>CM032888.1:6142759-6482759 GCA_019176425.1 Megalops atlanticus
TTTTCAAATGCAAATTCAGACACAAAATCAATTAGATCCAACCACAGTCAGTCACAGCAAAAACAGCATGCAGAAGAATATCTAATATTCTGCATTAGAAACTAACACAACCACTGCCCACTGTTTTCTGAGAAGTGAAATACTTGTGGAAATTACTTAACCTGGTGAATCTTTCTCTCTGCTTCTGTCCTTCTCCTTGCTATTCCTCTCTGTTTCCCTCTATCTCTTCCTCTCTCTTTATGTCCACTCTCTCCTTTTTTCTCTTTCTTTCTCTCTCTCCTCCTCTCCATCTCTCTTCCTCTCTCTTTCTTTCTGTTCCCTTTCCTCTCCCTCTCCCTCTCTCCTTCTCTCTCAGGAACTCTGTAAAGACCCTCGCCTCTTTGTGGATGGCATCAGCACCAGGGACCTGCACCAAGGCAGTCTGGGTAATTGCTGGATGGTGGCGGCCACATCCTGCCTAGCCACTGAGCCGTCTCTGTGGAAGAAGGTGAGAGCTTGTTTAATCCAGTATTTGATAGAGAACATGTAGCAAAAATTCGAGTTTTCCCATCCATTACGGGAGGACTGTGAAACTGGGAGGACCCATGGGAGGGCCCTGCTGTAAAGCAGGAAGCAGACTCCTTTCTGCTCTTGTCTCCCAGGTGATTCCGGACCACGCGGAGCAGGAGTGGAACCCCAAACGGCCGGACCTGTACGCGGGGATCTTCCACTTCCGCTTCTGGCGCCTGGGCCGCTGGACGGACGTGGTGGTCGACGACCGCCTCCCGACCAGCCAGGAGGGGGCGCTGCTGTTCTGCCGCTCTGCCACGCCCCGCGAGTTCTGGAGCGCCCTGCTGGAGAAGGCCTACGCCAAGTGAGCGGCATCCAGTGGCTACAGCTCCTTTACTAAGGCTAATGCGCTGTAACAAAGTGGTCATTATGTCACACAGAGTCAGGAACCCTGCTGGCAGATGGGGGACATTCAGTGAAATTGGACAGAAGCAGCTAGAGATGCAGACGGGGATACAGGCAGTTCCTGCTTGTATGACACAACGTGTTTCTGGAAATCCTATCAATCCTATTGTTAAAAATTTTAAACTATATAAATAGTTGTAGGCCCTATCTTTAAATATACTTACTCATGAAGTATAGTTTAAATATGAACTATTGTGAAATGCACTGCATGACGGTTTTGGAAAGACAGGACACAAAGAATAAGGCACAAATTGTGGTCTTTGGAAAAGCATATATAACACTCAAATGCATTTTCCTCAGCTGTCCCCCACAGGTTCACTGATTTAAAACAACATACAACAAAAAGACAGCAAAACAAACTCAAGAAAAGACCCCCAATTTTTTAAAATTATTTTTTGCCTAGGTTTCACAGGCTTTCAGTCTCACTTAGTAGTCTTTCTTGTTGTAAATCTGGATTTTGCGTTGTAAGACAATCTGGCGTCATTTTCAGAAATGTCAATGCAGACTGCCGAAACCCAGACCACTGTGAAACAGGGACCCCTTTTTCACTGTCAGATCTGTACCTTAGTCATTGCTGGCCACTGCAGTGAGTTTAGTCCCAGTGCATGTAATTAATGTGAGGGACAGTAAGACACAGGCAGAGAAATGTTTAGCTCCACAGAGTCAAAGATGAACATGTAAACCGCTTGTCTAATCCTGTCTGTACCCCCAACACCCCTCCACAGGCTAAATGGCTGTTACGAGGCACTGGAGGGGGGAAACACGGCAGAGGCGCTGGTGGATTTCACCGGGGGGGTGTCCGAGCCCCTCAGCCTGGACCGGGGGGTCCTGACCATGCATCCTGACCAGCGGAGGGCGCTGTTCCAAACCCTGGCCCGGGCGCACAGCCGCCAGGCTCTCATCACCTGCTCCATTCGGGTCAGAACTGGATACGGGCGCTGGGCTGTGCTGGGGCAGAGGGGGATTGTGGGACTGGGTCATGCTCTCTGAGGCGTCAGTGCTGGGGCCATGGGCTTTGCTTGCCCACACTTAGAAACACAATTTATTTCCGGTGCTGTCTGTGTTGTATTGAGTTATTTTCCTTCTTCCTCTTGATGGGAGTCAACAATTCACACCTTGCATAGCTGCACGTTACATGAGAGTCAGCCGTTTAGCACGCTGACTGCTGTGAACCATAGCCTCTGTTATGCAACAGGAATGCCGGTAAGAGCTGACCTTTTGACCTCTGTTTTGCTCTCCTCACCGGTGGCCCCGCCCCCCCAGCCAGCGGAGGGTGAGAAGGTGGAGTCGGTCCTGGACTGCGGCCTGGTGCGGGGTCACGCATACGGCATCACCGCGGTGAGGAAGGTGCGCCTCGGGGAGAAGCTGCTGGGCGTCTGCGGGACGTCCCGGGTCCACATGGTGCGCATGCGGAACCCCTGGGGCACGGCCGACTGGACTGGAGCATGGAGCCAGGGGTGAGAGTGCCGTTCGCTGACAGGGTGGGACCTGAGGATGGGCAGGGCAGGGTGTGGTATGGAAGCCCACAATGTCCAAAAAAGACAAAAGGCTTCACTCGCAGACATTTATTAATTACTGAACTAACTGGATAGTACCACTGAAAGTACCCCTGGCTCTAAGTCTTAACTGAATAATACTCATTGAAGTATAGGTGTTCAGATCCTCTCAGAGTAGAGATGACTAGCCCAGACAACATAGATAGTGCAACATAGATAATATTGCTAAGGAGTTTAAAGTACCTGATCAGTTGTGAATTTAGTGTCTGTGTGTGTGGGTGGGTGTGTGTCTGCATATCTCTGTGAGTAGATGTGTGGAGGAGAACATGGCTAAAAGTCCCATCAGTTAATATTCCTACCTGCTTTTTATCATATCAGCACATTTTCACCCCACTAAATAAAAATTAGTTTGTTTTATATCAGCCCTGTTAATATGACAACCCACTTAATACACATTCCCAATTCCGCCTGCTCAGCAATAGGATAGTGACTTTGTTCCTGTGTTCCCTCACAGCTCACAGCAGTGGCAGCTGGTGGGCCGCAGTGAGAGGGAGAAGATGGGCCTCACAGTCAGGGATGTCGGGGAGTTCTGGTAAATCTGTCAATCAATCTCTCAAAATGTGCTTTGCAGTGGAGCTTAGAACCCGAGCAGGCATCCGAAAGTCCGCTACAGAAAGTGGCATAACCCACCAGAGCCAGAACAGGAGCATTACTGGTTTGCTTAACCCAGAGACATTGGACTTTAGCTCAGGGAGTTAAATCTCAAAGGCTGTGGTTGTTCAAGGGCCATAGTTCAAAATTCACAGTAGGCCTACAGTACCCTGTTACACTATGATAGATTGTGGTGAAATTCAGCATTGAACACACGGTGAAGTACATTTCATTTTGTCTGAGTAGCTATTCCGAGTGAAAAACAAAATATATAAAGCAAACTGCAATGACGAAAATGAGATAAATGGACCATAAATGTCTGATCTGATCATACGCTTTATGTGCACGTTTGTGTGCGTGTGTGTATGCGTATGCGTATGTGTGTGTGTTCATGCATATGCGTGTGTGTGTGTGTGTCTCAGGATGGAGTTTGAGGACTTCTGCCGCTTCTTCACTGACGTGGTGGTGTGCCGGCTGGCAGAGCGGTCCCTGCTGTGGCCTGGCTCTCACTGGAGGGAGGTGCGCTGCCGCGGGGAGTGGGCGCCGGCACCCGGGCAGCCACCAGGGGGCGCCCTCCCGCACACCGCAGCGGGCAGCCAGGGGGACCGCCGGAGGGACCCCTCCAGAGAGGGACAGAGGGGCCTGAAGGGCAACAGGAAAGAGGATCGGCTCGGGGAGAGACAGAGGGACGGGCCGTCCTGGGGACAGAGGGATGGGGGCAGGGGAGGGAAGGGGGGCGAGAGGAGCGCGGAGGGGGCGGGGCGGGAGAGCCAGAGCAAGGACGGAGCGGCCGCCGGAGAGCAATGGGACAGACAGACAGACAAGAGAAGCAGGTGTGGAGGCTGCATTAACCATCGGGATACCTTCCTGAACAACCCCCAGGTGAGGCAGCGGACAGCAGGGTACCTCTCTGCAGGCCCAGGCACACTCCGCCATAAACACCCTGGCGGGACACTCCGTCCCACAGTGCTGACCGAGGCACATAGCTAAGCGACCCGCCCACTGGCAGGCGCACTGTTTGTGCCGCTATCTTTGACATTAGCACCCTTGGTATTCACATTTCCTATTTCTACATCTCAGCGCAGTGAGAAAATAGAGCCGATGATGATATTCTGGGGGCCATGTATTTGGGGAGCATCATGTTATTTACTTTAGTAAGAGTCTGGAGCTGTTGCCACAGCAGGGGTGCAGAGGCTGCACCCAAAGGCTTGCTTTTTTTTGGGTCACTGTCCCTCGGTCGGAGTACCTTGGGGTGACTTTGGAAACTCAGATAGAGATAACTTCCCTCTATGATAGGTCTGGCCTACTTAGGAACCTCCTGGAGAATGTGGGAGATTAGCTGTGCTCTCTTTGGGCAAAGGATATGATTGAGATTAATGTTTTTGCATGAGCACAGAAGCAGCAGAAATTTTTACAAAAACAAATTTATTTTAAAAACACAACAAAACAGGAGACAGCATTTGCACAGCCAGAAACAAATCTGTTCATCACACTACTACACCTGTTTTAAAGCCCTGTTAATTACACACACACACACCTCACATGCACAATTACACAGTCACACAATGGCAATTACAATTAAGCAGTTTCAAAGTTGTATTAAAAAGAGCTCTGTTATTTGCAAGAAGGTAAGTTATTGAACACAGAAAATCCTCAGAATTATACACATTTAAACACTCATTCCCACTCTTATTAAAAGATGCAAATAGAAACATGGTTTTGACTATTTAACAGCACACTTTTTGCACAGTCAGAGATTTTTGGGGACATGTATTTTGAAAATGTGTCTGAAGGCTCCTGCTTTACAAGGGCCTACCCACATTAAAGATATAAAGTTCAGATATTTCACAGGGAAAGGGACTTTCCATAAATTGTTTTGACGGAGACAAGAGACACTCTCAGTTTCCCAATATTTACAAATGTTGCATTTTTGTACTCAATTCAAGATATTGGCTCAACTTGTTCAGAATATTTTGAACAAAAACATGTTAATTGAACAAACACTAGTTAATTCTGTACCAGTTCTGAAATTCTCCCCTGTACAGTCAAAGCTATTAGTCGCCCCTGCTTCTCTTTAACGTCTTGGCAGCTTCAGAGTGACTTAACGCTTATCTCTGTGCTTTCATGGTGATCCACAACACAGGGGGCGCTGTTCCACCCGTGCTGAAACCTCTCTTCTCACTTCCTCTGCTAGCATTGATGTGAGTATCTGATGAAACTGTCTCTCTCAGTTCATGTTCGAGGTGCAGGGTGAGGGAGACGAGGTGCTGATCTGTCTCCAGCAGGAGGACAGAAGGATACGGAGGAGAGAGGGAAACGGAGAGAACCTTCCTATCGGGTTTGAGGTGCTTAGGGTAAGTGGGAGGGTTGCAAGAGGTTCCTGTTCATGCGCCATGCCCAGGTTCCTCATCTCTCATACTGGAGGACTGCAACTTCAACTAGTTTCCACACGTCACTTCAAGCACCTGGTCAAATCAATCAGCATTATCTGGTCTTGAGTAATTCAAGTTATCCCTGCAGGCAGGAATTAGGAGACTGAGAGTCATTTTGTGAGACAGTGAGTTAGTGATTGAATTAGAGAGTGAGTCAATGAGTGGGACTGTGAATGAAACAGTGAGTGGGTTAGTCTGTGAGTGAATCAATGAGTAGGAGAGACTCAGTCAGAGAGTCTTAGTGAGCCAAAGAATAAATAATAGAGTCTGCAAAAGAGTCTCTGAGTGAGACAATGAGTTAGTGAGTGAGTCAGAAAAAGAGTCACTGGGACAGTGTGTGCAATAGTGAAGCAGTGAATGAAAGAGAGAATTGAGTGTGAAAAAGAAGAAAGTCATAGATGGAGTCAATGAGTAAGGCACAGAGTGAGTGAGAGAGTGAATCAGAGTTAGTGAGTCACAGAGTCAGAGAGTGAGAAAGTGAATCAGTGAGTTAGTGAATGGTAGGTTAGGGCAGTGTGTGGCTGCATCCTAAAAGTGCTAAACTGCATCTTTTCCTCAATTCCTACATCGTCACATCCTCCATGATCCGAAAATTGATAACTAGTTGCCATGTTAAAAACTACCAGCAATACAAATCCATAGGACCTGTATGAAGGAAGTGATACATGTCCTTGATTGTCTCCTGCAGGGGGTGCATCAATGTATTCTCATGCAGATGAGTTTTTCAAAGGTCTATGACACACATCGCATTCAATGTTTTTTTTATTGTTGCAATAACAAAAACAGTCACTACATAAATACTTGTAAACAAACTTATAAGCAACCAGAGTACAATGACAAATCACAATCCAGTACATTATATTTTGACAACAATTGCATGCATCTTATAGATTTTTCATTCTGAATAGTTTGGTTGTGTGATATTTAAAATCTTCCTTAAACATTCTTTAAATTGTTTCTTCTTTTTTTTTACCAAAAATTTCATTTTATGGATGGAACATTTTGCTGGCATTTTGCTATATTCCATACATTCAATCCTAAAAAACATCTGCCCCAAAGCAGGAAAGGATTCCTGCTGAACGTCATATGAAAATGATGATGTACGAATGAACAAGGGCATTCCATTTCCCTCACAGTGTTAGGTACCTCCTTCTTTTTTCCTCACATCCCTTCCTCATCTCCACAATGGGCATCACAGAGGAACTGAGGAACAGACACAAGGAAGAGGCGAGGCTCTTCTCTAAAATAATGGGATGCACCCTGGGTGTTGGTGAACGGATAAAACCCCTCCCCCTCTCCCTCTCTCTCTCTCTCTCCCAGGTGGAGGTGAACCGGACGAGCCGGGTGCAGTGTGTGGGCGAGCAGGCCGCCAGCTCCGTGTACATGGACTCCCGGAGCGTGGCGCTCAGAGTGACCCTGGGGCCCGGCCGCTACGCCCTGCTGCCCACCACCTTCCAGCCCGGGGCCACCGGGCGCTTCCTGCTCAGGCTCTTCTCCCACTCACACATCCGGCTGAGGTGAAAACCCCGCCCCCTTCCCCGCCTCTCTAGCGCAAGGTTGTGGAGCAGGTCACTGTGCGAAAGACTGAATACTCACCTATCACAGGCATGTTTACAGAGTATTTCACTGGATAACATGAAGCAAGGGTTTCTCTGGCTATGTCCTCTGGTCTGCCTGCGCTTGTACAAAGCACTGCAGGTCTAAATACAGCCTGTCTGTCTGTGTGTTTGACTTCTGATCTAGGATCAAGAAATTTTGTGTGATTTGTTTAAGAAAAGAGTTGCTCATTGATGCTTTTTGTTTCCATTTGGAAAAATGAGAGGAAAACAGTGTCATAGAGCACACTGTTGGCCTGTGTCAGTGCCATGCACGCACACACACACACACACACACACACACACACACACGCTCAATTCAATCTTTCTTTACTGGCATGTAATACATTGGTATTGTGTTGGATTGGTGCAGTACTTCTGTTGCATTGCACCTGTGTGCGGGGCCAGGTGCACAATTGTGTCTCGGCCCTGTGTTTGGCAGTAGCTCTAATTCACGTGTGGATGGAGGTGTCCTTGTTTGTGTAAATTTTGTGTCATTTTGTTGGATGCACTTTGTGCTCGAATTTGGGAATGGCTGTGGATAAGAGTGCGTGCTGCATGTCAAAAATGTAACGCGGAATTTGTAATGTTAAATTTACTCACATCCTACACATCTCACTAAGAGTGGCTGCTAAGTGACTAAATGTAAATGTAAAATACTCCCTCTCTCTCTCTCATTCCCCCTCTTCCACCATTATCGCTTCCCTTTGACTCCTGATGTGTCCCTCTCACTCTCTCTTTCCTTTCTCTCCTAATTCCCTTCCCCCTCTTGTTCCCGCCCTCTGTGATCCCCTCTCTCTGACCCCCGGCCCCCCGCACCCACCTGTGTGTTGCTGTCCTGCAGGGAGCTGAAGGAGGACTTGCCCCCTCCCTCGGTCTGGCTGTGCTGCATGGCCCAACCATGTGTGGTCACCACAGTGCACCTGCGCCGTGCGTCTGGCGTGGGTCAGCCCAAGCAGACAGGTAACACCGTCCACCTGCTGCTCAGGTAACCTCTGCCCGTACATAGGCAATGCTGACTGTTTGACTATGCACATGGATAATCACTGACCATTTGACTGGAAATGTTGACCATCTGGCTTCTTACACAGCTAACCAGCATGACCAACATGTCTCTTTAACTCTTTTCTCTCTCTGTCTCTCGCATGTACTGTGTATATTGTAATACTTTATATATTTTAATACTTTGACCTTGGCTGCTTCAGCACCTGACGTATATGCCATCATACGATGTGAGGACGAAACTATAAGGACACGCGTGTTCAAGGAGGACAGTAACCCAGAGTTCAACACAAAAGCCATTTTCTACAGGAGGCAACCGGACATACACATCTCCATTGAGGTTAGACTGCCTGCTAGGATTCTGCATTGCTGAAGGGGTATAGGGCAGGTCTGTGCCTGTTTCATTTAGCCACATCATAACTGTGTGTGTGTGTGTGTGTGTGTGTGTGTGTGTGTGTGTGTGTGTGTGTGTGTACGTACGTGAAATGCTGTTTTCTGTAGCTGTGGTGCCGGGGCTGGCTGTGGGACTCTCTGCTGGGAGAAGCGCGTCTGCAGACTGGAGACATCGAGAGGTGCCGCAGCCGGGTGATTGACTTGCAAGGTGGCCAATCGCGCCCGGGACCCCAGGGATGCATCTACGTGGAGACCTCCTCCAGTCAGTGTCTCACTGACTTGTGACTGACTGCTGGTGCAGCAGCTGCTGCCCCCCACTGGACATCTATGCTTACTGCAGCTTCACATGGCTGAACCCACAAGGCAGGGATGTTGCAACATTGGACATTCTTGGGACTGAATACGCAGCCCTGCAGACATGGACGATGCCCCATTCAGGAAATTTGGGAGCATTTAGCGTAAGATGAGGGGTGGCACAGGGCCAGTGAAACATTGATAAAACAGGGTCATTACATACTATTCAGACACTAGAGGTACAGCACAGTCATCCCTGCTCATAAACCACTTAGGGACACTCTGTGTTATGGACATTTTTAAACAAACAGAAAATATCCAGAGGCTTTAAGGTGGCTACCTTACACAGTGGCCAGATTATGAGCTCCTAAAGCACGTATAAAGTGCCGTTGGACTTATGGTGTAATTGGCCGTTAAGGCCAAGAATAGGGGGGCAGTGCAGAAGAATTTAGGTCAGATTTTTCAGGATAACTCTGCTTCTTAACACTGCTGAAATAGCACCGCACGTGGCAAAATTCCTCACTACTGTCCTCGGCAGCAAGGTTCAGCTTCAGGGAAGTGAACCCAAATAGCCTACAAAAAGATGTTTTTTTACATCACCCTCTGCTGGTCAGACAAAGAAAAACACTGTTTCGCAGGGTATTATCATGTGTTATTTTGTCCACTCAATAGCAGCGTTGGAACTATAATCACAATGTTTTCTTGAAGCTCGTTTCATTAAAGCTGGTTAGAACAATAACGGTGCTTGCATTCCACATACATACAAACTTCCCATACAAAAAAAATTCAATTTGGAGAATATGCATGTTTTAGATCAATCGTATCATAAATATATAAATTATTGCCGTCTGTATGGTATGTTGCAATATTACGATGGAGTATTAGGGCCACATTGAGGGAAAAAAAATTCTGAGATTTCGAGAATAAAGTCGTAATCAGCAATGCAGAATAAAGTTGTAATTTTAGGTTAGGCGTTATTTTAGAGGGGGAATCTCAGAAGAAAAACGCACGGAGTGTTGACTGACGTGTGGCACGGCACTACGCCTGAGACAAAAAGCAGTTGCCAGAAGCAGACTCAGGCTGCCATTGTATGAGGGGGTGTTTAGGAAATATTTCAGACTTTTGTTACACATACACATATGAAACACGTACGCATTCACATGTGAAACTTTCACACACGCATCCATACTACTGAAAACTCACACACATATATGTGAAACGCATTCACACACACATACTTATGAAATGTTCATACAGATACACATGAAACGGGCGCATTCATACATATGAAACGCGCATATAGACTTGTATTAAAAAAAAAAAAAACACACACACACACGAAACACTCATACAGATACAGGTGGAACGGACTCGCACATATATATGAAATGCTCACAGAGACGCATATTTACATTTATTCATTTGGCAGACGCTTTTATCCAAAGCGACGTACAAAAGTGCAAATAGTGGGCAAACAACAGGCACAAGAGCAAGATGTGTACAGGTCATACAATGCAAATAGTGCTGAGGCTGAGCGCAAGGTCAGTGTTGTGAGCCAACTAATCTGAACTAGGATTACATATCAAATACAATCACAGGGACAATAAAGTACCGCTATACTACCTAGGTAAGAGAGCTACAAGTATAAGACAGGAGTCAGATTTACAAGGTCAAAATGGCAGAGGTATCAGTCCAGGTAGAGTCTGAAGAGGTGTGTCTTCAGCCCACGTCTGAAGGGTTGGAGTGAAGGAGTTGTTCTCAGGGGGGTGGGGAGTTCATTCCACCACTGTGGGGCGACGATGGCAAAGCATCGTTGTGAGGAGCGTGGGCCTTTCGTTCTGTTGGTGGGAGGAGCAAGGCGTCTGGATGTAGCAGAGCGAAGTTTACGAGCGGGTGCGTAGGGTAGGATGAGGTCCTGGAGGTAGGTTGGGGCAGTCTTTCTTGCAGCAGAAAAGGTGAGAGTCAAGGTCTTGAACTGGATCCTGGCTGCGATTGGGAGCCAGTGGAGGAATCTCAGTAAGGGGGTGACGCGGGAGAACTTAGCGAGATTATAGATCAGCCTGGCAGCTGCGTTTTGGATGAGCCACAGCGGCTGAATGGTGCAGGCTGGGAGGCCTGCGAGGAGGGCATTGCAGTAGTCCAAGCGGGAGAGCACGGTGGCCTGGACGAGCAGCTGGGTGGAGTAGGTGGTCAAAAAAGGGCGAATCCTCCTGATGTTGAAGAGGAGGAATCGACAGGAGCGTGTTGTCTGGGAGATGTAGTCGGTGAAGTCCAGCCTGTTGTCGAGGGTGACGCCCAGGCTCTTCACATAAGTGGAGGAAGTTACTGTGGTGCCGTCAACAGTAACCGAGAGTTCTTGAAGAGGAGAGGGCTTGGCTGGGATAAACAGCAGATCAGTCTTGTCCCGTTTAAGCTTGAGGTGGTTGGGGGCCATCCATCTGGAGATGTCAGCCAGGCATGCAGAGATCTTTTCGTTGACCTGGGGGGTGGAGGGGGAAAAAGAAAATTAATTGAGTGTCATCAGCATAGCAGTGGTAGGAGAAACCATGTGAGTCAATGACTGAACCAAGAGACTTGGTGTAGATGGAGAAGAGGAGGGGGTCCCAATACAGAGCCCTAGGGGACACCTGTAGTAAGGGGAGTGGGTGTAGAGGTGGAGCCTTTCCAATAGACCTGGGAAGATCTACCGGTCAGGTAGGACCTGAATCAAGAAAGGGCAGTCCCAGAGATGCCAATCTCCGAGAGCTTGGCGATGAGCAGCTGGTGATTGACAGTGTCAAACGCAGCAGAGAGGTCGAGGAGGATGAGAACCGAAGACAGGTCGGAGGCTCTGGCTGTGTGGAGGGCCTCTGTCACCGCCAGGAGTGCCGTTTCGGTTGAGCGCCCGGGTCTGAACCCGGACTGGTGGGGATCCAGGAGGTTATGCTTGTGGAGAAAGGGAGACAGTTGGTTAAGTACAGCACGTTCAAGGGATTTGGATACAAATGGCAGGAGGGATACTGGACGGTAATTGTTCATGTCAGATGGGTCAGCGGTGGGTTTTTTTTAGCAGGGGGGTAACCATAGCATTTTTAAGATCAGTGGGAACAAGGCCAGTAGTCAGAGATGTGTTGATGATGGAGGAGAGATATGGGATGATCTCACCGGATACAGACTGGAGGAGGGTGCAGGGAATGGGGTCAAGAGGGCAGGTTGTAGCTCGGTGGGATGTGATGAGTTGAAGAACTTCAGAGCTGCTGAGTGTAGAGAAGGAGGACAGGTGGTGGCTGGGTGCCTTTCCGGTGGTTGAGGCTGTGGATGGAGGAGTGAAGGATGCTGTCCCGGATGCTGGACACCTTCTTCTCGAAGTGAACCTTGAAGTCAGAAAGGAGAGAAGGGGAGGGGGGGAGGAGGGTGGAAAAGGTAGAGAAGAGATTGCGGGGGTTAGTGATGTTGGCGTCGATTTTGTTTTGGAAAAATGAGGACTTAGCTGTTGTTGCAGCCGTAAATGCTGTCAGCAGGGAGTGGTAGGACACTAGATCGTCGGAGGATCTGGATTTCCTCCACTTCCTCTCGGCGGCCCGCAGTGCAGCTCTGTCGGAGCGGAGGGAGTCGGTTAACCATGGGGAGGAGGGCGACGGCCGTGATGTCCTGGAGATAAGGGGACAGAGAGCATCTAGAGACCGAGATAGACGTGTTAAAAACAGTTGTAGCAGCATTAGCAGACATGTTTGAGAAGGAGGTGAGAGGAGGGAGGGAGGGAGGAGAGAACAGTGGAGGTGAATTTGGAGTGAGAAAGGGAGTGGAGATTCCTCCTGAAGGTAGTAGTGGTGGTGTCAGAGGAGTCGAGAGTGGTAGGGAGAGAGAGAGAGAGAAAGATACAAAGTAGTGATCGGATACGTGGAGAGGAGTCACCGTGAAGTGGGACATGGCGCAGTTCTCCGTGAGCACAAGGTCGAGCTGGTTGCCGGCTTTGTTGGTTGCAGGAGATGGGGAGAGGGTGAGGGAGAAGGAGTGCAGGAGTGAGAGCACACTAGCCGATGAGGAGCTCTCAGGTTGGATGTTGAAGTTGCCCAGGAGAATCAGTGGGGTGTCCGGGAGGGAGCTCAGGAGCGTGTTGAGTTCCTCAATGAAGAGACCGAGTGGATCTGGGGGGCGATATAGAACGACAATGGTGAGTTTGACAGGATGAGAGACAGTTATTGCGTGGAATTCGAAAGAGGTGATGGAGAGGCTCTGGAGGGGTACAAGGCAGTATCTCCAGGATGGAGATACTAGCAGGCCTGTGCCCCCTCCACTGCCTGAAAACCGTGGTGTGTGTGTGTGTGTGAAGGAGTAGGATGAAGATAGGGCAGCAGGGGTAGCAGTGTTGGTAGGAGAAATCCGGTCTCAGTGACAGCCAGGAACTGCAGGGAGTTGGTCTCAGCGTAGGCAGTGATGAAATCCGCTTTCTGGACCGATGACAGGCAGTTCTAGAGTCCGCCCACCACTGAGAGTACCTCCAAAGAGGACAGAGTGGGATGGAGCAGGTTGGCTGGGTTGCATCTGCGGTGGTTGTATTGCCTGCAAGGAGCAGAGAAGTGAACAGGGATAGGGAGAAAGCACATGGCTTAGTGAGTGGTGAGGTCAGTAAAGAGAAAGAGAGCAGCACAGGAAATGCAGCTGGTGAGCAGATTGGCGACGAGGCTACTGTACTGGTAGCCTCTGACTAGAGTTAAATACCTGCGAGTGCTAATCACCTAGTTCAAAGCAATAGCGACTCACAGCTGGCTATATCGAAGCACAGGGGGAACAAATCGACAAATTAACAAAAGATCGAAACTAGCTGGTCACACAACGACAAACTTGTTAGCTACAGCTAAACAACAACAACTATCTACAAGTAATGAAACGATACACTTATCCGTTTCCTGGACCGATGCCGAACGCCGACTAGATGCACACTGTGCATATGAAACACATTCACACACACAGGCACACATATGAAACGCTCATTCAGATACAGGTGAAACGAGCTCACACATAGCCTTACATATGAAATGCTCATACAGACGCATGTGAAACAGTCTTTTGTAACATTGCACACTCACATACATGCTTCAGCATGAAACTATGTGTGAAAAATTCTGTGTGTTTTATACAAGTCTATATACGCGTTTCATATGTATGAATGCGCCCGTTTCCGTGTGTATTTGTACGAACATTTCATAAGTATGTGTGTGCGAATGCGTTCACGTGTCTATACGAGCGTTTCACATATATGTGTGTGAGTTTTCAGTAGTATGGATGCGTGTGTGAAAGTTTCACATGTGAATGCATACGTGTTTCGTATGTGTATGTGTAACAAAAGTCTGAAATATTTCCTAATCACCCCCTCATACAATGGCAGCCTGAGTCTGCTTCTGGCAACTGCTTTTTGTCTCAGGCGTAGTGCCGTACCACACGTCAGTCAACACTCCGTGCGGTTTTCTTCTGATATTCCCCCTCTAAAATAACACCTAACCTAAAATTACGACTTCATTCTCGTAATATTACGACTTTATTTCTTGTAAAATTACGACTTTATTCTCGTAATATTATGACTTTATTCTCGTAATATTACGACTTTATTCTCGAAATCTCAGAATTTTTTTCCCTCGATGTGGCCCTAATACTCCGTCGTACAATATATTGCTGCTTTGCAGTAAAATGTTTAAATGTATTTGCAATATATTCTTGGACCGAACAACATATTTTTCAATATATGACAACATATTTCATTTTCGTATGGGTTATTTGTCGATTTCGAGCTTCTCTGGTGAACTACAAAGAAGTGAATCAAGATGAAAAAGCTCTTTTAGCAGAAACAAAAACTGATGAAGCTGTATGGTTGTGGAGTAGGCTCTGCCCAATCAACCTGTAACCTGACGGATGATGTAGGCTACTTGCCATCCAGTCTTGTCACAGAGTTGACTCATTTAGATTTAAACACAAGGATGTCATGAAGAACATATGGCTGGAAATGAAACGGGAAAGTAGCCAAACTTGGCATCCTATTGTTACACCTAGCTGAAGAAACACGTTAGGTATATCTTTTTTTGCTCGTTTTCGCTATTTGCCATTCGCATTTGCACTTGCCACATACTTGTCACAGTAATATTTTACATACATTTAGATCCATCATGTGCATTCAAACCTATGTATGAATAAGCAAATATATCCGGAATATTCACCAGAGATCAGTGTGCAAAAGCTGCAGACCAGCTCGCTCACTTTACACGCTAGGCCTATTTATCTCACCTGCATCAGCACGCGCTCCGGGAAGCCTACGTGTCTGTATTCTGCCGAAGCCTGCTGCAGCCCTGCTCCGCTATACTTTTTCTCTAGTTTAATTTTTTAGATAGAAAAGGAAACTTGTCTATTTCACATCTGTCGTTAACTTTCAAGCAAGTGTTTCTGCGACAGGTAAGTCTCGTTGTTCGCATAACCCCGTTAAATTGCAAACAAGATATTCAAATATTTTATTCGCGTGGATTACGATAGTTCTACTTGCTCTCAGTTTTGCATGATGCAAACGGCTATGTAGGCTACCTGCGAAAACATACTCAAACACTCAAATGCTTACGTACATTAACAATTTAAGTGTCAACTTTAAAAATTGCATGTTGCTGCCTTCCTTTGCAAAGTTCTGCAGATGTGGTCAACAGAAAAGTAAAAGATAGCGAGAGAAAAAGGATCCCATACAGATTTCCATGACAGACCTTCGCGTTTTAAACCTTCGCGTGACAAACATTACCAGCATTTTAAATATTCGTTTATTATTATTTTGTAGTATCAGAGCTCAGCACATATGAATGTTATGGTGTTACACACGGTATTCATATTACATAAACGAACTTGTTCTCGCTTTGTCGGTAGAGTTACAGGTGTACAGTAGATAAAGCTGTTCGGTTTTTGCACTGTAGGCCAATTTCACTGTATTTTATACGTAACCGATAGACTCAATTTGCCGATATATCCATTTCCCCAAGAGTTTAAATTTTTGATGAAATACTTTCAGTTTTTAAAGATGATTTCTAATTAGCCTCCAACAATTATTAGGACTGACACAAAAGGCTATTTCTCTAGCTGCCTATTTTAGGATGAGCAAAGAAGGCTTAGCGACGAAGCGATTTCCTAAAATAAAGGGGCATTTTGGTGGTGCAGTGCTGGAGAGTAACGGTAGCGCAGATTAAATCAATTAAATCAGCCGCGGATTGCGATCCGATAAGAGAAATCGTTTTAGCTCCGATCCAGTCAGTGACTCGATATGGCAATTCAACATTGAGATAATCAGATAATCAGAAACATGGTGGGTTGACCAGAAGCAGAACTGTCCATAATCACAAGGTGCAGAGCATGATCAACGCTGAACAAGTGCTGTCTGTATAGGGTGGCCAAGAAGCGGTGTTTGCAACGACTCCAGATGATTTAAAAGCGTTAAACTCGGGTTAAAAGTGGGTACCTCCAAGTTTAGCTACCTAGAGCTCCACGTAGCTAGGTCATGGGTGCGCTATATAGTGCGTTTATGGAAACTCGCCATGTGCATTGGAGGATATCGCAATGTTTGTGACCATATGGGAAGAGAATCCTTTCACTTCCGGACAAGGTAACAGAAACGATGTATGTTTTAGAAGGACCTGTGTTTGCTGGGGACTTTAAAAACATAAAACAAGTCACGAAAGCTGTGGTAATGCTGCCTTCTTGTGGCCCACATTCTGACCTGGCCCTAGTTTGATCCATTTCTGCTCATAACAGTAATAACAGACTACAGCATTTACGGAAATACAGCAGTTAGATCAATCTAATAAATTGCTATTGTGTTCAGCACTCAGACACACAAATGGATCACATTGTCATGAACTTGCTATGGCCATTGCCAGTGGCGGCGGGTGAGCTGGAAACAGGGGAAGCCCGAACATTACCCTTAAATCTGTCATTACTTTAAAGCTGTTCCCCTTTATCCTCCTTGATTAACAATAAAACAAATAATTCACAGAATAATCGACACCAATCGCGTAATTAGAATAAATCATTATGCTCGCGAAACACCGCAGATTGTCTGAAATTTGTGTGCTATTGCGAAAGCTACAGCATGAGATTCTTTAATGAACAAGGATGGCAATTTGAGTAATTAAGTGGCAAGTAATCCCAAAGCTTTCTCTTAAATATTTCACGTTATAGCTTTCTTGAGTTACAAAATTCAAATTACAAAACGGAGCTAAATTTAGTTAAATCGATTTAAATTACTGAGAATAAACTTTTAGGTTAGGTTGAGTACAATGAACAATAACGTTTAGAACATGAGAATTTAACGTAATTTAAATCGATAAATGCCATCCTTGTTAATTAAACAATCTCACGTTGTAGCTTTCGCAAGCGCACAAACTACAGACAATCTGTTTCGCGAGCATAATGATTTATTCTAATTACGCGATTGGTGTCGATTATTCTGTGAATTATTTGTTTTATTGTTAATCAAGGAGGATAAAGGGGAACAGGTTGAAAGTAATGGTAGATTTAAGGGTAATGTTCGGGCTTCCCCTGTTTCCAGCTCACCCGCCGCCACTGGCCATTGCAAACTTCTGTTTACTTATTTGCCAGTTTCAGACCCACAGATGAAGAATACTGACTTGGTAAATATGTCTTTGAAGACTTCACTGTAAGCATGATTCAGAATTTCCCTATGTCTCTGTAGTACCTGCCATGAAATGAAAGCGCTGTTGTAATATTCCAGTGGCTGCTGGCTCTCTGATTACTGGCACTAGTCTTCTGTTGAATGGTTGCCTTTGTAAAAAGATCTGTTAACAGCCTGAATGCAAAATATGGTCACCTCTGGCTGGGCTGGTTGCCCATTATCAGGTTCTGTGTAACTTTAGCAGTGACTTATCAGGGCTTACATTCTGGGACAGTTGTGCTGTGTGAGTGTGTCTAGGTTTCTTCTTTGTGCATTGAAGCCATCATAATATTTATTGCTTTTACAGTTTTTTCATTATTTATTTTCACTCCAGAGTCTTATTATTGTGCAGTACGGCACGACATGAGATTAAGCTATAGAGGGGTGTCGCAACTCATGCATGAACGTAACGCTCATCAGCAACCTGAACCGTGTAGTCACAGCACTTCTAAACTCCGGTACTACAAGATACATGTGTGCAGTAGGTGCATTACATCGGACGAGGGTGCATTACAAAATTAATGGGTAGCAAAAATCACACTGAACAATGAGATCAACCTGTATGAAAGAGCTGGTACAGAGAACACACAAAATAAGAGTTTAGAATGGGAATGGGATTGGAATGAAGAGGCGCCTCCAAGGTGTTTGGGCAGGGTCATTGTCTCTGTTCATTCAAATTCACTCTCATTAAAAATGTGCGTGCACACCGGTGGCTGAGGCTGGGTGTCTCGGATGGAATTAAAAGACAGGAACATGCTGATGCACTCAGGTAAGCAGGTAAGTATGAGTGTGGTTGCACTGAGGTTATATTTAGAAGTTTACGAAAATGAAAAGAGTAATGCTGGTCCTGCTGGATAATAAAGCCGGTGTTATTCTAACTTCTTTAAATGGAATTTAAAAAATTTCAACCAATATGTGCACTGCACCTTCATTTTGGACACATCCACATTGCTCTGAAAATTAAATTGTCTCAATTCAATTTGTTTTTCAACATTCTTCCATTTTGCAATCACAAGTGGAAAGAACCAAATTCAGAGATGAGTACATTGTTCTTCATCCTCAGTAGATTGCAGTTCAAATCGTGTGACATTTAGAGGAGAGTAGGTCAATAAGTTACTGCTCAAGAAGATCCATTTAAATTACACACATTATTACTTAAAGGAACCACAGTGGATAAAAGAAATTTGGGGTGATATTCTTCCCCTAGGCCTACTTTTTTCTCCAGTCACATATTTTTATGTATCTAATTCAGACAATTAAGTTTTTTCTGGAGTGAAACAGATCAAATGTGTTATTTTAGGGTGCAGCTGCAGCAATAAATTAACCTTCGGGTCATGAGTGTAATGTCTTCAGTCAGAAGACCAAAAAGAGTTACGGTTCTCAATAGGCTTTCTGTCTCCCCCTGCAGGTGCATGCACATCAGTAACTATGGAAGCCAGGCGAAATCCGCTGCAGAACATTCAAAATCCTCCACAAGTCAGCACACCAGTGCTAGGTACACTGCCTGCAGCCTTTACCGGTGCCTGGCCCTGTGTCAGCGCCAGGGGTAGCCTGCTTAACGCTTGCTCGGTGTCCTATTGACGTGTATTACATTTAAAATAGACTACAGAAAAAGAGGTTACATCACAGTAATGATGATGATTATCAAAATAATCTCTAGGAACAGAGACCACACACCACAGTGGCACAACATGTTCATTGTAATTCCATTGAGTGCTGCTGTTGTTGATTCAAATTAACTTCTTGCAATACTGTGCTTAATAAACAGTGTAATGCAGGACCACTCTTGTCCACCAGGGGGCGAGTGTAACCTGTATTTCACACCAAGCCTGGCAGATTAGGCAGCTTCTGACCCACTGACTCTCTCTGGCTTCTCTCTCACCCTCTAGTGTGCTCCAAACTTTTAATGTGTGTGCTACCCATCGCTCAAATTGCCATAGGCAAGTATCACGTTTAAAAAAATGCTTTGCTGTTACTACAGTCATAGGTTGGTGCACTGTAACCATGAGACAGCATGCCGCCCGCCTGACTCCTGGTGTATGTACACAGGTGTGGTGTACCTGAAAGACTGCCCACGGCAGCACTACATCCCCATCTACCTGCTGGTGTTAGGGGTGTTCGCACTGGTCCTAGGGGTGCTGTCATGCCTGCCCTGCAGCCGGGAGCCAGAGGATGGGGGGCAGAGCACTCTCAGCACCCTGTGCCACGTGTGGAATGCGCTGGTCTCCATCTTCCTCTTCTGCTGGTTCATCGCCGGTGAGGCTGGGGGCTGGAGACAGGAGCGGAGAGGGGGAGGGAGAGGGACGGGCAACATGGAGGCTGGAGAGGAAGGAAGAGGACAAAGTGGAGTGGGGGTAGAGGTAGAGGAAGGAGGAGGTGGAAGTTAGGGTAGTAGCTTGCAGAGTGAGGGGACAAGGGCTGCCCCTCATTGGTGGGGAGAGGAGCAGGGAGCTCACATGATAAAACTCAGACACACATCACAGGACTGATGCTGCTGAAAGAGAAGTGTAGGGGAGATGAGTGATTCTTGTATTGTACAAGACAACAAACAACAGCCTCAATTTTTTGCTTAGATGCACCTCTGCATAGAAAGACAGCTAATGATGTAAACTGCTGTCTGTCTATCTGTCTGTCTGTCTGCAGGAAATGTGTGGATCTACTCCATCTATCCCCCCAGCTACAATCAGACCCAGCCTAACCCACAGTACTGTAACAAGACCCTGTACCTGTTTGCCTTCTGGACCACCTCATTGGTTTACCTGTTTTTTGCTCTGTGCTGCTGTGCACTCATCTGCATGTGCTTGTGCAACAAGACGGGGTGGGACAGAAGCTACAGCAGGGAGGCCTGAGTGGATGGGAGACGGGGCCTCCCTGTCTCTGAGCCAATGTGTGCACGCAGCATGTGTTACACGCACGTTGTACTGCTTCTTTCCCTGCTGAACTGTCCCAAAGCACTGTCTGTCCATCCTACACTCCCTGCTCTGCCCCTTTGAGACTCTCCACCCCCTCTTAACTTGCCCTTAACTGACTCTCCACCCTGAGGCTCCATCTATCTCCAACTCTCCACCTGTCCATTCTCCCCACCCCCTTTTAATGCTCTTAATTTTTTTAAGTAAAGAATTAACTGTTTGATACAAAATGTTACGTCTGTAATTTAACCTTTACCATTCCTGTATCTGAAAGCAACTCTTTTCTGTCTGTGAGATGCAGCGTTTATCTTACATATTTACCATTCAAAATGCCACAGCTTGACTTTTGTGGACTTGAGTGTTTGTTATTTATATTTGCAGATCAGTATGTTTGTGATGGTGGTGCTGTGTCTGTCACTGTGTGTGTGAGAGTAAACTGTGTTCATAATGATATGTGTGTGGGTGATCCCCACAAGAGACTATGCGCCGTGTCAATGTTCACGTTGCACCAGGGTTTCCTACTACCACACTCCCCCACCCTAGACTGCATAAATAGTAAACATTACCATTTCAGTTATGGTGGATTGATGTTTTTGGAATAAGGGGTTTTTAGATTAAGATAACATTATTAAAATACACTGATGAGCCAAAACATTATGACCACCTGCCTAATATGCTGCTGGTCCTCCGTGTGCCGCCAAAACAGCGCCGACCTGCTGAGGCATGGACTCTACAAGACCCCTGAAGGTGTCCTGTAGTATCTGGCACCAAAACATTAGCCGCAGATCCTTCAAGTCCTGTAAGTTGCGAGGTGGAGCCGCCATGGATCGGACTCATCGGTCCATTCCACAGATGCTCAATCAGATTGAGATCTGGAGAATTTGGAGGCCAGGGCAACCTTGAACACTTCATCATGTTCCTCAAACCATTCCCGAACAATGTGTGCAGTGTGGCAGGGCGCATTATCCTGCTGAAAGAGGCCACTGCCATCAGGGAATACTATTGCCATGAAGGGGTGTACCTGGTCTGCAACAATGTTTAGGTAGGTGGCATGTGTCAGATTGATGTGCACATCAATTATTGAAATTTTCTGTGACTTGTGCCACAGTAGACCTTCTGTCGGTTCGGACCAGACAGGATAGCCTTCGGTGCCCTTGCGCATCGATGAGCCTTGGGCACCCAACACCCTGTCGCCGGTTTGTGGTCTGTTCCTCCTCGAACCACTGTCGGTAGGTACTCACCACTGCTGACCGGGAGCACCCCACAAGCCTTGCCATTTCAGAGATGCTCTGACCCAGTCGTCTGGCCATAACAATTTGGCCCTTGTCAAAGTCACTCTGGTCTTTACTCCTGCCCATTTCTCCTGCATCCAACACGTTGATTACGAGAACTGATTGTTCGCTTGCCATTTAATCTATCCAGGCCTTAACATGTGCCCTTGTTTGGAGATGATCAACGTTATTTGGTTCACCTGTAAGTGGTCATAATGTTTTGGCTCATTGGTGTAATATTACTTTTGATTACATGTCAGTTTAATGATATATATGCATGAAAAAATATTGTTTATATTGCTATAGCTAATTTTTACAGCTTGTACAGATGGAATGTTTTTCTGAGCAGTTGAAAATCTTGACCTCACACAGTCGGCCCTTTACAGGTTTATTAAATACACATTTTACTGACCCATTGTGACAATATCATCCACTCCATAGACTTTTTTGGAGTCTTTTCATGAATCTCCATTAAACTTAAAAGTCATGAAGGTTTGTCCTACAACCCAGGTCTGCACACAGCAATACCATCTATTAATATGTAGTCCACTCACACATCTTCCTGTATCAAAGGTTGCACCACGCATAGAGTTGCTGCTTTAGATGATCACCATGCTGGACCTGTGTCTCCCCATACACTGCCACATCATCCATATTGATCAAAACTCCTTTATTCAAGCGAGGAGAAACTGCATGACTTTTTGAAAGAAAGAGTAGGCAGAGCTAAGTCCAAGCAGCAGTGTATGTAGCTGTACAGTCTTTTGTCCATAACAAACACTGTGAGCTCTGCTCTGTGGGGCAAGTGGAACCTGGAGTTATTGGCTACTGGCATCCCAAGGAAGGAAAGGCTTTTGCAAACAACTGAAATCATTCCAAGCCACTGACAAATGCTGACTACTGGTCTCCCCATCCAAATTCCATCACAACCAGTCACCAATGCCTCAAATGTCTCTTCAAAGATGCCATTAAGTTTGTTCTCTCTTCCTGGCCTCTTCTGGCCACTGAGTCACCTTTTAATTCCTGAAGGATAACTGCCTTTAGCTGAGTGGTGATGACAGCAGCATGTATCAAATAAAACAAACACACCAAAAAATGTGCATGTGATGGGTTGTGATAGCATATCTGCACCCTGAAAGAAAAACATTCCCTATTTCCTCTGTTCAATGAGCACACTATATTACATTTTACGTACATACCAAGTTGACATAAATGTGCATTGACATTAATGTAAATGTAACAGAATATTCCTAGATTATAACTAATCCTACCTAGACCCCACTTCTCAGAACCTATATGATGTGTCCGCAGTGACACTGTCATTACCTGCAATACATAGATTATGCCAGTTCAGACTCACTCATTGTTCTACAGTTACAATCATAGAGAACCATCTAGGCTTCAAGCTCGGCGGGAATGAACCGGACACAACCCAAGACGAAAACACAAAATCAGCAAATGGTCTTGGTAGAGCCAGCTACAATACACCTGCAGCAGAACAGAGGCCTCTCAATACCAAACACAAAGCTGTCCACTATGCAAAACGAAACAACACAAAAATATGTAAAGAAGTGGTCCTTACATCAGGGATGCAGAACAAACTTGGAAACACATGTGATGAGCCCCCAGTTGTCACAACTTTATTCCTTCAACCTGAGCAGATGGGCTCTACATACCCTGGGGAACCTAAAAGTTATGCTGACTGTTGAGGGAAAAGGCCTAACCTACATGCATGTTGAGCAAATCTGGTGTGAATGCAAAACCCAAAAGAAAAACAGCATGTCTTGATAAGACTGCGTATTTTTAAGGTGTCTTTTGTTTGACCCAAGCTGTGCTCGGACAGGAAGTTCATGACTTCTTATAAGACAGTAAGGTCTTTTTCACATGCAATGATCACATTCTTTACCCACATCCCTTTCTGAAGCACGTAGCCTCCAAACCCCGGCCCTTAATTACCGTAAATGACTTTCTTACTGTTGGTGACACAAGAGTCTTGAGTGAAGCAGCTGCCGTTTGTAGGTTTCTCACCACTTACATATATATTACGACAGGTGAGAAAATTTATCTACCTGTTTCTGTTCTTCTTAAATGTTATTGACATCAGATACAAGGACAATTCATTTTTAACATTAATGAACGTGGGTTAACAAATAGCTCAGTCTTGAAGGAGCTCGTCTTGAGTGCAGGCTGAACCCTATGACCCAAGTCTGAAACTGGCTGTGTCATCTGCTGACAGTGACCAGGACTGCACAGCAGCCAAACAAATTCATTCTACCTGGGTTAAAAATGTGGGGTCAGGGCTTCCATTTTCATCCATTTACATGGTGTGACTTGCAGTGCAAAAAATAGTCTTTGGCTGTGTGTGGGTGTATCAGAGGACTACATGCATCTCACCCCTGAGCTTTTGTGTCAGTGCAGGGGATATTTTAGTGAGAAAAACCTAATGTACATCCATCAATTCAAAAGTTATGGGTAGACAAGGGAGAAAAAAGTAACATGTGCACTGTAAACATGATCACAAGTGCTGCATTTTGGAAGGAAGCCAAGCTTGACTCTTACTCAAATTTCTGTGTTTGTTCAGCAAGCCTTTCATTTTCACATTCATGATCACTGCTCACGCAGATGCCTCGGTTATTATTGAAGGCAAATTTGCCTCCACTTTTTAAAATTGGGTATATAAGCCCTTGGTTGCTGATGTCAGGGAAGCAGCCTTTTTGCAGGACCAGGCTGAATAATTGAAGTAAGGCAGTTCAGTTACTGTGTTTAAGTGGTTCTGACACTCACTACCTTATTTTGCAGATCAGAAAGTATCGCTGAGAATGGCCTCCTGTGCTAGCCCATTTAACCCAGGTAATGTGCAACTGTGAGTGAAACATTTCTTTGTGTGTGGGACTCTGGTGGGCTAAGACAGGAATGATCATCTAACTGTATTTAACCATTCTCTCCCTTAGAAACATGCATTTGTGCCACAGTTTTCACAATCCTTCCAACTATTCCCATGATTGTTATAGGTGAGCAGTATTTACATGAATCCATTCATTCCCAACAGGCAACATTTCCATATATGAGATATTGTGCACATCACAGTTTGGTCAAAGGACATATACTATTAAATAATACAAAACCTGACAGGGCCACTCATAAGAATTTACAACATAAGAAGTTGCTGAAGAAGGAAGAAATGAAGGATGGAACAGAGTGAGGCTCAAGCATGAACAGCAGCCTGATAACCATAAACCGGCAACTTTCTGTCTTTGTTTTCAGGAAATGTGTGGATCTACTCCACCGATCCTCCTAGTTATAATCAGACCCAGCCTAACCCAGAGTACTCTAACAAGATCCTGTACCAGTTTGCCTTCTGGATCACCATACTGCCTTGTATACTAGGTTGTATATTGGTTGTCTATCTTGCTTTGGATTTACGCACTGTGTTTGACAAACAGGGTGCATTTACCTATATAGGCCTCAGAAAGGAATTCTTTTAGAAGTATTCCAGGCTGAAACGTCTTCTGTTGATTCATCTGATGAGTTTGGGCTCATCACCTCATTCTGTGACATACTTCAAGAAGAAATTTGTCTAAATGCTACAAGATTAACCTACATAATTTCATACAAGTGACACTTCATAATTTTGGCTACAGACACAAATTTACCCATTGTTTCCTGATCAAAAACCATTCATTGCCAAAACAAATTTGTAGTAGCAAAAATCTCTCTGTTTTCCCTGTTTCTGATGCTGTGAACAGTGCTGTTTTCCTTATCTCCCTCTCTATAATGCTTAAAAAGTGTAACATTCTATCACCTGACTGATTTAGATTCACTTGCTTAATTTAGATTCACTTTCTTTATGACATGGTATAAGACATGCTACACTAATCTGATGCATGGGAATAGAAGCTAGAGGAGCCACGATCAAGGACTGCCAGAACAAAGATCTGTTCTGCTCACTGTGTTTGTGTCAGCACTCCAGCCTGAGCTGCTGGTTTCTCCCTGTCTGTCAGCGTGGGTGTGTCTTTTGTTTGTTTTTTCCCGTGCATGTGCTTTTGTTTTGTTTTCAGCCGTCGCCCCTCCTCCTGTCCTGCCTACCTGCCCTGCTGCCACGCCCACCACCTGAAGCCCATCCTGCGCACCTGTTCCCTGTTCTCACATCACCAGCCCATGTATATATACCCTGCTGTTTCCTTTGTTCTTTGCCTGATCGTCTCAGCTTTGTTTCCTGTGTCATTCTCGCCGTTTGTCAGTTCTGATCTGTTTGGTTTTTTGACTCTGCCTGTTCCTGTTTCTCCCTTTTTGCTTGCTGTTTTGGATACCGTGTTTCTCCTGTGGACTTTTTGGCTTCTGATTTTGGACTGGTTTTTCACTATGATTTTGCCTGTGCATTTGGACTTGAAATTAAAGGATCTTCTTTTACTGCCTGTTTTGTCTGCACTTGGGTCCCTCCCCCCGTCAACCCTGATGTTTGAAGAAATAGGGACAGGATGCTGTCCAATATTTCTGGTCAGAGAGCTACTTGCATACAAATTGTTGAGTGCTAATGTTGTAATAATGTTTCTCACTGAACATGAGTGTTCAACTGGCAAGAATTGCTAATAAATATTTCTAATAACAATCTGGCATCCCTGTGACTTATGGTAGATTCTTGAAGGAAAATCCTACATGGACTGTTTGACAATGTGTGTTACATACAGTTTGCGTTGCATTTTATATTGGAAAAGCATGGACAAGCAGAACACATTGCTGACTGCTAATCAGATAACTAAGTCTGTACACTGAGGCAAAATGGACATTTGTGAATTTTTTTTTGCTCTTGTGGCCTACTGTTGCACAAGAATCACAACCATCTGTTTAATCTTGCCATACCTTAACCAGGCAAAGTCCAGCAGCCACAATGTTTTAAAGTGCCATGCAACTGACTACACAAATCCCTGTAGAGAGTGCAGATCTCTCTCAGATTCATTTTCTCTGATAGTCTGTTATCTAAGGGAGTCTCAATCTGCTGTTTATGAGCAACCGGGGTTTGACTTTTGAGCCATCTTTATTTAAAACAATAAACCTCTAAAGTCAACAACAATTGTTATTCATCAGATTTAAAAAGGTGATAAAATAAATGTAAAAAGGGAAAAAACGGGTAAAAACAAGAAAAACCGATGTAAAACAGTATTAAAAATACCCAAAAAGAGCAAACATGGAACAAAATCATTGAGCCCACAAACCTCCAGGAGGAAAGGAAGAATTAAACATTTGAGTGTCCAATCTTCATTCACCTCAAAAATGCACTCCTCAACCACACATGACTCCTTGAAAGTGACCAAGTCCTTAATAAATGAATAGTACATGAACTCAGGCTTTAGCTTTGACAATAGAAGCCTTCTCAAAACCTGTCCAGGTTCAGTTGAGCCCCATCCTATTCTCCCTGTACAGCCATATTGCCATCCTGGCTTGACTGAACAGAAAGTTAAGCTGAACTATTTTTGTGTTCTTGACACAGCATACTTTGGGAGATAAATAAACAATCCTCAAGAAACACCCCCAAACACTTCCACCACCCCCTAACCACTGGGAATATGCCACCATGTTTGCCATAAGCAACAAAAGTGAATAAACACTTGCAATTTTCCTGAGCCTGACAAAAGGGACACCCCTCTCCCACTCCTGGATCCAGGTGTGCCTTCTACCTGTTTGTAGCTAATATCACATGCACAATCTTGTTATCCTGTAGGTATAACTTATACTATGTCTTAACTTATACTAACTTATAACTTATACATTTTTTAAAAATTCTTCTGTGTATACAGCCACCTCGCCCACTATGCAAAACAAAACAACGCAACAACATGCAAAGTAGTGGTCCTTACAAAAGGGATACAGCACAAACTTGGAAAAACATCCCAGACGAGCCCCCAGTTGTTGCAACTTTATTCCTCAAACTTGAGCAGATGGGCTCTACATACCCTAGCGAACCTAAAAGTTATGCTGACTGTTGAGGGAAAAGGCCTAACCTACATGCATGTTTTGCAAATCTTGTGTGAATCCAAAACCCAAAAGAAAAACAGCATGTCTTACTAAGACTGCATATTTTTCGAGGTGATGTGTCTTTTGTTTGACCCGAGCTATGCTTGGACAGGAAGTTCATTACTTCTTATATGACAGACGGTAAGTCTTTTTCACATGCACTCATCACATTCCTTACCCTCTTCCCTTTATGAAGCACAAAGCCTACAAATCCTGACCCTTCATTACTGTAAATGAAAAGGGAAGTATTTAGACCTGTCCTTAGTCCTTAATAGCTGACATATACCTTACTATCACATTTACTATTGGTGACACAAGAGTCTTGAGTGACGGAGCTGCCACTTGTAGCTTTCTCACCTCTGATGCATCTATTACAAAAGGTAAGAAAATTAATCTACTTATTTCTGATCTTAAATACTATTGACATCAGATACAAGAACTTGTGTACTATGAACTGCAATAGGATATACGGTATGGGATATCTCTGGATCCAGGTGTGCCTTCTACTTGTTTGTAGATAATATCCTATACACAATCTCGCAATCTCACAATGTAGTACAACTTACGCTATTTCCTGCAAGTATTTAAACCTTTTCATGTCTTTAAAAATTCTTTGTGATTTGGTTCTATAAGACCATTGCTTTCAAGGGAAGAGTATTGAGCAACCTGTGAATACAACCAATTCACCTGAAACTGCAGTATCTAGCTGACTAGGAAGAACAATAGGTATTCATTTTATGTTAATACGTTACATTCTGATGTTATGTTTGAAAGCAACATGTAACCGGTGACACCTAGTGGCTGATAGCTATACTTTCCTCTGCGGCATAAATTAGAGATGTGGGAACTGTCAGGGAACATTACGGAGAAGAGAGGGAGGGTGCCTGCCAGCTCGTGTTGGGAGGGGAATGGAGGGGAATGAGATGGCAGATTGGGCTGCAATGGCATCCTTAGAGTGAGCACAGGTAAGAGTCTCCGTCCGTTTAGGCAGGGCTGAGCTGAAATATAGGATAGGGGCGGGCTGGGGGCTGGGGGCTGGGGATGCAGTTTGTGGGCAAACACTCTGGCGGTCTGTGGAGACTAGTGTTGTGCAAGTTCACATTTCACAAGAGCTAGCTCAAAGTTCAGTTCACACAGATTAAAATGAACAAGTTCACAGTCCCAGTTTATTTCTTCCATTTTTAAATGAGCTGCTCCAGGGACTATTTTATGTGTACGTCTACATGCGCAGTGATTGTTACGCGGGATATGGGCAGTTGGTTGCGAGCTGTCAGTCTATCTGATGGATGAGTTGCGCTAATAAAAACGTATGGAATAACGTCGTCCGTGTTTATTCATAAAGCAGTAACTTTAACAGACCCGAGGATTCCGAATCTCGCGCAAACCTGAACAAGCTCAAGTTCACGTTCTTTAGTTGCAAACGGATACGTTCAAGTTCACCGTTTACCGAAAAAATGAGCACGTTCAATGAACGCGCTCTTTTAACGCGTTCATGCACAACACTGGTGGAGACAGTGTAGAGTCCCTGAAACAGCTTTGTACGTGCTATTGGAGTGTGAGCTGTATAGAATGGAAAAGAGTGAATTACACTGCTATCTGGCTGACGTTGATGTGACCGCTCACTCTTTACAAGTGTTACTGAGCATTGCTATGACCGTGGGAATGTGTGCAGGTTTGTGTTACATTTTCTCTTCGTCACTGCAATGCACGCCACAATATTATGCGTCTGCGCTCCGTAGTGTTGTGCGACTGACCTGTGACGGCAGCAGTGTGCCTAACGTCCTGCCTCCCTGCCTTTAGTCTCTAAACGAAGAAGAGTGGGCGTGTGCCCATTCCCCCTTTGTTCATTCAGCTGGTGTATTAAATGCTTAAAGAACACTCGGGAACCAAACTTTTATTTTTGTCACTGAAATATTTTGCTGACAAGTAAACGAGTCCCGTGTTTTTGCCGTTTACCGTATGTTTGGAGAATTTTGCCACTCTTCATGCGGAGTTTGTCCAGTGTTGGTGAGAAAACCTTTATCTTGACAACAAAGCCTGTCGTGTGATATTTCCAGTGCACGCCGGGAGTGCTTTTGGTCCAGCGCATCAGGTGCGTACTTTTAGCAGTGTGTGAAAATAATGCACTTTGATTTAAAGTTCTGCAAGATACCGGTATATTTTTTACTGAAGTGTGGTGTTAACTAAAGTCACATGGATGTTTGCATTTTGTAAGGGGCGAGGCAGATTTCGTCTGTGGCTCATTTTTATTCCTTATGTTTTGTTTGGGTTAGTAGTTTGGAATTTGCACTTCTTTTTCACATACGCCGGTATTGAGGCAAACGAACTTTGGAGTATCTCAGTGGGTGCACCAGTGACTTTTGTTCTTTGTCGTTTTTCGGTTTTTGGCCTTTACTCTCTGGTCTTTGTACGAAGCAGAGCTTCCTAGCTGGTGAAACACGTGTGTTTATGTGAATGGTAGCATTTTTTCCTTCATCAGATTTTTTTTCCTTTTTCCATTTTCTCCCCAATTTGGAATGGCCAATCCCCCGAATTCCGGAATGTCCAATTTGCCATCATCGATGCTCGGTCCCATTGCACAACCCCCATTGTCAATCCGGGAGAGCGTGGACAAGCACGTGCCCTCCTCCGTGACAACCGCTGCTTATATAAGATGGATTTATGATCGTTCGTTGCCCTTTACATGGACTGGTTCCGTGTAAAGGGGTCCAGAGTGGCGTGCGAACTAGGCTGTGCCCTTTCCAAGATGCATATATGCTGTGTGTCGAAATCCCCACGTGACAATGTGAAACGTAATCAGGGATATTGATGGCATTAGAAAGAACATCCTGTGCTTTAAGTGAGAGGCAGGATAGGGGGAATACGGCGAGGTCTGCATGGTGTCCGACGATACGCCCTTAAGTGCCGGAATGGATGAATTGTTTCTATTATATCAATTCGCATCATTTTGCAATCATATGTAACTGAGTTGTACATTGAGGAAAAAGTAGTTGGTAGTAGGCATACGTGGTTTTATTTTAACACTATAATAATCACTCCGTATTACCGCGTGTTTCGTGGATTATTATTATTTATTTTTTTTGCTTGTGCTCACGCAGTGTCTTCAGAAACCTAAAGCAACCTGTTGGTTTTTTTGTGTGACCCCCGGAATTAATTTCTTTTTACCCCTTATTTCCTTTATGACCCACTTATAAATTATCACTGTCCTTTGTTAATAGAATGCATGTGTATACTGCTATTCCCTATGGTTGCAAATACTGTTTAGAATGCCTGGGGTTTTGTGACTTTCATTAGAATAATTTGACCTGTCATGATGTGTGGATTATGATGGTGTTTGTAAACCACTTTTGTTTTATATCACATTATCTTGAACTCTGGTGGTAAATCAAATGAACTGGTGTCACAGAACATTTATTGCGCTACTAACCCCCCTCCCTTCCTTTATGTGCCCCTTTTTATGAAATGGGCAGATTTATATTTTTGTAACTTGGCTTGTGATGATGTGGTGCCCAGTTCCTAATCAGCCCAGTTAAAAGAATATGGCCATTGTTGTGGTGGCAATAAGGAGTTGGTAGTGTACTTTAGAATTGTGGTATTTGGGGAGACCTGATTTTACCCACTCATTTGGTCCCATTACAGTTTGGTACAGTTGGTGGGATTAGGCAGTGATGTGAAATTTCAGATGGACAGCTGCAGGAAGGGGGGCCCACCCACTTCAAATTCACATCAGTCTGGTCCAAGATACAAGATCGGCGGGAGGTTATGTAATTATTTCCATTTATGATGGTTGTGCTATGGCTCCCTAAATGCAGTGGTGGTAATGCTGAGGGTCAGTAAGTTGGCTTTTTTTCTCAGACCTGCAGCCTTTGACTGTGGGGTAGCACAGTGGAGCGCAGCAGCAGGCTTCCCTGGGTGTGGGCTGAACTGCAGGAGGCTGCTTTCTGCCAGCTAAAAGGCTGTCTCCTGAAGTCATTAAATGACTTTAATTCACGGCTTGTTTTCTGTACAGATGCAAACAAGTTGGAACCGGAGTCAGTGTTGTCACAAGTGCAACGCATGCTGCGGTGCACACTACAGCCTGAGCTTTTGGGCTTTTGGCCCTGAAATGGGCTGTAGCAGAAAAGGTCAAGGTGTACCTCGCCGCCTCAGCTTTTGCTGTCTTTTCCAATAACAAACGTGCCACAAGTATGGGCGTGGTAAAGCAGTGCTGGGCAGCCCAACTGGCTATTTTCCAATTTACCTAACATTTACTTTTTTGACATACAGCGCCCTCCTATCCAGAGTGTCTCCCAGGGTCAAGCCCAAAGAGCATCCAACAAAACAACATGAAGCGTCACATACGAGAACACCAGAGCCAGTGTCAAATGCACAACCCTGAGACCACAAATGCACACTGGGCCAAAAATGCAAGTGCAACACAACATATCCAACAGGAGTGTACCATTCCAACACAATATCGAGACATACCCTGAAGTAACTCTTCCATATATAATGGATGAGATTAGATGCACATAATTCATTAGCAGTTGCAGTATGGGGCAGTGATGTGAAAGGGCTTCCTCTAGTGGCCTCACTCTATAGATAGGCTCAGTTGTACAAAGACATGGGTGCCTGTGTAAAAGGCTGGGAAACAATGCTACCACTTCTGCACAGGCACACCCAATAAATGCCCTGTTTAGGAAACGAGCAGATGAGCAACTAGCTGAGAGGGGAAAGCCAAAACTGCCAACATTAGTCGTGCAGTTAAATGCTTTCAGGAAACTAACCAAGGCAAGACGCAATAGTAAAGAATCGTGCGATTGATGTATGAAACTATGTAAATCCTTGCAGTGCGCTTTAACACACTTGAAATACAAATATCTGAACATGGGTCTGGGGAGGAATGGGTTTACATTACATCATATTACAATCATTTATCAGACACTGTTATCCAGAGTGAATTACATGCAGTAGGTCATAAATTCTATCCATTTATTCAGCTGGATATTTACTGAGGCATTTGTGGGATAAGTACCTTGCCAAAGGGCACAACAGCAGTGCTCTAGCAGGGAATTGAAGCAACAACCTTTCAGTTATGAGTTATGCTTCTTACCACTGCCCTACACTGCTGTCCTTTACATGGGAACATGCTTAGTCTTTGTACATTAAGACCATTCAGGACAAAAAGGCACAGGATCCCTCTGATGATGTTGTGGCCAAAGATTACTGATGAGGGGGTGCTGTCATCTCAGCCTTGGGTAGGGTATTGTCTTCCAGGTGCCCAGGGCCATGTTGGAGAGCCAAGACCACCAGCAGAGGGAGCTAACCTTCATCCTTCAATGTTCCACACAAGGTGTCCCACCCCAGTGGTATCTGGACTGAGCCGGGGGGAGCGGGGGGGTCACAAGAAGTCCTGGGTTTGGTGCCACAGCACCATTACACTTCCCTTACCTCTTACATCACTAGTGTCATCATACAAGTGTGAGTATACTTGCCATAACATGTGGAGTGGTATTAATGTATAAAAGTGACTTGCATTCTAATGGTAAGGTTTGTGGAGTTTACTGCTGAATTTTCTCAGCTGATAGCTAAATCTGTTGTTCTAAGCCAAAGATCCAGCCCAGTAAGGGTTCTGTGGAATAATGAACTGAACAACTTGTGTATGGATTTTATTTGTTGTTACCAGGCATCTAGTTAGTTGGGTAGCTAGCTCAGCTACGTTTAATGTTTTTTACAGGTCCATAAAAAGGTCATACTAAAGGTTGTCACAGGACCATTGTATAAATACAGTTGCAAATGAAAAAACATTCTACCTGACAGTGTACTTTGCTGTGAGAGCTGACACAATTTCCCAGGACATAAAGAATTTAGGACCACTTCACAAGCTACTATTGCTAGCCAGCTTGTCTGACCCACTCACTAGTCCAGACCATGGACAACCTCCTCTAAATCAGTGCCTAGGCGCTTCAACCATTTCTCGTGTGGGTGGCTGCATCACACAGATGCCATTATAAAATTAAGATTACATTATTGTCATTTAGCAGACACTCTTGCCAAGAGCAACTTACAATTTTAAACATGTATATAGCTGGATATTTTACCGGAGCAATTGTGGGTTAAATACCTTGCCCATGGGTACAACAGCAGTGCCCCAGCAGGGAGTCAAACCAGTGACCTTTCAATTATGAGCCCAGCCAGGGGCGGCGTCAGAGATTTTCTTGTGCCGGTGCTATGGGGTCGTTTGACTTTTCAGCGAGGGTGCTCTGAAATTTAGGGTTTCCCATTAACGTGCCGGTCGCCACAGTTTAAATTCTACTGCAACACCCCCGACACACGTACACACACGCGCGCACACACACACGCGCACATACGCAGTACCCGCTCCGCGACAGTTACAATGCCATTCTGTGTTAAACACAAGGCTGAATCAGACCACCTATGTTGGCTTTATGTTTTTTAGTCTAAAAATAATCGGTTTGTTTTATTAATGTATTTATTTATTTTTCAAATGATAAATTATAGTATTCACACATTAAAAATTAAAAATTCTAAATAAACCACAGAAATTTCTTGGGGGTGCTAGGGGGGTGCTATGGCTATCCTAGGGGTAGCTACAGCACCCCGAAGCCCCTCCCTGGCGCCGCCCATGAGCCCAGCTCCTTAGCACCACTTCCACTACCACCACTACCATTACCACTGTTCCACACTGCTGCCCACTGCTTCCCCTACACTGAACTTTCACATAAAGAATTCAGTACTACTTTCAAATATTGTAATTCAGACAGCTGGTGTGCATGTACAAGCGTCCATATTGTTTGTTGATTTTGCTGTTGTAAAGAACATGTGATTAATGTTAGAGAAACTTTTGAACTAAATATGTTGTGGTGTTTTTCCTTTTTACAAATAAAAATATTTTGTTGCCCACTGGTGTTTTTAACTTGTACCATTTTATACAGAAGTACAGTGGATATAAAAAGTCAACACACCCTTATGAAATTGCAGGTTTTTGAAATGTAAAGACAGAATTAACAACAATGTAAATGTCAGACTTTTTCCATCTGTAATGTGATCTTCCAACAAACAAAAATCCAGAGAAAAACAAATAATTAATAGGAACATTTTAAATAAAAAAAAAACTACAACACCCTGATTGCATAAGTCTGCACACCCTTTCATGATGGGGGCTCTAGCTGTGTTCAAGGTTAACCAATCACATTCAAAATCATGCCAGTAGGTAAATAGCATACACCTGCCATCAACGAAAGTGATCCTGATTAAATCCAGATAAAGTCAGCTGTTGCTGTAGGATTTCCTTGAATGTTTGGGGTTGCATCCTACTGGGAGAGCCATGGTCCGCAAAGAGTTACCAATGAAACTGTGAGAGCTAATTGTTGAAAAGTACCAATCAGGGGAGGGATATAAAAGAATATTGAAGGCACTGGATGTACCACGGAGCACTGTCAAAACCATCATCAATAAGTGGAGAAAATGTGGCACCACAGAGACATTGCAAAGATCAGGACAACCCTCCAAAGTTGATGAGAGGACGAGGAGAAAACATATCAGGGAGGCTACCAAGAGGCCAAAAACAACACTGAAGGAGCTACAGGAATTTCTGGCAGGTACCAGTCACTCCTTGCATGTGACCACCATCTCTCGTATTCTGCAAATGTCTGGGCTATGGGGTAGGGTGGCAAGATGGCAACCCTTTCTTACAAAAAGGAACATCCAAGCCCGTCTAAATTATGCCAAAAGATTCATTCAGTCACCCCAAACCATGTGGGAAAATGTGCTATGGTCTGACGAGACAAAGGTTGAACTTTTCAGCCTAAATTGTAAAAGATATGTTTGTTGCAAAGCCAATAAAGCATCATCATCCAAGGAACACCATACCGACTTTGAAGCATGGTGGTGGTGCTTTGGGGTGCTTCTCTTCAGCTGGGTCACGGGCTCTTGTCAAGATAGATGGGATCATGAATAGCTCCAAATATCAAGATATTTTGGCACAAAACCTGCTGGCCTCTGTCAGAAAGCTGAAGATGAAGAGGAATTTCACATTCCAACATGGCAATGACCCAAAGCACACATCCAGGTCAACCAAGGCATGGCTTCAGAAAAGGAAAATCAAAGTTTTGGAATGGCCCAGTCAGAGCCCAGACCTCAATCCCATCAAAAACCTGTGGAATGACCTAAAGAGAGCTGTACACAGGAGATCCCCTCACAATGTGAAGGAACTTGAAATTTTTTGCAAAGAAGAATGGGATAAAATTCCAAAGTCTACATGTGCAAAGTTAATAGAGACTTATTCACAAAGACTTGCTGCTGTAATAAATGCAAAAGGTGCTTCCACAAAGTATTAGTTGGGCGGGGTGTGCAGACTTATGCAATCAGGGTGTTGTAGTTTTTTTTCCTAATAATTAACTCTTCTTTCTTTCTCTGGATTTTTGTTTGTTGGAAGGTCACATTAAAGATGGAAAGAGTCTGACATTTATGTTGTTATTTCTGTCTTTACATTCCAAAAATCTGCAATTTCATAAGGGTGTCAGTACTCCGCTCCCCTAACTGTGTGTTTGTGTTCCTCCCCTGTCCATGTGCCTTTGTCTTTCTTGTGTTCTAGCCCTGCCCCTTTCCCCGCCCGGTCCCCGCCTGCCTCGTTACTTCATCGCCGCCACCTGCTTGTTAGCTCACCTGTTCCCCATCGCCTCATCTGCTCTGCCCTTTATATGCCCTGCCTGTGCCTGTCTCGTTGCTAGTTCGTTACAGTGTGTTCTACCTGTCTCGTTCCCTGTTCGTTGATTTTTCCGTGTTTTTCGACTTTCGTTTGTGCCCCGACCTGATTCTTGCCTGCCGCTTTGTCCTGTTTGCCCGAGATCTGCCCGTCTGGTTTTCGACCCTGCCTGCACCTGTTCCTGACCCTGGTTTTGCCCTTACGGACTGTCTTCCTGGAATCGACCCTGCCTGTTTCTGATTACGATCTTGCCTGCCGTTAATAAACCCCGTTCGGGATCAAAGTTCCGTGGTCTGCGGCTGAGTCCTTGTCCGTACCTGACAAAGGGTGTGTAGACTTTTTATATCCACTGTATTTACAGGGCTTGTCTTGGTTCCAGAAATGCTTTATTTTCTCCGGAGTATCAGCTCATCTTTCATAACCACCAGGCTCCAGGCAGGAAGGTGTGGTTTTTTCAGGGCAATTAACATTTATTCAGAGCACATCTCTATCCCACACATTTTAAAAGATGCCTGGGTGCATAGGTTAAATCTGAATCCCAAACTAAAAATGTAGAGTTCTAAAAATCTGAAATTGTGATCTGTCCTCACCAAGCTGTCATATTGCTTTTGCTTTCACTTCATGTTGTTCTTAACAAAAGACTATTGTGTGAAGCAGCCACAAGTCACTTTTCTCATACCACTTACTGACACTGCACCAGGTGAGAAAATGAATTTGCCTGTTTTGTTCCTCTTAAATGTTCCTCACATTTCTTCATTTGCATGCTAATTTTGATTACCTTGAATTTACTATGGTATAAGTTAAAACTGTATCCATTGACCAAATTGTTGGACAAAAAATTAATGCTTTATTAATGCATAATAATGCAACTAAATGGGATGTTTGATAAAAAGTAATTTATGAATGAACACACTGAGAGTGAATTTTGTGGGCAAAAGTTATAGTTTAATATAATGACAGAGACAGGGCGATTGTTTGCACTTTGTTTCTTCCACACATTATATTAAAAGAAAGTAAATTAAAAAGGTAAATACAATGTTTTGCAATACTGAATTAAATTCCAAAACAAGGCTTTTTATATATTTTTTTAATTTGAGGAATTGCCTTAAGAGACACATCTGTGTACATATTAACAAAGAAGGGGCTAGTGTGAAGTAGAAAAGATTATTGCTCCCCTTGGAAAATTCTTAGTTTTGTAAATTACACATTTGCTGTCACGCTAGCAAAACCAGATTAAAGGCTGCAAGTTTTCCCTTGATCCCTTTCCCCAACTCAACCCAAATGAGACCCGGGAATGACTGACGCTTGAAAGCAGGCATGTCTTCTTTCATATCTGCATTCAAATAAAAAGCAGAGTAATTTTATCATTTAAGTGGAATGAAACGTGGTTATCTCAGTATTAATAAGGGAGCATCAGTAATGTGTTTATGATATCAAAGGTAGACCATGGGTTAATTTTCTTGGTGATATCATGAATCCACTGTGTACCCCATTATTCCAGAACTTGATATAGTGATTTCTTCAAGTTTTATCTTCACCCTTCACCATAATTTCAGCCCTAAATTGGGCATATTGTGGAATGGCCAACATAGGAATTTCTCCCCTTTTGCATTCTCCTGCAAGGAAATAAATTTGGAGACTTTGGCTGTTGTACTCCCCTGAAGTACAGAGGTTTGTTAAAGTATTTTTTATACATTTGTGCTTTAAATAGCCGGTGACCTAATCATGCTTTTGGACAATGATATTTTGTCAAAGCCTGATGGTAGTTCTTTGGCCATTTGTACTGAAATAGCCCACAAAACACTGTCATCTAAATCTCCCTCTGTTCCTGTTTATGACTCACTACCCTTCCCCCCAGATCTGAAATAATCATTGAAGATGGACCCAGTACGAAACAGTTTCTTCGTTTCTGCCTCTTCTGGACTAGGTACACCACCTGTAGCTAGTGAAATATGTCTGAGTGCACAGGTGAAATGTTTTTACTCTCACTAACAATGATCTTATTGTATTATCTCTCTCTCCCCTTCTTTCTCACATTCCTCAGGATATATCAAGATTCTCATAAGCCTCTTACACATTGCCATGATTGCTTTAGGTGAGCAATGATCACATCAAACCTTTCACCCCCAAAAAAAGCATAACTGCCATTGTTAAATGCATCACAGGTTTTTTTGCATGAAATGGGCTCATTTGGAAACAAATTACACAAGGCAGTTTGGAGCAACAATACACAAATTAAGGTGGTTAATTAAAGAAGGATCATTCATTGTTTAAATTTTTCCCCTCTGATGAGAATCTCTCATGTATTGCACACCTATCAACTCCTCCCCTTCCACTCTTTACCCCCAGGGGCCCTTCACCTCCACGACTGCCCCAAACAGCCTTACATCCCCATCTACCTGATAGTGGGCGGGGTGTTCTGGCTGCTCGTAAACATACTCTCATTTTCGGGCTGTAGCCAGGCGGGGGAAGGAGTCCTTGGTGCCCTCTGCACTGCCTGCAACTTCCTGCTCTACCTGTTCCTCTTCTGCTGGTTCATCACAGGTGAGAATGGAGGGAAGGGGGAAACAGGGGGAGAAATGGAGGAAGGAGACAGCAGAAGAGATGAAACAATTGGGTTAGATTTGGGGGGGCACATACAAGACATACATCCCCTTTTCATCCTTTCATCTTTTCTGTGTTAATTTGTAGGAAGTGTCTGGGTTTACACCATATTTCCACCCAACTACGAATCTCCTTCCAAAGAAGACTATTGTGAGAAGACCCTGTACCTGTTCACCTTCTGGTTCCATAATGCCTGCTATGTAACGGCAACCCTGGGAATGATTTCTTGGTGCTGCTCATCCCTCTACACAATACTGGGTGGCACCTAAAATAAGGGCATTCAAGATGGTGTTTTGGCTGTATATCGGCAGATGTTATTTCTACTCCCCAGGTCAATGATGGAACCTACAAATAATGATGGTTTACAACATCTCTCCACCTAGCACAGCAGAGGGACGGATCAATTAATTCAATGGAACAACCCCTTTGAAGTCAGGGCTCTGAAGACAGGTCACATGATATACTTTTGTACTCTCCTCCAAAAATGCTCTTGCTCTCTACTAGCTGGTGTACTGTGTTTCAAACAATGTTTTTCATATACTGCATCACAAGAGATGTTATGTCTGCATTATTGTGGTCACTGCGATGGATTGGCAAAAATAAATATTGTCTATCAAAACAGTATGATTGTGACTGTGAGGTCATGTATGAATGCAAACATAGTGCAAGTGTATCCCTTAAGACATATGCTACACAGCTAAACTCTCTTCAGTGCACTCAATGCACCTCTAGCATAACATATTTTTGTTTGCTGTTTTATGCTATTGCTATTTTCTTACTTACTTGCTTTTTTAGAAGCACAAATGTAGGTTCGTTTTTTTATTGTTTTCCACACGTTGTGTTGTCCAAACAGTTGTCCAGAGTTGAAGAGAATACATAAAAAATAGTTGAAAATTTAAAAAAGTGACACATGTAAATTTGCTATTTATAAGCTAAGGCTATAACCAGTAGGTGATTTGTTCATTTTTAACAGGGGGGATGGCAGATGCACACACAGCACTCTCTCTGTTACTAACTAGGGGATGGAGAGGGGGGATGGCAGGTTAACAAGGGGGATGCATTTTGGTCATTTTGCTAACAAGGGGGATAGCATCCCCCCTCAAATTGCCTACTGGCTATAACACTGTCGCCGATGGAGGATATAGTGGATGATGATATAAATAAGCCTACTTAGCCACTTCCGCTATTAGAATGTGAATTTGTTTAATATCTCTGACTCACCACCGGCTTTATCTGTTACTCTTTTCCAAGTCTGAGCTTGGAAAAGCAACTTCAATAAATGCCTGTAAAATGATCAATATAGAGTCCAGGGTTACCAGGCGCTGAAGGCAGAGCAAGCAGAGTCAGAAGGTGAACCACAGCATGTGCTTGTGGGAACAGAGACTTGGGGAAGGGGTAGAGCTGGAAGCTGCGCAAGTCCACACTATGACATGGCCTGAGGGAAGGGAAAGGGCACACACGTGTCCAGCAGGAAGTGAGGACAGCAGAAGAGGAAGAGAGAGTGACTAAATCTGTTAGCAGGAGGTAGCTGGGGAAACTGGATGAAACGGGGTTGGGCACATCTTGAGCTACATGGCGGAGGGGCAGTTCCGCTGGCATCATGACCAGATCCTCAAGACCATTGCAGACACTGTCGGCAAAGGGATCGGAAACTGCATGTGCTTATGTCCTTATGCCCATTGCTTTTGTCAAAGCAAGCGAACAGCTGAACCCAGGCCAATATGAAACATCCTGGCGCCCTCTAATGACTGGAAGATGACAGTGACATTGTAGACACAGCTAAAGCTCCTGTAGGACATTGAAAAAACATACTGAGACCTGACATCATTCTGGTCTCAAAAGCAGGTTACATCACTACACAAATTTTTCAAAGAACATCAATAAATGTATTCAGCCAGTGACTTCAGCTGGGAAATATCAGATCTGGAACTTTGGGCAGGGTGTCTCTGGGCAGTAATACCAGTGTTGTAAATGCCTACAAAAGGGTAGTGACAGTTAATGCTGTGATTGTGTTTAAGCAATGTCATATTTAAGTTGGTCTGCTCTGGGTGTGAAACCCAGAGAAATATATAAAATGCAGCAGTGTGGCATAGTGGAAAGGAGTAGCTTGCAACCAAAAAGGTTGCTGGTTCAATTCCCCACTGGGACACTGCTGTTGTACCCTTGGGCAAGGTACTTAACTCAAAATTCCCGCAGTAAATATCCAGCTGTATAAAAGGATAAAATTTATAACCTACTGCATGTAAGTCACTTTGGATAAGAGTGTCTGCTAAATGATTGCAATGTAATGTAAAAAAACAGCATTGAAATATAGATATTGGTAATAACTGGACAAAAATTCTGAAGCAGCAATGCATTGCTGTTAGATTGAAAATAAGCCTTACATAGCTTACAGCTCTGCATAGCACACATTCTGTAACCCATTCATATCGCTGGATTTATATATGAGAAATTGAAGTAAAGAGCTTTGTTCATGCTGTTAGCTACGTGGTTCTTCCAAGATTACACATGCAATTACCCCTGGTAATTTTTTGCTCCTCAAAGGTGCATGTATTGCTGACTACAGGTTCCAGTAAAACACTGTGAAACTCCAGCCGCTTGCAACTTCTTCTCAGAGGAAATGACATTGCAACGGCGCGTTCACCACAAAGAAGTTCTGCAATGTCAGTCATTCCAGTAAAACGGATGTACAAAAGATTTACAGAGACAATTCTGCTAAATTGTACGCATTCATTCAAAACATGAAGAGTCATTCACATTGAGGTGGTTCTGGCAAAGCAGTGTTTTTGGTTTGTTTTTTTTCCCCCAAGAAAAAAAGAATATAGTGTAAAAGTCTGGGAACTGAAAACGGAACTGGGAAGCGGGGATCGTGACGCACTGCAGATGCAAATTCAAGTGGCTTTAAATTCCGCCAAAGCAATACAACGGCGGGCAGCCAAGACGGACTGTAATGTAACTTAAGAGTCACGGCATATCGTGATATCTTTTTTTGAACGGACCGTTTCTATTGAATAGAAAATTTCTTTTTTTACCCCCAGTGTCTCCTTCTTCTCACCCTTCAGAACTCAATCCGACTGTTTCAAGGCTCCCCATTCGCGCCTTATTCTCACTCCCCCATCACATCACCAATAATAACACATTCACACACAATAACACAGCCTCTATATTACTATTATTAATGCAAGAGCACAGGTCTACGCGTCTGATCATGACAAATCTTTAACAGTCTTTGTTGGTTCTCTATGTGAAACCGTCTAGGTAAGTAAAAAGGGGAAACACGTTTTCAGTGCCCAATAGCTTCAGGTGATGAGGTATCAAGCAAAAGGGTTTTGAGGAAAACGGCGACAATCCAGTTGTTTTCCTTCCCCTACTGCTGCAAAAAGAATCATAAAAAGAAAGGCAAACTATTGTCCCAATGAAGGTAGATTTAGTAACGACAAGGCAAGGCAAAAGAGTGTGTTGTGTTTGATTAGTGTGGTTTGAATGCATTAGCTTCTGAAAAATTCAGTTTCTTTTTGTTAAAAAAAAACTTGAAACGTGTATTTGTGGTTGCAGGTAAACACGGTTAAGCCATTTATGGAAACAGGCAGGCATTTCAGATTATTAACACAAAGACAATAACACACCTTTTAGAAAGTGACTGGGAAACTCCACGTTTGCCTCGCAATTGTTGCGAAATTAGCTTTGCCAGCAGTTTGACATTACAACACATCCTGTCTTCAAACAAGGACGAGTAATTGTTAAACTCAATGTGAAACATTCTTATGGCAACACTCCAAGGGGTAACAGGTAAAGCCCATCTCAGCGGATAACGCTTGTGAAAATTTCCAATACGCACGCTAGGTGAGGAATCTAACGCACAATTATAACGATAGTTCTAGTTTTAGTTAGTTTAAGTTTTAAATGCATATTGTCATCATGTCATTGTCATCATGTGGAAAAAGCGTTCCGAATGTATTTTTTTAAACTGTGGGCCTGCATGCAACAAGTTAAAACGAACAATAGAACGAAAAGGGAATGGAACGATGTGAGTTACTGGGCCTTAAAACTGGGAAAATAACAGACAGATGCGTCCAAAATTTATAGATGTGCGAATTTATGGTGCATTCACACACGTACCTGACAGAAGACATTACCATGAAACTCAGAAAAGCAGTTATTCGCGCAAGCAAAGACTACCCAGGAGATTCCGAGCAGGTGGATGTGTGTGGGGGACTTTTTTAAGGCAAACGTTTTACAGAGCTTAACAAGAAAGTAAATTGAATATAATACCATCACAGACAAAAATCATACCAAATCAGCAAAAACTGTCTGTAGAATGATTAAAAACATATCAAAGTGTGTACATTGTACTGTTGCTTCCCTCTATACATTCAATGTATATGGCAACACAAACAATATAAGACATTTTTGGCATAATGTTTTGTGTCGTCGACAACACTATAAAAGCATAAATAATTAAATTAATATACGCACGTATGGCAGTAAAGGAATTCGTTTCATTAATCAAATATACCGTATACGTGTTTCACTGTGATTTTTTTATTCTTCCTGCTTTTATTTATGACTCACTCTCTCCCCCTACAGGACTGAAAGTATCTGAAGATGGACTTCGAATTCATTGGACTCGGTGATACATTTTAACTAGTGTTCTGTTTCTCAAGTGAAAGAGAGAGAAATCAGTTTAGGTGTTTTGAATGTTTTTTTTTTTTGTTTTCTCTTTTCAGTGATACTGATTTTTCTCGGATACGTCATGCCCATTATTTTTGGAGTTATAGGTGAGTTCCAAAAATCTCTGACTGCTTATATGTAGAACTTGCATGGTAAAAGATATAATTAATACTGACATTATTTGTGGTTCTGCTGGGGTATGGCATAATGCTGTTGTTGTCACATGCTGCATATTGACAATAGACATGACAGCAATCATTGGGAAGGAAGCCATAGTTAGCTCTCATGGTGACAGACAAGGGTAATGAAGAGATAGCTAACTAGTGATCCTGTCAGTGAGAAAACAAAAAAATTAAATAAATCGGAAGACAAGCGCCACTTCATAAAAAAGGGGAGGCCAGCATGGACCCAGAGGGCTTTAATGAAAGGGTGTATTACCACAGATTCTTAATGTGTGGTGTGTGCCACTGAAAATTCTGTTTCTGCCATTGTTGAAACTTTGGGTGTTCATATTAACATGTATGTGGTATTACATCATAATGTAATGTGTTTATTACTTATAACATGTAAGACATAGCTATTGCTGCTCCTGTAAAACTTAGACGGGCTAATTTTATGACAAATATGTCTGCTGTGCATTCCTATTTTGCCTGGATATTCCTTTGTGTGTGTGTGTGTGTGTGTGTGTGTGTGTGTGTGTGTGTGTGTGTGTGTTTGGGGGAAGCATTTTACTGTGTGTATCGCCTCTCTTTAAACCCTATCCCGGCCCTCATAACCTGTTCTCTGACTCCAAGGGACCATGCACCTGAGTGACTGCCCCCAGCAACCCTACATCCCGATCTACCTGGGCGTCGGTGGTCTGGTCATGGTGCTCGCCCAGTTGCCGTATCTCTCCTGCTGCAAGCAACGTGTAGAAGGGAAACCAGAGCTCCACACCCTGCTCACCGTCTGCAAAGTCCTGCTCTTCCTCATCCTCATCGGCTGGTTCCTGGCGGGTGAGGCAGTCCCGCCCCTTCAGTAGATAAATAAGGCTATAAATGCCTGTGCTGTGTATAAGGAGTGTGTGGTTGAACATTTCATGTTATACAGGATGGCTTGCTTGATTGTGTTCGTTCAGTGGATGCTCTTAACCAGAGTGACTTACACAGTGATTCACACAAGTGCACATAATAAGGCGACAGAAAGAAACGCAGAAAAAAAAATAATACCACATTTTAGGCTCTTTGTGCGACATAGCACTACAGTATAATTTAAGTATTCAACATAATGTGCTAAGATGAAATTGTAGTAATGTCACCAAAGGGTTGATATACTGTGCTCAATCTACTCAACTTGTCTACCAATTGAAAAGTCATGTGTCACCTGTATGACAGTCATCCACTTGATATAACACAGCTGGACGTTCACTATTCAAGTATCTTGTTCAATGATGCAGTAGCAGTGACCCTACTTTCTTCTCTTATTATTTCTGTAGGGAGCGTGTGGATCTATTCCATATATCCCCCAAACTACGACCCTAGTGCGAAAGTGTACTGCGCAAAAACGCTGTACCTGCTTGCTTTCTGGCTTATGAATGTGTGCTACATCTGCATCGGTCTGGGTCTGGTTGGCTGGTTCTTCTGTTACCTGAGGAGTGACCACAACATGAACATCTGCTCCTTCTTCAGATCCCGCCTGTACACCCCTATGAGCTGATCTAACCTAACACATGCTCTTGCTGTGTTGCCAGGCCTACTGACTGGCTTAGACAGTCAAGGCACTTGTTCCAAGTACAGGCTGAGGCCTGTACAAGATGCAAGAATATGAAGAAATAACCCTTGGCCCTGACTCATACGAACTGTGTGGATTTTAACTGTACAGAATGATGTCATTCTGGGTTTAACCTTCTTACTCCCTTTTCACAACAAATAAGCCGGGATAGAACTGTGTAACAATAGTGCCACATTTGAGGATCAAAAAAATGAAGCCTGCATTTTAACTAATTATTATGCAAAGAGACAAAAACTCAATAAAAGTAATTACATATTGCTAGATCGCTTTTAATGTTTAGGATTGTGGCGGGTTGTGTACCAGTTTTGCAGTGTACCAGTTAGTTCTCAATGTCAGAGGTGCAACACAATCTGTGTATTTAACAGTGTATTAATTGCTGGACCCCTCTATCTAAAGGACAGTAAACTCTATCTTGCATCACAGAGAAGGATCACCATGCAACATTTGGAGCAGGAAACAAGGAGGGAAGAATAAGCCCAAGTACTGCTAAGTTGCATTCTTTGGTCAATTCATTATCTACTGTGTGTATATAATGTGTTCTGCTGGTCAAAGCTATTTCAAAATAAGTACTTTTAACACAAAGGAACCTCTGCAGAAGAAGGAACTTCTTTACAGTAAACTACTCACACCTCCACTTGCAACAGCTAAAATAAGTACTGATGCAAATTATGCAATACTTATTTGGTGCATCATTTGTGCATGATACAGCCCTAATGGGTTCTACTGCATACAAACCTGTCATCTGCAGAGGAAATTTAAGGGATAAAATAGCCAAGCAACTCATTACTCTCAAATATTAAAAATTTAATTACCGAGGGGCACCTGAGAACACATTTTCATTTGCATTGAGGACTTGAGGATAGTAACTATGGAAGAAGTATACATTTGTCTCATGTTAAATTTCTTACTGAATTCATAGTATTTGCTTTAAATGTGGATCATTTTTTCATTTAACCAGAATGACTTCACTGATTTGTCAAACTCATTCGGCACACCTCCTGGTGATCAATGTCCAGACCCCAAATAGTTCTATTCGACGATTCGATCTAAGGAGCCTGGTTCGACTGCCAATCTCACAGTCGAATCGTCGCAAAATGTGGTTATGAAACAAGGATCATTCCATTCCGGCTATATGGGGGTGCTGACTGTCTGATTTTGTAATCGTTTTGTAATCTGAATTTTGTAACACAAGAAAGCTGTAATGTGAAACATTTAAGAGAAAGTTTGGGATTACTTGCCACTTAGTTATTAAAATTGCCATCCTTGTTAATTAAACAATCTCATGCTGTAGCTTTCGCAAGCACACAAACATTAACGTTGGCGTTGTTCTGCACTTCATGGCATTAAAATGTTCATTTTATGTTAATGTTAAGGAATCGTTTAACTAACAATGCTTATTCCATATTGCCTGTAATTTATAGCTTGTAGGGATTCACCTTAACTTAAAAATTTAAAAATCCAAGGCATGTGTTAGCCCCTTTGTTATTTAAAGCTACATTTTGTTATGATCATTTTTTATATGCCACTTTGTTTGATGTTTGATATACAGACACTTGACAGTGGCCTCCTTTCAGTTTTGGTGGTTTCATTATCAAGTTGCTTCTGTGTGCGACAAATTGTTTAACAGGGTGTTTCAGCTCTTTTGTCTGGTGTGGAAAAAATGGAAGCCAATGTCGCAAATGAGAATATGGATCAATGAGCAAAATAAAAATAAAAATAAATAAATAAATAAATAAATAAATAAATAACTAAAAACATGATTCGACGATCAGTCGACGATAGGCAAGACTTGACGAATCAGATTCTACTATGTAAATTCTTAGTCGGGGACACCCCTAGTCCAGATGTGACGGGACTTACTTTTTGTGCAAGAGACAGCGTCTCAGATAATGTGCGCTCAGTTTAGACGATGACGAGAAGTTGAGTAGCAGGCCTAGTTCAGCTTTGGGCTGGCGGCGCGATTTCAAAACTTACGGGTTTGAAACAGGGATTTCAACAGAATGCCTTGCTTTAAGTAAGTAGTTACGCTCTGTGTAATGTTCTGAAGGAAACCACAACGTATCCCCTCGTAACAGTCGTAGATGAGGAACCCTGCAGCGGCTGCCCCCAGTCTTTGAATTGTGACCTGAAACAAGCGCGACAGGTAAGGAATACAACTACTGATCGATCGGAAATGCCTACAGAAGCGGATGGGCCTCGTGAATATTTTTATATTCACATTTTTTAAAATAAATATATTAAATGTTTAACCAGTCATGGCATAGCGAAAGTTGGACTTTAAAAGTTAAACGTCTAGATTTTAAGATTAAAAAGGTTTCACCTTTAAGTTTAAAAACAATGTTTTATTCCCTGAGGCCATAAAACGCTTCTGTTATTACACATTTGTACTTTTAAAAACACTTATTAAAATATTTCGTTACGGAATTGTACTATTTCCATCAAACAGAATGCACTGAAATTTTGAAACAGAATGCTTAAAGCAGGCTACATATAGGCTACTGTTAGAATGAGCCAGAGGTTGTGAAAGTGGTAGGAATATCTTGTATGCGACAACCCGTTTTGAATTCAGATAAAATGAACGTAAAATGAACGTACTGTCCAAAAAAGTGTTAATGGAATGTACCCTGGGCTTCACTAAGAACTATGCACCCTTCTGGTCTTCTGCGTCAATGGCCATTGTGATTCTAAATTTGGTTAGTTATTCCAGTCACGCCTTAAAATGATGCTGTATACAGTGGTCGCGGCACGTATTCCAAATATAAGACGCGGTTAATGTCATTTTGCAACATCATTTTTTTTTTCGATTTATTATGAATCTTTGTCTCTGCAGGTCTGAAGGTGTAGCTGAAGATGGATCGGTCAAAGAGCCTTCTGGCTGTAGCCATGCTATCTTTTATGGGTAATCTAGCTAACCACTTGTTTGTGACTTCAGAATGACCGTTTCAGCATTCATCGGATTGTACGTACGTGCGTGTGTGTGTGTGCAGGTGGTAGTGTACGTGGGTAGACATACGCTGTTGCAGTTTTAGGGTGAATCTTATTATATGTAACAGAGACAATCTTTTCAACTACAAGGATAAATTCAGCGGCCGTGTTAAGAAAGAGGAATGCTGATATCTTATCCCTCCCATCCCTACAGTGACACTCAGTGTAATTGGCTGGATCCTGCACCTTGCAGCTGTTGCATTAGGTGAGTAGTAAACTTGGTTAAGCCTGATGTACAAAAAGTGAAACATTCTCCTTAGGCAAAGGTATGAACTGAATAATTCATAATAATGATTAATAAATACTTAATAAAATATAAATAGACCTTATACTGGTTTTAATATGTCAAATATTGACTTTTTGGACCAATGTACAACATTGCTTGTCATGTACATTGGGTGCTCTATACAACATGTATTTTTCAATACGGTGCACTCCGCTTATGAGAAACATATGTGCCCAGGATGAGTTGACTCCTGTTGGGACTTGATTCTTGAAAACAGAACTACAAAGTAGGCTAATGGATTGAATGGGTGTTTATGCTTTAAATAATCCTGTTTAACTGAGAAAAGTCTTTTGCTAAATTTGTCAAACATGGTAAAAAATGTATGTGACTGTGTTTTTTTTTAAAAAAACAGTTCTTAAAATAATTTAAATATAATGTAAACATACAAAATACATGTAAGTTACATCAAAAGGAACTATTTGTATGACTCCTGTTTGTCAACTCTAAGCACCTCAGTGATTATTGCCACAGTGTATAGGCTCCAGTGTTTTGGTGCAGTTAATGTCCAGTGTGACAAACACTGCCTCAGTTGTAGCTGCTCCACCGGTTCTCATTAGCTTTCCTGTCACCTTTGGTAGACTGTGGTATGCCCGATCTGTGGCATGCATCTCATTAGCTGGTCTTCAGAAGACTATGGTAAGAGTCAAGAGGGTAGCATTAATGTTAACTGGCCCCAAACCACTCAGCTAAACAGCTTTGTTTCTTAAAATATTTTACAGGGTAGGCTTTTTGATGTTAATTAGTACAAGGCTGAAGTTTAAGTTTTTAACCTATTATGCACCATTGCATAATAGGGGAAAAACTGCTGTGTGTCCAAGGAGTATAGTTTTCCATATTGCAAATGAGTCCAAAATGTTTCTAAGCTGATTGCTTGACTCTTACATCCAGAAAATAGCATATAGGAATAACTCCATCTTAGTGTTTTTATCGCTGTATGCAGATGGTTTGTGGTTTTTGATGGTTCTATCAGAAATTGTTATAAAAGGAGAAACCTCTCTAAATAAAAAGGCAATGAGAGAAGCATGGAAAGATAACAAAATGTGTTTATATAAATAGAATTCTTACGTGTGATATGCATACACTTTGATATGCATACACTCTCTCTAGGGTCCCTGTACCTCAAAGACTGCCCCAAGCAGCCTTACGTTCCCATATTCCTTGTGGTCACTGGAGTGTGCACCGCCATCTCCCAGCTGGTGACCTACCTGAGGGAGAGTCTGAAGGAGGGGGCCCTCAGCATACTGTGCATGGTTTTCAATTTCCTGCTCGGCCTCTTCAATATCTGCTGGTTTATCACTGGTAAGAGTTGAGGGCAAGTAGTGGGAAAGGGAGGGAGGGGAGAAAGGAGGGGCTAATTGGACAAGGAGAGCAAAGGTTAAGAGGATAGGAGACAAAGTGGAGGGGAGGGTGCTGACAAAATGTGAGAGAGAACGTGGTATACAGAAAGCAGAGGAGTTATGAGGAATAAACCTGTGGAAGACTCAGGGTGAATTGGGAAAACTGGAAGAAGTGTGTGTGTGTGTGTGTGTGCGTGTGTGTGCGTGTGTGTGTGTGTGTGCATGTGTGTGTGTGTGTGTGTGTGTGTGTGTGTGTGCGTGCGTGTCTGTGTGGGGATGTTATTGAAGAATGGTTAATGAAGGAAGATTGAGAAGAAAGAACATCAGAGGCAGAGGAGAAGCAGGAAGGAAAGATGGATGCCACTGAAGGGAGAGACAGCAGAGGAGGAGTGAAACAGCTGTCTAAAAACAAGGCCAGGTGTAGGGCTTTTGGATTACATCAAGTCATTAGTAAAGTAAATGACCGAATAATGGAAAAGATGATCAGCTTGCATGGCGAGACCAGGTGAATTATATGCACACCAAGACAATTATGTCAGTTGTTACCCTATTATATACCCCTTTATACTATCATGATGTTATCTCAATGTGCTATGTTTGTGCTCATTTTGTAGGTAGTGTGTGGGTGTACTCCATATACCCTCCCAACTATGAATCTCCAGGCAGCCAAGAATATTGCAAGAAGTCTCTGTACCTGTTTGCTTTTTGGTTTATTAACTTTTGCTACATCTGCATAAGTTTGGTTCTTGCTTGTGGGGGCCTCTTTGTCCTCTGTACCTGCCTAACATCTGTATTCAAAAAAGAATTCAGGTCAAACACAAGGTCATACGGTACATATACTGATGCATAGAGTGTATGCATTTGTCTTAATGATGAGCATGATTTGTGTGATATTACCCTGCTTACAACAGATTTCTGGTGTTGCGCTGTGAACTGTGGTTGGGAAGAATAAAATCGATGAAATGTTGTGGTGTGACTATCTCACCTTGGCTTATTTCAGTATCAAGGCAAACAGAAAAAAAATATCCACAAACTCTTTAACAAACCTAAACTGTGGTTTTTATCTAGGTTTAGTTGTTTGCGCATATTTTATATTTTCTGATGGTCGTCATTAGTGTGAAATGTGTTCACCTATAGTACAGAACATGGTCTTCAGCAGTTGGGGGACGGACTGAACTGTCGCTTTTATACGGCAATTTACGGTAAGGAAACAACCGTACCCAGTCAGTCTTCGGGAAATATTCGTTGGTAGTGTCCGTAACAACTCTGCTGTATCAAAGCACCAAAAGTTTCATTGTCAAGGAAGATCATTCCCCTCTGATCAAAGAGCGTTGGTATCGGACTCTCGTTCTTTCTATGTTGAGTGGAATAAAATGAAACCCGCGCACTAAGCGTAAACGCATTATCAACCAATGGTTTCGCCAGAACGCTGCGCATCGCCGGTCTTCAGACAACGAATCAACAAGCATGTTGCAATGTACTGGGGGTGATGGTCAGGAGCTGGACTCGCTTGAGTTAATACCGAATACGCAAGACGAGAGAAAAAGAGCAACGCGAAGAATATTCTCTGCACCCTTTGGACTAAAATGGCAGGTCAGTAAACTGTAGGCTACTGTGACTAGAAGATTCGTGTTATATAAAAATTACAGCAATATATGTAGCGGACTGTCAGTGGCTCCACACAGTCGCTAATCTTTTGTACATATTTAGAATGAATGAGAATAAAATATTTATTAATATTATCAAGTTGAACTTTAGTAGTAAAGTTGCTCTTTGTAGAGAGAGTTCATATTTATCGATTGGTATAAACTTTATATTTCAAACACACCATTTGTATTTTAAAATATTTTGAAGATAGTTTTTATTGCCTAATCATAGAGCATGTGGCTCCAGAGCGTGAAGCTTTCGCGGGAGACTCGTAATTTTCACTGTAAAACCAATGGGATAACAAACTCAAAAGAATTTCACAGCAAAAGGGAAACCTACTCACAACAATTCGCACGCTTTGAATAACTAACCTGCTAGTACATTGAACACGCTTGTAATTGTGCACATGTACAGCATTACGTTTGCACGTGACCTCCTGCAGACGCTGCCTTGGTGAAAGAGCTCATTTCGAAGTGCCTGCAGGCTCGGGACCAAGCGCATTGCCCCTACAGCAACTTCCCAGTAGGAGCTGCGATATTAACGACAGGGGGCGATATAATCACAGGTAGGACCCCGCAGATGGCTCCCAACACAACAGGAGAATCCCGCTAATCGCCGAATGTGTGTTATCTTGCCAGCGGCTATGCGCAAAAAATCAAAAAGTATGACATGTGCGTGCATGCTTGTGTCACAGGCTGTAATGTGGAAAACGCATCCTACGGACTGACGGTGTGTGCAGAGCGGACAGCCGTGCAGAGGGCAGTAGCAGAAGGGCACCGACACTTCAGCGCCATCGCTGTCACGTGGTGAGCAGCTATGTGTAACGGCTTGGGCATTAAACAACAGAGGAAATGACAGCACCGCTGATCGATGCGCAGATGCTCTAAGCAAAATATGGGTGAAGCAATATATTTCCTCGGTAATGATGACCGTTACTTCATTGCACAACTCATGCAAAAGCTAATGCAGTTAAATATGTTTGTGGTGCTCTGTTTGTTCTTACACTTGGAGTGGGATCGTATATGCTCTTCAGGGAACACCATGAATTTCTCATCTTCAAGTATTCTCACTGCTGTGTCTGTGTTTCACAGTGACATTAAAGACAGTTTTGTTGGACCTTGTGGAGCCTGTCGACAGGTATTGATGGAAGTGAGTACACCACAGATTTCCTACCACAAAGATTTCCTTTGAACAAGTATCTGAGCTGTACCTGTATAGTATGATGTTTTGTTTTTACTATTTTTATGCCAGTATTTTTATTTACATTATTAAAAAGTGTTATAACTTTGTTATTAAGGAGCTATGTTCACTGAGGCTTTGTTGACCAAAACACACATGTATTCATACAATGTTGTTGTGGCATACAATAAAAGAAACTAGGCCAAACAAATCTTTACCATCTTATGATGAAGTGCAAATAGTACAGAATTAGTTTTCACCAAGGAAGGAATTGACCAATCAATGTTACCATATAAAAGGTGCTGCATAGTAGGCCCGTTATAACATTGTAATAGATGATAATGTCTGTTAAGTGCTGTTTGAACTGTAAACTAAATTTGAAGGTTTCCCTCCCTCCTGCCAGTTTGGATCAGACTGGGATATCTACCTGACCAAGCCAGATGGTTCGTACAAGAAGACTAGTCTCCAGGACCTGCTACCCCTTGCCTTCTCACCTGCACACCTTGAGAAGAGTTAAAGACCAGATGCTCATGTGATTTCAGAAAAGCATATAAAAAGACAATCCTTCCCGGCACCCTCTCTCACTTGAGATATCCCACTAAAGTCCAGCAATACTTAAGTAGGTAGAAGCTTATTGGACACACACCCCCTATGGTTTCTCATGCACTTATAAAAGGTACACCAGTAAAAAGAGCCACAAATGAGAGAAGATCAAAATACCTAGTTGGGTTGTAGATTAAATATAAATGTGTGAAAAACCAGTGGCGTGCAGGTGACCCAGTAGGTCAGGTTTACATCAAGGGAATAATTTGATCATTGTATTATTGAATGGTATGTGTATGTTTTTGCTGCTCCTGTGATATGGGTGTATTTATCTTGCCATGATGCACTTGAAAGTTACTACAGATGAGTGACAGCTAAATATGTGTTGATAGTCACTATCAACCAGTTTTAATAACTTGCTTTTCATCTGTAATCCAACACAATTTTATCTGTGTCGAACAAATGTCTTTGAGTTGTTTTGTGACAAAAATGTCCTTTGTTGGAAAGAGAGAAGGCTGTTCAGAATAAGTGTATTTAGAGGATTGCACTGGCAGTTGACCTAATTTGAGGTTTAAAAGTCAGATTTTCATTGCTGTTCTTCTCCAAATAAACAGATTTGGAAATGACAATGACTGTTTTGTATGTGGGCAGTGAATAGCCTGGCTCGAACTGTCGCGTACGTGCGCTCCGTCAATTGTCACGATGTGGCATTTGCTATTTTTGCGTACGTGACGGCTCGGCTATTACGGTAATGGCGTCATGTGATTCGTGGAAAAGAGCTGGGTTCCGGTGTGATGACAGCAGTAGCTGTTTCCGGAAACATGGAGGCTGTTGTGAGTGAAGTCGTAGCTCCAGAGGATCTTTTGGTAAGCACTTCGCGTTGAGGTTTTTTTTTGGATGTTGTTGTTGTTCTGCGATAGAGAGACTTATGAATTCCGGATGAGGTAATATGTTACCGGGAAGGTAGCATCTGAAGAGGGGAAAAAGAGACGTGAGGACACAATATGGACTGGTCAAAGCTAGCTATGCTATCTGGCTAGTCAGTTTACGTAGCCGTTAGGTGCAAGCAGTCACGCGATTGAAACGTAAAGAAATAGCAAAGAACGTGGCGACAGAGACTTCTCCAGGCTTTTATGGCGTTATTTGCCCCTTCGCTTTAGATTACTACAAGTCGGCCGTGGATAAGGCCCAGGTACCTGTTTGAAACGTTTAACTTGTAAACAAATAGGCGTCGGTCCGGAGGTGGTGCTGCGCAGATCTGAATTTTCCGTCATCTGGATGGACTTTTAATACTGAGCCAGTATATCACCGCACGCAGCTAACTAATGTAACTATCGTTTGCTAAGTTTTAGTCATCTTGAACCCCGTCATTGTCTGCTCTGAACATATATGCTCACGAACAGCAGTTAAAAGTCCGAGCTGCGTAGTCTGACAAACTGTAAATGCCAGAAAACGCTGGGTGACGAGGACGACGTTATCACTATAGACGGCTAACTAGCTCGAGAGCTTTGTAATTCTCTCTGGAATTGGCGAACCAGCTAATGCACGATTGATATTACATACTGGAATATTCTGTGTTCACCGGACGTGATGAGTGATTATGTTGCACGTTAATGGAAAGTGGATTATATCACTGCATTATCCCTTTCCATTAAAAAATAGACTTAAAATTAACTTGCATTCAATTAAATATTGGTTATTTACCCACTTCATTTAACCATTCGGTGCTCGGTCTTTCAGAAATTTGAGAAGAAGTATAACGCAGAGTTGGTTAAGGGGAGCGTTTCCAAGGAGACTAAATTCGAGTACGCTTGGTGCCTGATCCGGAGCAAGTACTCGGATGATATCAAGAAAGGCGTGGTGCTGCTGGAAGGTGAGCGCGCCATGACCTCTTCCAACAAGAGGTCCAAGGAGACCTAACAAAGAAGTGTGGTAACATTCATAGTCAGTGAAACAAGTCATGTTTCTCTCAGTGAGAGATGTCATTGGTTTATGATACACAGTTTAGTCAATGTTTATTTAAAGTGTTTATTTTAATGTCAAAGAGAAAATGTATTCTGTTTAATAGTGACTTTAGTTTGTAATAACAAGTAGTTACATTTAAAAAGTTTCTGAATAGCAGTAACATTGAAAGCAAAGCTTCTCCTGTCTGTGGTGTTACATTTGTGGTACATACATACATGTGGTGCTCATTTATGGCTTTGATTTTCTCTGTGATATTTCCCTCTTAACTGCATTAATTTCACAGAACTGGCACAGAAGGGAACAAAGGATGACCAGAGAGACTACTTGTTCTACCTCTCTGTGGCAAACTACAGACTAAAGGTGATGTAGATGGCATTGTGACTCAGACTCCCAGCATGCAGCACTCTCGTAAGCAGCAAGTGAGATGTTGCTTCTGTTGCTCATTAAAACAAGTCATACACACATATGTATATATCATCCTCTTGAGCACCTACCTGTACGCTTAGTATCCTGTAGCTTAAGGATGTAGAAAAGTATAAATTGTAATTAGTGTAAAGTAACAATGAGAATAAGGTTGATAACTGTTTGCAGTAGAGTGGATGGGTCAAGAAGGTGCCCAGTCAAAGAGTGGCTTTTGATAATGGCAAACTGAATCGCTCTTGTTTTAATGTGCGCACGTGCTCCACCCTGCTGTGGTTGTATCTGTCACATGCCACCCTGCACGTGCGTTTATGGCTCTGTTATGCAAACTTTATTTCCGCTGACGGAAACTCTCTGCTCTGGCTGCCGTTGCCCCAGGAGTACGAGAAGGGCCTGAAGTACATCCGCACTCTGCTGAAGAATGAGCCCGGGAACTCGCAGGCCCTGGAGATGGAGAAGCTCATCGACAAGGCGCTGAAGAAAGGTGAGCGTGGGGGTGTTGGTGGGGGCCGTATCGGGACGGAACAGCTGTCCCGCAGATCAAAGGCTTGAGTGAGTGGGTAGGGGCGGTCAAAGTGTGGTGATCGATAGCCAGGGCTGTATTGTGAAGGCACAGGCAGGTAGCTGCAGGCTGTGGAAGAGGGGTGTGGTGTGGTTATTAATGAGTGCAGCTGCATTGTGGATCTCTCTGAAGGAGTGGCTGTGGGTGGGTGTGGGCATATTGGGGTAGGAGGGGGTCAGACCAGGGGTTGCAGAGTAATTCCCAGCAGACCTGTTCATATTATCTGTGTCTTTAGGGGGTGAAATGATTCAGGAAACAAACGAGAATTGGGTGCAAGTCAATCGGTACGTCCTAAATGTGTTCATTCTTTTTTCCTCTGCCCAGATGGCTTGGTTGGCATGGCGATCGTCGGGGGAATCGGCCTGGGTGTGGCTGGATTGGCAGGTCTCATCGGTTTGGCTGTGGCTAAGTCCAAATCCTAATAAGGAGCGAGGAGGGCTCCAGCTTTGTTAACCCCTCCCTCCAACAGAAGACCACCATGCCTCCCTGAAACTTTGTTCCATTTGCAGATTCCGGGCTGGACCAGGGCCAGTTCATACGAGACCAGCTCAACACAGAATCCATTCAATAATCAGCTCTTTTCAAGCAAGGCATACCCCGCACATACCCCCCCCATTATTGGTGTAGAGTAAGCTTCCTACACCCAAGTGGCCTTTGTTTTGAAGTTCAGTACAGGGCTAGGGTGATTACTATCCAGCCTTTTTTCCTGTTTCCATCAAAGTTACACTCATTTCAGATCTCTTGGTGCATTTGCTGACACCTGGTTTTACATCCTTTCCTTTTTTCAGTTTACCACCTTGTTCAAACACTTATGGAAGTAAAAAATAAAAAATGCCAGTCACCTTGATCCCCCCTCATGTTTGAAACACATAAAAAAGCTTGCCTGTGTCACATGCTCAGCTTGGTAATTTTATGGGTTACTGAAATGACAAAGTTAAAATTTGTTGAAGTTGAGCTCTGTGCCAGTTTTGTCTTTTTTACATTAAATCGAGGTTGCCGGTTTAACATGCTTTTACACTTTACAAACAAGGTCTTGTATGTCTCCAAACACGAGCAGTCTATGTAGGGCAGGCTCTGGTCTAGTCTCGCTCTTTAACTCTTTAAGGTCTGGGCGGAGGTGCAAACAAGACATCCCACTGAGCACTAACTCCAACACTATTGGGGTGTTGTATTAACAGGAACGGATGCTCAAAGCTGATCTTGCAATAGAACCCCGATAGTCTAACTCCTCAAGCCCAACATGCTCTCTATAAGACCTCCTGATTTGAAAGGGCTGCATGATGTTGAATCCATGTCTAAACAACTCTCAGTTGTTCACAGGAGAACAATTACACCTTAATTCATCCTGATACCTCCCTCCCCTCTCCATTCATCCCAGGTACCTTGTACTATCAGACTGATCTCTCTAGGTTATAATTAATAGGAGGGGCCATTGTTTTTGATTTGTGATTAGTTTCAATTAATCAAATTCACATGATAAAAGCTATCCAAGATAACATGGCTATCTGTGGTGTCACATTAGGTTTTGCCCACCTGAAGACAAATGTTTGAGGTGAAAATTGTTATTTATTCAAGAATCCTCATTAGTATTATTGGTCTTTTAAGTTTTGAGCAGCTTAAGTATCTCAGAAGCTGATTGACACCTGAAGCAATAGGCAATTCAAATTGTAATCTGTGGCTCCAGTTATTTAATTAAATGAGAAGATTGTGAACCTCTGTTGGATAACCTTGTGTTGAACTATTAGTCTTCCCTCTAAAAATTTCTTCTAAAGTAGTAAAAATACAAATGTTTGCACAGGGACTTTATTAGAGGCTATGGGCTAATACATACCTGTCAGCTGAAGCGGATAGGGTATTTTTGGTGTTACATATACTTATAGCTTACTGGAATGGACCGTGAATATTAAATGATGGGTGTGCTGTTATGGTAGCATAGCATGCACTGTCTTTTTCTATATTTGAATGTGTACTATGGCAACTAGCTGCTGAGTAAAACAGTATAACTGCTGCACATTAACTTTATAACCGAAGCATTTGAAGTCATTTGCAAAAGATGGTAGCAGAAATGTCTGGGTAACATTAACTCTGATGAACAAGGGACACATTTATTTCCTTCAGAACTTAGAAATTTGTATGTAGACATTTCCTGAGGTCCATGAGGCAACATTTTTGGAGATGGAACGTTCCTCGAAAATTTGTCTGTCTAGCAGTAGCATTGTGGACAGAACCGTTGTCATGTCTGTGCTGTGATGGGGGAAATTGTTACAAAGACTTGTGACTTGTCCCTTGTCCCTGTGGCCCGTAGAGGGCGCCCAATGTAGAGGCTTTCTCTGGGCAAACGGAGACTGTTCAAGAGAGAGTCACGTGACTGTGATGGAAACATGAAGGACAGAAACATTTTCTCATTTATGGTGGCTTGCCATCTTTCAAACTTTGGAAGCCAACACTGAAGAGCTGTAGAGGCAGATGGTGGAGACGCGTGGACGTGTTTGAGGGACCGTGGAGGTGTTAGACCCAGCCAGGGTTTCTGCAGACATTTGGTCATACCCCTACGTACCCCCACAAAGTAGTGAAAGAAGCCAGTTGTTAGTCTCCTGGGTATAGTGTTGGATGACCGTCTCAATTTACTCTTTCCCATGTTTTGAAACTTTGTTGTTTTCTGTTAGTTTATGATTGTCCTTCAAACATTGTACACTATTATCTTTTCAGTTTGTTGGCTTCTGATACAGAACAGAGAAAAACTGCTGACATGCTTTTGATTTTTGGAATATCAGTGCATAGAAATCAGTTGACAATTATACCATATTCTTAAATGCATAGTATTTTTTCATCATGTGTAGATGAATACTTGCAGCTACAAAACAGAGTTGTATGATTTCTGCAAGCCAAGAGGACAAAGTATGCTGCCAAATTTTTTTTTTTTTTGTCTGAAGATTCTTTGATTTTTTTTGATTTGTTTGATTGTAAATAAACATTTTATTGCACTAAATACATTTGCTTGGCACTTTGTGTTTTGTCTCAGTCGATTTTGAAGGATACAGATGGAACCAGTTAGTGTTACATACATTCTTGCATCTGTCTTTTTTCTTTGTTGCTGTGTACAAATTAATCCTGCAGATACCACAAGCTACTGACCGTTGCTGGCTTTCTGCCTGTGGAAATGAGCATTAGATGCAAATGATAATGTAAGGATGAACAGGCTATACACACACACATATAAATTGACGTACACAATTTGACGCATCACATAGATAACTGCCATGTAAATAATCTTGTGTGGGATGCCATTCATGTGTTTGATGAAATAGCTGAGGATACTGTATACGGAGTATCCTATGAGCATATAGAAAATAAGGTTGTGAGCTGCAGTTTACTGTGGATGATAGCCAAAATGCAGCGACTCGTTCGGGCTGCAATTTAGCTGTCTGCTGCGACCTCAGACTACATAAAGTACAAGTTGCAACCCAGATCCCAACTGGCACAGACTCTGCAAGCCATGACTCAGACATTATTCAGTGCAGACTTAAAATGCAGAAAGAGACAACAAGTTGCGTTCAGGGACAGAGCTGACCTGCTATGTTGCTATGGAAATATGAGTCCTCATGTGAACCTGGCAAGCTGTGGTCTGTCTACCCTGTGCCGAACTGGACAATGTATAAAGTGCAATAGAACAAAGAGGAATTATGCATTAGAGTGCATACAATATCACCGTAGCTGTGGATTACAACACCATCTGGATCCAAGCAAAAGGTCTCCAGTATTGCTTAAAATCACAGTTACGACAAATAGAATTTAAGTACATATGGATAAAATTAACATATTAGAAAACTAAGTCAAGTTAATCAAAAGAAAACAAAACAAACAATGGGCAATTCAATGTCGGTAACAAATGTGTTTTATAAAAGATTCATAGGATGTGGTTATGGCAACAGGAGTTCTCAGATATAGACTCCCCAAAAGCAGTTTCCCGTAATATCTACTCTCAACTCCTCCAACTATGTGAACAATAATAACCAAAGTTATAAGAAATAAAGGTGCTCTTGGTAAGGGGGCTGCCATCAACAACCAATAAACAGTAGGCTATCCGTTAATAAAAAGAAAACACAAACGGGAAGAGATGAAAAGAAAACACATACACACAGGCATAGAGTGGATTGCTATCAAAAGTTGGCAATAGAGAGGCACGACTGGGCATCGGAATGTCTTTATTTCCTAAAGAAGACACAAACACAGGCAAAGCTAAGGCAAATAGCTTGTGTGGTATCATCGGAATGTTTCGATATTTTTGATTTTCCGGCCTATTTAACCATATTACTCTTCAGTGGTCAGCTTGCCAGGATTTGTAGCAAAAATGCAAATGCCTTGCAATAACATTCATCTGTCTTATTTTTAAATCCCTGTTCCTATAAATCCTTTTTTCACTGTGAGAACTTTATCTTTCTTTCATATTCCTTGCATTCCCTGATCATTATTTAGTATTGTTTTCTGTAATCATTGAGGTTTCAAACTTAAGACTGCTATGTGAAAACTACATTACAAGGCCCCATCCCTCACTGATTGATTGTAAGAGGTTTTTCACTGGTAATTTAAAGGCAACATGAAATGAACACTCACGCACACAGTGTGTCTCACCAGCTTTTCACATATATTTTATTTATGAGAAGCTAAAATCTAATCAAATGAGTTTTTCACACAATCACGTTTGATATAAAAAGTTAAAGATCTGTGTCATTTTATGTGTCACCAAAGTAGCTCAACACACCTGACTGAGAGGGTAGGTCAGTCAGGGCTCCCTTGTCACATGAGTTTCTTGGCACCCTGACTTGCCAGGAGCCTGCAAGTTGCTCTGATGATGTCAGTGGAACGGCATCCATCCTCCACTTGGTGCCCACTTCACTAGGGCACACTGTGGCACTTCTGGTGTGGAAACTCCCTGTTAGCTTGTGTGTTAGTGCATTGGAGGAATTTATCCACACACAGCATTCACACACTGCAAGCTGCTCATCAATATGGTTGGTCTGTCTGCACATGCTCTCTTCGTGCTTTCCACTGCAAACAACTTGGGGGCCTCAAACCTGGTCAGCAATCCCCTATATTTAAGTCTGAATTTCCCTTGAGATCCAGTGACCTACAATAGAATGCCCACCAGGTACTGTGGCTTCTATCAATAGAGGGTTTCTTATTGACTGTTGCAAAAGTACTTTGTCCTGGGTTGGACTCATATTTGCATGGTGTAAGGAGAGGGTTGGAAAATTGTATTGCACCGGCACAGTGTTCCCAAGGGATTGTCCCTTTGTGTTTGTGGGGAGGAGTGGAGCCATGTGCAATCGATTTAAGACATTTGTCCTCTGCAGATCTGGCATCAAGTGTTTGTAGGTCAGTTTCAAGGTCAGATCTTGACTTTTGTTTCCAGTTTGCCTTTGATTAGTCATGCATGCCTGCGTGCGTGTGCATGGATATGCTTTTTCCAGACTTTTTTCTCCTTTTTCACTTCCTTTAAGGCTCCATCCCAGAGCAAACCCAGGGGAATCCCACTTCTTTGGTCAGTATTTTTCTCAGTTGCTCTCACTAAAGCAAAGACACTGTAAGTGCCAGACTGAGAGAAATCTGAACATCTGTGGTGTTTCGGACAGGGGAGGATATAGGTAACATCTCCTCCTCCTCCTGAAGTGATGACCCTCTATGTGGCAGCAGTGGACAAGCACCACAAGTACCGGGGGGTGGGGGTTGGGGGGTGAACTGTTGTCATTTCCTGTAACATTGTGCTAAATTGGTGTGGGGTTAGTCATTCCACAGAAGGGTGCAAAGGGCAATTCTTCTTGCAATTTGTCCATAACTTTCATTAATACATTTCTGCAAGTGTTTCTTGCTTCGGTGAATCCTTCAGTGAATTACTTCATTAACAAGAAATGGGTAAAAATGTATCATTCCTCTTGACATCTAAAGGTACGCACATAAAAGAGGGTAGGCTATTGTAGCCTTGACTTCTTCCCCGACAGAGCACACAACATATTAAATTCCTATAGATCTCTTTTAATGAGAAATACCTGGAAAGAGAGTGAGGAGTCATGTGGGCTTCCACAGAAAACAGACATGTGAAAACGCGTGTGCTGCCAGGTGTGCGCTGTAAAAGGGGGGACAACATAAAACACTAACGAGGCAAACCACACAGCACAAACCAGGAGGTCCAAATAGGGCAGTAAAAACTGCCTGTCGATAAGAACTGCCTGCCATAAAGCTGGGTTTTTACAACCGACCAGAACGCCTCGCTGCTCTCTATTTCTCTGCCAGGTAAATAATCAGGGTTCAGGCAGAGCTACAGACCACGATGGACAGGAGGAGAAACTTCCTTTATCGTGGTGTCAATGCCGTTGTTTGTTTTCAAACTTCTCCGTCGTGTCGCGTACAACATTGGCATGCAACGTATAATATTCGGCTGAGTGCGATAGAGCACAACAAGCTAAAAGATAAGGAAGCCTTGGGTTGCGTTAATTACTATCGCAACTAGTACATGACATATTTTGGGAAGGAAAATTGTGCAATCTAACTAAGTGCCTGGATGTCACGGCACGGAAAAAGTTTGAACTCAACATGGCAATGGATTAGCAGTAAACGTTGTTTATTTTTTATTTGTAAAAACGTTTCCAGGGGAACGCGACCCTCATCAACAAGGCCTTTAAACTGTCCTAAATTCCGCATCTGATTTCCTCCCCAGCAATAGATGCAGATTGCTGAGGTCCCCTGTGCCCAGGACTGATACCCTCCTCCTGACCCACAAGCCCATTTCAACTGACTGAGCTTTTGACCCCTTCCCTTATCTGTCAACCAATTACAATTACTGGTCTTCTCAACCATTTACTCTTGATAAGTTTTGCAGAGAGAAAACCTTTCCAGCTTATTCTGGGAGACATTTCTCAACGTAAGATGCTCGTCATTCCAGTCAACACCGTTGTGGAATAGTGTATACTTTCCAAAAGAATGGTTGCTGGCTCATAAATTCAGGGTTGCCAACTGTCACGCACTCACCGTGACACGCGCTTTGTTGAAAATGTGTGTTCTCACGGTTTCAAAGGAGAGTTGGCAGCCTTGGAAATTCAGGTGTCCTGTTCAGACAGGGCTTCATTCTGCTGCGCCAAAACATTAAACACAAACTCACAGGGGAAACTTTTCCAACAGTGACATACAGTCAGAACCAAAAATAAATTAAACAAACCCCACCGTTCATTGAACAGTGGCAATGTGGAGCGTACAACATTTAAAAACCTGGATGTAATTTTTGCAGGGACATGGATTCTAAAATGAGTGGCAGCTGCTCAGAATCCCCTCTCTTTTTCTCCAGTCCAACTCTGCCCAGTTTTGGTAACAGTTTTAGGAATGCTTTGCATAACTTGAAACATAGCCTAATGGTAAGCATGAATTTGGCGCCTCGATTTGCTAACCAATTATGAATACAAAACACAGGATATTAAAAGATTTTTTAAAATCTTTATCAATGAATGTCTGTTGTTGTAATGGGAACGGCTATTTACTGCAGTACATTCCTAATGCTGCAAATACTACAGGCAGTTGTGTTTCAAAACCATCCAAGACATTTCCAATTTCTAGCACATTATTTTTTGGAGTAGCCTAATGGGATAGCATTCGTCGTCCACAAATAAAAAATACGGTTAGCATGGATCAATGTCGTCTTTCAGTAGCCTACTCTTAAATGTGAGGATTAAATTGGCGTCAGGTTCGGATAGAGAAACGTTAGTGTGTAGTGTGCTAGAGTGTGCACACAACAATCTATGGCGGTAAGCAATCTGTCAAAGACAAAGTGTGAACATTGGACTTTCGTGACGATTTCTCTCCCGATACACACCTGTTCCGTCTCTGACTGTGGTATACAAAAGGACATTGAGAGACAAAACTGGGGGGAGAGGGAGGAGGGTATCATAAATCATTGATATTTCCATCTCGAGCCAACATTAGCAGTTGTATGTAATCTGTGCACCCTATTTTAAATCACGAGCAAGCTAGAGCGCAGGTGAACAGGTGCACGCTCAAACACAGCTGCCTCCAACAGGGTGAAGATCGAGAAAGACACGAGCGGTCCAAAACAATTTCGAAGACAAGGGATTCGTTGCAAAGAAGCTGAAGAATATAGAATCAGACAACATAAAACGATGAACTCCATTGTAGAAGTTGTTGCCCTTTTGCTTGGTTTTTTGGGCTGGGTGATGGTTGGGGTTGCTCTACCGAACCGTTACTGGAAAGTGTCGACAGTGGATGGCAACGTTATCACCACTTCCACCATTTACGAGAACCTCTGGATGTCCTGCGCAACAGACTCCACGGGAGTCAGCAACTGCCGTGAATTCCCCTCGCTGCTTGCCCTCTCAGGTACGGAATCGAAGAGAGGAGTCCCGCTGATACACTTGACAATGCAAGATTGTGTTTGTACTTTTTGTAATAATGCTTCCATAGAGCTTCTCATATCGATTTAATGAGGTATTATTTATAGACGTTTTTATGTAAATATGTTGTAAGACCATCATAGAGTTTGTGAAAATGTTTTTGGTAAACATATTTTGGGGGATGGAGGTTAATGTGGATTCAAAAGTGTGCATGTTTTAATCAAGTTCAGATTATTAGGTATATGATGAAGTGCCATAGCGTTTATAATTTATTCAGCTCCAGAGTCTGTGTTGGTTTACTTAAACTTTTCTAGCAGTAAAATTCTAGTTAATCTTGCACAGTCAATGTGCAGGTGGTTCATGCACGTGTGCAGTTAATCCACATAAAAATCACCTTTAAACTCATAAACATATTAGTGTGTCATAAAATCGACAATAAAACGTGTATTTATTTTCGTAAATTGTCATCACCTAGCGTCATTATGTTTCAGAATGTACTGCTTCTAAGTTATTAACCCCTCTTTTTGCAGTCGTATTTGATTTTTTAAAGTCAACGCGTTCTCTTGTGTGGAGATTTATTTCTGTTCTGTTTAATTATGACTCATGGTTTATTCAGGTGCAAATTCTAAAGGGTTAGTTTAAATAAAACCGTCGTCGCCTAGTTTCTGTGGTGTGCTTTGGAGAGGTCCCGTGTAAATGCGATAACCCCGACACAGGTTTTCTGATTTGTACAATGGAAATTTTGTTTGTTAAAGACTAATGAAATTATGTAAAAACTGAGTGTTATCGCATTTTCACTTTGGTCTTGACAGATGTAATATTAACTAAAACAGAAAAGGTGCATCCACTCAGTCCATTTATCACGTTTTAAAATTGTATAACTTAATTCAGACTATTTATTATGCCAACTGAAAGCACAATTATACATACACGTGTATATTCGATAGGTTGAAAGATATTCTGCTTATATATTGAACATTTGTCGATGTCATATGTACCTTTATGTGTATTGTTCCAATTCTATACAAAATGTAGACTACGGATACAATATATGCATTCATTGAAATTGAAAGAGGCAATAACTGGGTTAATTATATATAAACTGTGTGTGTGTGTGTGTGTGTGTGTGTGTGTGTGTGTGTGTGTGTGTGTGTGTGTCTTTACAGTCCATTCGAATTTGCATACAGCCATGCGTCGCTTAACGTCCACGATACGTTCTGTGAAATAGGACGTTATGTGATTTGGACGTTGTGCGAACACCATACTATATGCAGTATATGGTACTGTACCATTATACGCCTGGCAGCGCAATCGCTTTATTTCCATGAGACATGAGATACACGTGTTGCGTGCGGGAAGCGTTGCCTTCACTACGTCCGGTTACGTCCACTACGTCCCGTTCTGCGATCGGGATTTTTAAACTTTATTATAACCTTATGGGACTATACGGACGTATATGCGAACGGACGTTGTCCGAATGGACGTTAAGCGGCGCATGACTGTACTTCTTAAGATTGATCTAACCAATGTTTTTCTTTTTTTTTTCATTCACCACGAAGGATACATTCAGGCATCTCGCGCGCTAATGATCGCTGCAATAGTGATGGGGACATTTGGAATCCTCGCGACCTTAGTCGGAATGCGGTGCTCGAAAGTCGGAGGAGACAACTATGTTCTGAAAGGCAGGATCGCGGGCGTCGGGGGCGTGTTCTTCTTGCTGCAGGGTAAGAAAGCAACGGTTCCCATTTAATTTTATCTCGACAATAAATGCTCATGCATGTGCAATACACCTGTGCTGTAAACCGGTCACTTTTTCTTTTAAAGTAAAATGTGCGAACTGGCTGCAGGTCTGTATCTGTTTATCGCATAAATTTTTACCCAATACGTCTTTATTCATCATATTGTTCGAATTTATGAAAACAGGTGTTCATCTGTCCCTCTGTCAATCCTTAGGTCTGTGCACTATGATTTCTGTGTCGTGGTACGCCTTCAACATCACCCAGGAGTTCTTCGATCCCTTTTACCCCGGTACAAAGTAAGCAGAAAAACCTTGCTCCTATAGTTTGGTGTTACGTGATTGCCCTCTGCTGTCTTTGTGGTGCACCTACAATTTCGTCCTTCGCACAGTGTAACCACTGTTATACTGCGCTTGACTATCTTGCAGTACAAATGTATAATATAATCTGTGTAACTGCATAATTATAGGCTACTGTTTGTATCATACAAAGGTATGTGCAGATTGTGTGGATTACTGTGATACAGACGTGTATTGCTGGCCCAGTCGTTTGGCTTTTCGCACTGTTCTAACCTCTGAGAATTTCTACAGGTACGAAATTGGGGAGGGCTTGTACATTGGATGGTGTTCGGCTACATTGGCAATCTGTGGGGGATCGTGTCTGGTGTGCGCATGCAGACTGGAGAAGCCCAACAACGTGTGAGTTAGCCTGTCCTCAATCAGTGTGCTTGCTTCCCTGTGTAGGCTACTTTCCTGTGATCCGGTGCGCTAATGTGCGTCCCAGTCATTGGAGCTGTCTTTGTCTGTGCTTGTGTATTTCATTTTTCTGTCCATTTGTCGCTGTTCGTGTTTTACGCTTGTCTGTCTGTTTGGCGACATATCACTGCAGGCGCATATTTTTACTGGTTAGCGCTGCCGGTAGTCCAGCCTCACATGCTCACAAACTCTTTTCCTCTACCTGTGTGTCTCCCAGTCCGTACATCTACCAGCCTAGCAAGGGGACTGTGTATTCAGGGGCCGTGCCGTCACAGCGAGGTGCGCCGTCCAGCCCTTACGACAGGAACGCGTATGTCTGAAGAAGGGACCCGTCCGATACGCGTGGGTCTATCCCACCTGCTCAAGATGGGCCAAAACCTTGTAGACGCAGCTTGACTTTGAGCCTTCTTGTGCGCACAATATGTTTGTACGAAATCTTTCTTATGTATAAGATGAATTGATCAATGTTTGATAAGCAGAGGTGGGGAAGCTGCAGTGCCATCACAAGCATATCTGTGCCCCATCATAGTTTACTGAAAGATAGAAAAATGATAAAACACTCCATTTATGTGAAAATGAATCAATACTGTAAGAGATCAAGATCCACGCAGCATTCTGTTGTGCTGTGAAGATGAACTGTAAAAAGGTGATTTACTAGTATTGGTGTTTGTTTTTCCTCTTTCCAGATGTGTTTTCTTTCATTTTCACAGTCCTGCGGTTTTGAGATGATAGTTGTTTTCAGTTGTTTTTATATATGTACATTAGAAGACATTTCGTGAGATAGTGTCCAAAGAGCTTGCTGAATGACGTCAGTGGGCCAGAGGAATTAAACACATCTGTAACGATTAATTGTCATAGCCACTTTCCTTGACAGGTATTGTAAAATATGTGTACAGTATTCATGTCTTTTTGGGTGAGGTGTCAGAGTTTATATGTGAACAGTAAAATAGCCTACCAGACACAACTACAAATGAGTTTGGAAACAACAAATTAATGTCCATGAAAAAAGCAGTGCCAATGTGGTTCATTTGAAGACATTTTCTTTTCATTGGTATAAAATTGTTGCACACGTACGTTTAATATTTCCTCTAATGTACACCGTTTTCAGACATTGTGGTATTTTAATAGCCAACATGAAGGTCAATGCAATGGTAGGCTATATTCAAACGTTATTGATTTTAAGTGTCAAAATAATAAAATGTGTCTGTTGTGCACTGTTATGTTTTTGAAATAAATAGCCTTTTCAGTGTTAATTTGTTTGGATATTTGAATCTCTCTGGTTCTTCCATGAAAGTGTTAGTTCTTTTTGTATGGAGCACTACAGTCTCAAGTCCCGTGGCATAGATGGGAGAAGAAATTCGGCACAATGAGATCCATGTACTGCAATCTCATAATATAATGTAGTCGAGTCGACTCTTATAAGTATCCCCCCAGCCCCCCCGACACCGTGACATAATTTGCAATATTAGACTATCCCACACCGAACACGGATATGGGAGCGTCATTTTTAGTTTTTAAAAAAGCAACCAATGGGAGCGTACCACGTTTGTAGGCATAGGCAAACGCGGATGTGTTATGCCGAGTTAGTTGGGCAGTGATGCAGGCGAGCTAGAGTTACATGAGTGGGGCACCCAAACTGGAAAGGGGTGAAGTTTCCCTTTTGAAAGCTAGAGCTGTCAGCTGCTTGCTGTCACACCACGTCAGACGAAAGAAGAGAATTACAGCCATTTACACCCATGATTAGTACATTTAACGATTAGTGGTACAGACGGTGGAGAAAAGGCAGTGCATTTCTGTGGGAACCTTAAACTAAAGTCTCTGTAAGTCAGTCGGAGACTCCAGTATCACGGACCATAGTCTCTAGCGCTGAAAGAAAGATGCACAGCTAGCTAGTTATAGATTTCTAGCCGGATGTTATACATAGTGAATTCAAACACTTGTTCTGCTTTGTAAATATTTAATCGACTGGCGACGTTTGAATGTTATTTAATATGGAGTCGAAGAGACGGAAAGGTTTGAACGGAGTCCTGTCCTCCTTGTCGTTGCTTTGCGTCGTGTTGGACCTACAGCTGGACGGTAAGTCGAGACGCCTTTAGCTTGTGCACAGAGCAGTATTAGCAGGAAAATGTGTTTTTAGGAAGTGACCGTTTGCCGTTGATATTGTAACAACAACAACAACAACAACTCGAAGTGCTACTCGGACTGAGGTTTAAGTTCCAGCCCTCGGGCACCATCCTCACCAGTTTAGCCAGCTAGCTGGGTAGCTAACATTTCCTATCTGGCTTGTAATGCAGTCTGCCAGATTCTAAAAGTTACTTGAAGAAACCGTTAGCCGACCGTGTAAAGCAAAGTAGCTACAGTGCACACGTTTAAGATCTCTTATGGGTGAGTCTTTGCATACTGGGTGCATGAGCATTTGCTACCTACTTAGCTAGCAAGTTAGCTTGTTGCCTTTACAGAGTTAGCTAGCTAGACTGCTCGTCCACATCTGAAACAGCATGACAAATATGACACCCATCAGCTGGGAACTGCATGTGCGAGTGAAAACGTGACTTTGCTGGCTAGCCAGTTGTGAAGCTTGGTACTACTTTGATAGTCGATCAAGTGTAATAGGTGGCTAGTTAATCGGTTAATCTAGCTAGCTATTGCGATCTTAACTTTCGATGTATGCTTGCGAGGCGGCTATCGGTGTAAACGAAACCTAAAGTTGCTGTACAGTGTTGGTATGTTACCGTGCAAGTACTGTGAGTTGGAACACCTTTCTGATAAATGACCCGGATCTGAGGCTAGTAGTAATGGGCTTGGCAACTGTGCTCCAGTGTTTCGTTATGCGAAGTTAACAGGACATAAAGCTGCCTGGATGCGCACGATAGACAAGCCGAGAGAAGTGAAAGTGAGAGAAGTGTTTGCCCAGGTTTTAGCCTTTCTCTCCTGCTGTTATGGATCTGCGTAACACCGGGGGTAATAACGTACCAGGTTTTGCTATTCTTCCTGTTGCGTCTTATCCCTCGAGGCAGAAGTTGACAGTAAGTGCTGTTTTAGGACCAGATTCCCCAACTCACAATTCTAACCTTAACCATTATGAGCTAAAAAGCAAAACTGGCCTTAGATCAGTGCTTACGGTCAACTTCTGCCTGGAGCTGACCCCTCTGTTGCCGTATCACGCACACGTGTCAAAGCAACTGGAATGTCAGTGAATATGGATTTTTTGTGGCAGTTAAATGACATTCACTTAGTCCATAATTGGTGATCTCCAGCCCTGGTCTTGAAGGCATGCTTTTTGTAATGGTTTTCATTCCCGCTGAGCTGTCAGTTAATTAATTTTGATTGAGCTGGTAATTGAGTCTCTTGTGTTCCTGCAGTAAAGTTCTGTTGTACTGATATTGTTGTTGGACGTATGTTTGTTTCAAGAGAAGGATATAAGTTATACATGTTTATGCTTACAAGTTACTTCTTCTATTCATGCGAGCCCTGACTGAGGATGTAGGCTTAAGCCCTTGTTTTAGGGTTGATGCCTCGTGTGTATCAGAGAGAAATAAAGTAATAGAAATAAGTAATAGTAATAAAGAGAGACACTCAACAATTTATAGCAATTATTTCAACAGGCCTAAAAAGCCAAATGAAAACTAATTTAGCTAATACCTGAGGCATGCATCAAAAATTCAGACAAGCTGATAAAAAAAGTAACTTCATGTTAGCAAGAACACTTCCAACACCAAAGTATTTTCTCAGAGAATGCTCAGCAGATCAAAAGTGTCAGCTATCAAATAAAGATCAGTATTCAGTAAACAGCTTAATCAGTGGCTCTGATGCCAGGTGCTCTGGGTGTCTGAGAGTGGCTCTGATGCCAGGTTCTCTGGGTGTCTGAGAGTGGCTCTGATGCCAGGTGCTCTGGGTGTCTGAGAGTGGCTCTGATGCCAGGTTCTCTGGGTGTCTGAGAGTGGGTCTGATGCCAGGCGCTCTGGGTGTCTGAGAGTGGCTCTGATGCCAGGTTCTCTGGGTGTCTGATAGTGGGTCTGATGCCAGGTTCTCTGGGTGTCTGAGAGTGGCTCTGATGCCAGGTGCTCTGGGTGTCACAGAGTGGCTCTGACGCCAGTGCTCTGGGTGTCTCACCTGTGTTGTTGTGTCGCAGGTGTTTTGGGCGCCACACATGTGGAGATTGAGCATCACCTGGAGATGGGACGCAAGCTGCTGGCAGCTGGGCAGCTGGCAGAGGCTCTTTCCCACTACCACTCTGCTGTGGGTGAGAAGCAGCACACACACACACACACACACACACACACACACACACACACACACACACACACACACACACGCACACACCTACACCTACATGTACATACAAGTACGGAAATCCAAATGCATGCACACACGTACACACAGACAAACACACCTGCATGTACGTACACATACCCAAATGCAAATGCACACACATATATATGCTCACACAAACAGGCACAGACACGCACACACACATACAGAGTCCAAAAGACCAAAAGATGGATGTAACAGGGGAGATCTGTAGGTCTACCCATGCATGTATTCAGTGTTTTAGCAAGAGTTCTGCTGTCACAAAAATAAAGCACATTTGAATTTGAATTGGAAATCAGGCTTAGAGAGACCACAGTTCTGTCAGGACTGGGACCAGACTTTAAATGTTAAAAAAAGAAGACCTTGAAAAATCACATTTCTGTAAAGCCAGGAATGTCAGAGAGGCTTTTTCACTATAGGCCAGCACTCACCTTGCTAAACGCTCTTTCAATAGAAGTGAGCTGAGTCGTGATGCAAACCAGGAGGTCATATCTGAAAAAGGAGGACAGTGAAACTGGAGATGTGGCAAGACTCCATTCAACGCATTCCTTTCAATGAACTTTACTCTCCCTGATGGATAGTTAGTTTCACAACCTATCAGTAGGCAAGAATACAAAAAACTTTGAACACATTACACCGTAATACACTTAAAACATGCATACATACACGTACATGCAATACTTTGAGGGAGCCTTAAAAATGCAGCAAAATTACTAATGGTGTGTGACTGGAGTCATATCTCTAGGACAGACACCCATCTTCCAGCTCTGAGGGTGAGACTGTGTACCTCATGTCTTTGCAGAGGGTGACTCCAAAAACTACTTGACGTACTACAAGCGTGCGGCAGTGTTCCTGGCCATGGGGAAGTCCAAATCGGCCCTGCCAGACCTGACCAGAGCCATCCAGCTCAAGCCGGACTTCCTGGCCGTGAGTTTCCCCTCTATTCACCCTGCACGATGTTGTTCGTGATGCCATAGATCACTGTAGAAAACTGGCAGCCATGTGGTGTAGTGGTAAGGAGCAAGGCTGGTATCCCAAAGTGTTGCTGGTTTGATTCTCAAGTGGACCACTACAAATCAAAACACTTAACCTGAATTGCTTCAGTAAGTATCCAGTTGCATGAAACGATAGTGTGTAAAAACTAAATAAGAGTGTGTTTTATACAAATGTAATGAAATTTCTCGGACCTTTTGTCTGTCCCTCACTTTGTGTCCCCAGGCCCGCCTCCAGAGGGGTAATATCCTTCTGAAGCAGGGCAACACAGAGGAGGCCAGAGAGGACTTCCAGGCTGTGGTGAGTCGGGCGCATCTCTCCTCTCTCTCTCTGTCACACCTGAATGTCGTTGTTGAACAGCACTGAGTGTGACACATCACTGTATCCTCTCTGTAACTCCTCCCTTCTCTCCATTCCTGTCTTCCTTCCCCCTGGTCTGTACCGTCCCTCTTTTTTTTGTGTCCTCCTCCTCCTGTACCTTCTGATCCCTCCATCCCTTTCTTCTGTCTTTTGTCTGACCACTACTCTCTTCTCTTCTTGTCCCCCTCTCTCCACTCCTTCCTCTTTCCCCTGTCTTCTCTCCTCCAGCTTGAGGGATCCCCAGAGCAGGGGGAGGCACGTGATCAGCTCCTCAGAACGGAGGAGCTGGAGGAGCTGCAGGAGGAGGCTCACAGCGCTCACGTGCGAGGGGATTATCACGCGACCGTGACCGTGCTGGACCGGGTCATAGAGGTGAGGCACCACTCTCACACTGGACCGGGTCATAGAGGACTGCATCCTTTTACACATCCACAGCTTTCATGGGGTTAAAAAAAGTGCATGGAGGTTATTTTGAGGTTTGTGAGAAGGTAAAGATTTTTCAGAATCGTATTAACAAAGTCCATTTGGATATTGCAAGAACTGTAGTCTTGAACAAGTCTTTGCTTGTCAGTGTTGCTGTTTATAGAAAACATCATGGTTTTGGTTAAAAACAGTTTGAAGAGTTTCTCATCAAAGCAGTTATGGGATGCTCTTACCAAGCAAGAGTACAAGAAGGCAGGATTTCCCAATTAGCATTAGCTACAGGGAAGAGCAACTATGTCTGGAATTAGCTGGCAAATAAAAATGAAAGCTATATCTTTCTAGATTTCTAGATTTCTAGAAATTATTAAAAACAAGATACATACATACAGACAGTGGATATAAAAAGTCTACACACCCTTATGAAATTGCAGATTTTTGAAATGTAAAGACAGAAATAACAACATAAATGTCAGACTCTTTCCATCTTTAATGTGACCTTCCAACAAACAAAAATCCAGAGAAAGAAAGAAGGGTTAATTATTAGGAAAAAAAACTACAACACCCTGATTGCATAAGTCTGCACACCCCGCCCAACTAATACTTTGTGGAAGCACCTTTTGCATTTATTACAGCAGCAAGTCTTTGTGAATAAGTCTCTATTAACTTTGCACATGTAGACTTTGGAATTTTATCCCATTCTTCTTTGCAAAAAAATTCAAGTTCCTTCAAATTGTGAGGGGATCTCCTGTGAACAGCTCTCTTTAGGTCATTCCACAGGTTTTCGATGGGATTGAGGTCTGGGCTCTGACTGGGCCATTCCAAGACTTTGATTTTCCTTTTCTGAAGCCATTTCTTGGTCGACTTGGTTGTATGCTTTGGGTCATTGTCATGTTGGAATGTGAAATTCCTCTTTATCTTCAACTTTCTGACAGAGGCCAGCAGGTTTTGTGCCAAAATATCTTGATATTTGGAGCTATTCATTATCCCATCTATCTTGACAAGAGCCCGTGACCCAGCTGAAGAGAAGCACCCCCCAAGCACCACCACCATGCTTCAAAGTCGGTATGGTGTTCCTTGGATGATGATGCTTTACTGACTTTGCATCAAACATATCTTTTACAATTTAGGCTGAAAAGTTCAACCAGTGTCTCATAAGACCATAGCACATTTTCCCACATGGTTTGGGGTGACTGAATGAATCTTTTGGCATAATTTAGACGGGCTTGGATGTTCCTTTTTGTAAGAAAGGGTTGCCATCTTGCCACCCTACCCCATAGCCCAGACATTTGCAGAATACGAGAGATGGTGGTCACATGCAAGGAGTGACCGGTACCTGCCAGAAATTCCTGTAGCTCCTTCAGTGTTGTTGTTGGCCTCTTGGTAGCCTCCCTGATATGTTTTCTCCTTGTCCTCTCATCAACTTTGGAGGGTTGTCCTGATCTTTGCAATGTCTCTGTGGTGCCACATTTTCTCCACTTATTGATGATGGTTTTGACAGTGCTCCGTGGTACATCCAGTGCCTTCAATATTCTTTTATATCCCTCCCCTGATTGGTACTTTTCAACAATTAGCTCTCACAGTTTCTTTGGCAACTCTCCCAGTAGCATGCAACCCCAAACATTCAAGGAAATCCTACAGCAACAGCTGACTTTAATCAGGATTTAATCAGAATCACTTTCATTGATGGCGGGTGTATGCTATTTACCTACAGGCATGATTTTGAATGTGATTGGTTAACTTTGAACACAGCTAAAGCCCCCATTATGAATGGGTGTACAGACTTATGCAATCAGGGTGTTGTAGTTTTTTATTATTTAAAATGTTCTTAATAATTAACTATTTGTTTTTTCTCTGGATTTTTGTTTGTTGGAAGATCACATTACAGATGGAAAAAGTCTGTCATTTACATTGTTGTTATTTCTGTCTTTACATTTCAAAAACCTGCAATTTCGTAAGGGTGTGTAGACTTTTTATATCCAATGTACATACACAAACGTATTCGATCCATTGTAATAAGAATAATAAGAAGCTAATATTTGACTGGAACTGATGGCTAATAACATTATTAGGCTTGACAGGGCATTGCCATAACAAAGTATGTATTCTTGCAAGAAAAAGCCTATGTCTGCAAAAGTATTATTCACATTCCTTCCATAAAACACCTTGCCTCAGTAACTTACCGCAGTGTTCTGGCACAAACTGTAGGTGGACAAAACAGCCACATACATTTTGTGTCACCCAGTGTCATCCCACAGCATATTTCTGTTTCATAAACAAATGTTTTTGTTGCAAAGTTCGGAACATTTTCTTGGAGAAAAACCATAATACTGCTTTATTCTGAAGTTTGTTCTTCTGAATAAATATGAGATAATGGCTAGAAGTATTTAGAAGAATTTTGTTAGATAATCTTTTTGCTTATGTAAAAACCTTTGGAAACATGCAAACGTTATGAAAAAGCATTGACCTATTTTATGCATTTGAAAGTGGTATCTGGAAACCCTGTCAAGAATCCACCCCCAGATTATAGGCACTGCAATACATTCAACAGATCACATTCCCTTCAGAGTTGTGGAGGTTTTGAGCCATTTAGTTTGCATACATACATACAGATGTATGTACAGCTATATGTGAGTGCTGCCACAGTGACTCTCCCATCTCTCTCCCAGCTGTCCCCCTGGGACCCTGACTCCCGCGAGCTGCGGGCAGAGTGCTACATCCGGCTTGGGGACCCGCGGAAGGCCATCCAGGACCTGACGCCCGCCACCCGCCTGCGGAACGACAATCGCGCTGCCTTCCTGCGGCTCAGCACCCTGCACTACGAGCTGGGGGAGCACCAGGAAGCCCTGAGGTAGCACAGCCTGGGGGAGGGGGATCAGCGCACTGTGTCCCAGTGCATGCAGGGTGTGTGTGTGTGTGTGTGTGTGTGTGTGTGTGTGTGTGTTCCTTCACCTCCTGTGAGCATGTGTGCATGAGTGTGTGTGTGAGTGAGTGTGTGTGAGTGAGTGTGTGAGAGGGAGTGTGTGTGAGTGAGTGTGTATATTTCTGTCCTTCACCCTGTGTGTGTGCTACAGAATGTGCGTGTGTTTCTCTCTGTTCCTCCCTGAGTGTTCCTTTATCTCTCTCTCTCAGTCAGGTGCGTGAGTGTCTGAAACTGGATCAGGATGATAAGGAGTGTTTCTCCCACTACAAGCAGGTGAAGAAACTCAGCAAGCAGCTGGACTCTGCCGAGGAGCTCATCTCTGAGGACAGGTGTGTGTGCGTGTGTGTGTGTGTCTGTGTCAGTGAGTCAATAGACATCACAGTCCCCATGCAGTAACACTGTCCCATGTAAACATTCAGCTCCATCGTAACAGGTTGTTGACCCCAGTGCAATTGTAACAAATTAACATTTCAGATACCAGGAGGCGATTGAGAAGTATGAGTCCGTAATGAAGACCGAGCCCAACGTTCCTTTCTACACCAACAAAGCCAAGGAGAGGATCTGCTTCTGTCTGGTCAAGGTTGGTGTAAGAGCCACTCATTGAAAGTTGTATAGTTTATGCAATGCTATATTTTTTATTTGTTTGAATGGTGCCAGTTGCTTTGTGTTTAATATGATTTAGGACATTTTGTGCAGGTATAACTGTTGTATTTATGTTTATTTTGTGCACTGATAGTTAATGGTCAGCAGTATGTTTATTGCGCATGTGCAAACGTAAAAGGAAGTTGCGATGGTAAGAGTTGAGAGTTAGATGCAGTCTGAAGAAACAATTAGCTTTTGACTGTAAGTCACCGTGAACCACAAAATCAGTAAAGCGAAAATCAGAAACAGAACAAAACGTCACCAGTAGCAAAGTAAATACTTGGAAGAAATGAGTGTATGAAGTGCATAGCTGAATGAAAAAGAAGACTTTGAATAAACAAAAGGCACCGTTATGGAGTTGTGAGTATCATTGCTAGCTAGCACGGATTACACAAAATAAAGATACGAGTCAGAGGTAAATTCATCAGCCCACAAAAACAGTGGCTTCAGCTGAATTCATACATTGCCACTACAGTTGGTCCCACTGTGTAATCCACTGGGTCTGTGCAGACCTCACTGTGTCCCGGAGGTATAGGAACTAACACTAGCAGTTCTTCCCGTGCCCAGAACAAGAGGGCGCACGAGGCAGTGGACGCATGCACCGAGGCACACCAGCGAGACCCCCGAAATGTCAACGTCCTCCGAGACCGGGCAGAGGCCTACATCCTCAGTCAGGACTACGAGAAAGGTATCCCTCTGCCCCTCTGTGGACCCCTCTCCCTACATCTCCCTGAAATCTGAACCCTAATCTTTGTTCCTGGGCTGCACTCCAAAACGGGCCCCCTGTAGTCCCCCTGCAGCACTGGTCTCTGCTGCTCTGACACTGACATACCCTCTCTGTTCTTCACCTTCTCTCTCTGGCAGCGGTGGAGGACTACCAGGAGGCACGGGAGTTTGATGAGGAGAACCAGGAGATCCGAGAGGGGCTCGAGCGGGCGCAGAAGCTCCTCAAACTGTCCCGCAAGAGGGACTACTACAAGATCCTGGGCGTGGACAGGTACAGCGAGTCCTCATATCCTGCTCCCCTGATCAGTCCTCTGAGTGTCCCGCTTCACCCTCCGAGCACAGTTCCCAGATCAGTTGCTGAGATGTGACCTGCTTTGTTTTTACATTCTCCTGCTACAGTCTGTTTTTTTTTTCAACCATAGGAGTGCCAACAAACAGGAAATCATCAAGGCATACAGGAAGCTGGCACAGCAATGGCACCCAGATAACTTCCAGTCCGAGGCAGAGAAGAAGGAGGCGGAGAAAAAGTTCATTGACATTGCCTCTGCGAAAGAGGTGCTCACTGACCCAGGTGTGTAACAAAACACGGCACGTGTAGACCACCTGTCCAACAGAGACCCAGGATTGCTAAAACCAGGACAGCACATGCTGTGGAATCCTGCTCCCAACTTTACATCCCACTAACAATACATTCACATTTATCCACTTGGCAGATGCTCTTACATTGTTATTTGGTTTGGTGGACTGGTCTGTGATGTAGTCTGCATCCACGTGTGTCACATGGTCCATGAGCAGTCGAACGCACCACCCTGAATAACAATCTAGCAGTCGAACCTAGATGTCTGTAGTCAGACTTCTCATCCCCACCACCCTCTTTCCTTCTTTCCGGCAGAAATGAGACAGAAATTCGACGCAGGGGAGGACCCCCTGGACCCCGAGACCCAGCAAGGGGGTGGCGGCGGTGGGGCCCACGGCTGGCCCTTCGATTTCAACCCCTTTGGATCCGGCGGAAGCTTCCACTTCAAGTTCCACTACAACTAGAGCCGTGGGACGAGGGAGGAGAGGGGAGGGTTGGGAGTTTTTTCGGACTGTTGTGGGACTCCACAGACCCGGCCTGCCTCACCCTCTCACTTTTTTATGCCTGCGCGCAGAGGCAGGTTCATGGATTGGTGACACTGTCCATCGTTACCCAAGATCCCCCCCTGCTACACACAGAGTGGGAGAGACAGGGGTGACTAGACACGTGATAGCTGAGTGTCCTTTGGGATGTCCACTTATATTTATTTTTTTTTCCCCACCTCATGCCATTTGCCCGCTCCGTTGAGACAACTTCTTTTGTTGTCTGCTCTGGTCTTTCTTGCGCTTTCTTTTTCTACACTCCATAATTCAGGCTGAAGACAGAATGGGAAATATCTACGAACATTTGTTACTGCGTGTCTCTATTTCAGAGCCCAGCAGACTTGCACAGAAGTAGTTGATTGTTGAAATGCTCCAGCTCATTAAAGTGCAGTCATTTGACCCCAGGCCGTATAGACTTGGAGCTGCACATTCAGACAATCGACACAAAGCGGAGGTGAGTTCATTGAGCATCGCTGCATGATGAACCATAAGGTCAGCCTTTCTTAAGCTTCTCATATTGCGAAGTAGAGAGAGACATCGACAGTCATGGTCAGGAAGAGGCCATCTTTTCTCGTCTTGATTGCAAAGGCATGTCTTTGTAATGTTGCACTTGTTTTCTCCTTTGTTTTTATGTTTTCTTTTTAAATGCAACCACTCCAAACTCCTGAACCCTCACTGCGCCCCATGGCATTCTCTGTATTAAGTTTTCGAACTGTCAGAACATTATTAGGGAAAGGATACAGTTTGCCACCAAAATTAAATCTAAAGTAGAATCTATTTTTACAAAACCTTTTGTTTGTTGGAGACCGACAAAAAATAAACAAATAAAAATGCAGAAGGAACGCTTTGGCCATAAGTTTTGGGATGACTTGTCCCGCCCCCTTTGAGCAATGGGACTCCTCCATGTAGCCCATCAGGCTCCATTGCCCTGGGACACAGGAGCTGAGGGCTCAAAACTGAAGGCCTTTCTGTGGATTACATCATGAGGACTGTTTGTTTCTAGCTTTCTTTTTTGTTGTGGTAATAGGGTTCATCAGAAGGGCAAATTACGTTTTGGAATGTGCTCCAAGAACAGACTATTAAAATCATCTTGGGAACTAAAAATGTGCCTCTTCATTGTGTTAGCAAGACTGAAATTAAAATATGCTCAGGGTAAAAATGGAGTTATTGATGATGTCAGAATGTACATCATGATACACACTTGGATGATACCTGACAATATGCAGACTGCTTCAAATAAACATCATGTGCAAGACTAAATGTACATTTATGAATTTGAACATGTATTTGTTTTAAAATCCCCATGTGATTAATACATTCTAGAGTATACGGCTTTCAGCTGACCTTAGGTCTCTTGAATAAGGTGTCAGCTCACTGGATGGTGGATCTACAGTGGGTCTTGTGGTTATGGCTTACCATCCTTGCTCTAGATGAATCTGGAAAATGGTGCATGTGGTTAAAGCTAACAGAATTACAGACTCATCACCCTGTCATAATACAGCTTTTTAAATATATTTATTTTCAATGCAGTGGTAAACACACAAGGTAAAGGTTCAGCACAGTCAATAAAAAATGTGCAAAATACAACAACATGCCAACTGCCCCCCACCCACCCAACCCCACACACACTTTTCTGTAGGACTGCATCCACAAAAGTAGCTTCTGCTTCAAATTCGCAGGCACACACCGCTTGAGTACAAGGTTCCCATAGCGATGTGGTCTACATGGGTCCATCCTGGCTCACGCTGGACTTGAAGGCTGGGGTGAGCGGCATATGATTAGATACCTCTGATGGCCACAACATGATGGCCACACTCTGAGCCTGTATAAGCAGTCCCCTGTCTGTGTGTGTGTGTGTGTGTGTGTGTGTGTGTGTGTGTGTGTGTGTGTGTGTGTGTGAGAACTGCCTCTGGACTGAACTCGGAGCCCATTGAGGCAGCCGGTCACTGTATTGTAAACTCCGCCCCACTCCTGGGGCCAGGCTCGAATTCTGGGGAGTAGCAGGTGGGCGTGTCCAGTTTTCCGCCCACCACCGGGGCTCCTCCCCTCAGATTCCCCGCGAGCCCAGCAGGCTGTCAGCCTCCACCTCGATGGACACCACATGGTGACCGGGGATCATGGCCAGACCCAGCACCCTGGGCTCTCCCTGCGAGAACGAATCTGGAGGCAGAAACAGGACACACACACGCTTAGAGCTTTCATCTTAAACTAGAGCAGGCATGCAGCTGGTCCACCTGTGCTCTCAAACACACACAGACAACAGTCCATAAAGTCATTGCTGAGAAACGTTCCTTATTGCCAAACAACATGGGGTCATCATTACATAATTCAATGTGCGACTGCATTTTACCCATAATCTTAACAGAACACCTACCTTATTTAACAGGTACATTTCTCAGTAGCTCCCCATCACCGTACTACTCCAGAAATTTTTTTCCCTGTCAAGCACCAAAGTACCATCTTTACATTCTCATTTGTGAACATCCAAAGATTAAAGTATACTCTTAGACAGGTAGGAGCACTCGTTAAGACTCCTAAAGTACAGCTACTGTAAAAGTACACTTAAATCCTACATTCTTTCCTACTTTCAGCCAGATTCTGAAAGGGGAGACCAGCCATTCTTCCTTGAATCTTTCACACTTAAATGTAACTTTACACACAAAGCATTTGTATGACTACACACCCAGAATTGAGCCCGACGCCCAGCTAAGTCAAACATGGTAACTGGCAACTCCTATCACTCTTATGTTCAGGGTGTGTCAAACACAATCAAAATGGCTCCAGACTGGCTCAACCGGGGGCCTATGAGTCACCAGAACGATGTCAGGGGCATATGCCCATTCTCCATTCAATATTTGCTTCCCAGGTGCATTGTGGTACTGTACTTGCAGTGTGAAACATAGTGGTTGTTTGCATGGGAGTGAACTGGAGAACTGCCCTCACTATGACCGCGCACTCCTGTGTGACTGCAGAGGATGTTGCCGTCACTTACATAAAGGGACAAAAATGCATTAAAACTAAATAAATCAACGTAGTGATGAGACAGACTACTCCACAAGTGGCAAGAGAGGTACAAACCATACAAAGAATGTGAATGACCTGGCTGGGTAAATGGGAGTTCCTCCCCATTTATTATTAAATATCGTAAAGCACAACAATGAATATGCAATCAAGACTCAAAATAGGTGCGGCGATGGACAAACAAGTCATCAGTTACTTCCAAGAGCAGCATGCAGCAATTTGTTCTGACCAGTCAGGTCATCTTCAGGCAGCAACTCAGAAATCCTGATTGGTTGAAACTTCTCACTGCAGACTTCTCTAAGTGCAGCAAGCTAACCTACACATTCAACCATTTGCACCCAAGTGACAGGGAAAAGCTCAGATATGATTTTCAGCTCATCCTTGCAGAGCTTGAATGAGTAAGTGGTATTTGGACTTGTAAGTGGACACTATGGTGACTGTCTTTGTGTAAAACAATGTTACGCATGGGCTTACAGACTCACGGGGGGTGTCTACCCTTGTGCTGCAGTGGCACCTATGGACATGGGGAAGTCTCTTGCATGACTGCTGCAGTTACAGCATTAGAGAGAGAGGACATGACCAGGGAGGTGTGGGTTTGTGGGAAAGATAGTTTTGTGTCTGCAGGAGTGCCTCCAAGTTACCTGTCGACTTCAGGAACTCCTGAGCAGACCCCAAAATGACATTGCAGTCACGGTCAGTACATAGGAACAGCCCCACAAGCGTTCTTCCGTCAGTCATACGGATTCTCATACTCTTATTCAGCAGGTTCTCCAGTTTCTGACGGGCCAACGAGGATCCCGATGTCTCCCCCTGGTGGTAGATGTACAGAAGGCTTGAGTACTATTATCTCCATTTGCATGCTGCACTAACTTTAGTAGTATGCCCTGGGGTTTTATTCATCAGCTGTTTCACAAAGTGCCCTGTAGCAAAGGGAGAGAGCAGTCACCCCACCCGGCCTCGAACCCGGGTCTACGGGGTACCAAAGCTCCAACTTGACCGCAACGCCAAAGAGCTGGGTGGGGTGACTGCTCTCTCCCTTCGCTACATATGGTGTGAGGGTGGGATGGCTGGCCGCGAGGCCATCGGAGGCGTGCCCAGTGTGTGAGCCGTATGGGCGTGCTTCCCGAATGGGAGAGCAGTGTGACAGAGTGCCGTCACTACGGTTGAGTATGCACTCTGACTGCCATACCAACGAGCCAGGCTCTTTGACGTTGCGGTCAAGTTGCAGCTTTGGTACCCCATAGACCCGGGTTCGAGGCCGGTTGGGGTGACTGCTCTCTCCCTTCGCTACATGCCCCTAAAGTCAATGAAATCTATAAATTCTTAAAGACTGATTTGGATGACATCTCACGATGTAGCCAATAGAAACCCAAATTGGCATCCAGCCTGCAATGAAACCCCGGTGATGACACACAGCCCTCTCACCTAGGTAAGTATCCACCTACGGCAGAAAGTGACTGAGTAAAACGAGAGGGGTGCATTAAGTTCATCATTGATCTGTTGATGGGACAGACAGTCTCTAGAGATTAAAACAAAGACGCCTACACCAAAAGGATATCCTTTGGAGCAGCGTTTCCCAAACCTCTCCTGGATTACCCCTTGTCCTGCATGTTTTAGATCTCTACCTGCTCCAACACAGCTGATTCAAATGATCAACTCGTTGTGAACTCCTGAAGCTGCTTAATAACAAACTGATCATTTGAATCAGCTGTGTTGGAGCAGGGAGAGATCTAAAACATGCAGGACAAGGGGTACTCCAGGAGAGGTTTGGGAAACGCTGCTTTGGAGCAATGCGTGGTGATGAAAACAGCTCATAGATCAATAGTTCTCTGCACAGTGCAAGATTGTTAAATTGTTCATATCGGTCTGAATATTGTGTGGACTGCGAACATGAACCTAACTAGCTGGCGACGTGTGCAATATTTCATGGAACCAGTGGGTTTACAGTTCTTTTTACGGAACTTAGCTATTGAAACAAAGCCGTATAAAAATGACGCACTGTCAGCTCCGAGTTTAGGTTCAGTTTTATGCATTCATCAACCTCGACGGTGTCAAATATTCCCCCTTGGGGTCGAGTCAAAATGGCATCGATGTACCTTAAGTTAACTAGCGAGCTGAACTTCCCTAGCTAGCTACACCCGACGTTAAAATTCACATTTCTGGTTTGTTAAAGCAGATAACTTCTCCCTAACATGTTACTGGCAGACAAATAGACATATATCGCTGACAGCAAATCCACAGCGTTCTCCATTCAAGTTGATGAACTATTCCTTATTGACAAACGTTAGGAAACATATCGTTATCTATCCACCGGTTGTCAAAATACTAGCTAGCTATCGTTAGCTAAATAATAGCTGGTGTTAAATTGATCATCGATCAATGTGCATTTGGGTGAAACCCATCTTACCACAGTGTGCATAGCCATGCCATTTTCCTCATTCACTGCGGCCATTTTTATGTTATCTTTGGTCGCTTCGGGATGTTTTCTGTAGCTAGTGACGTCGCGTTTCCTTCACTGATACGACAGACTGCCCCGGAAGCTAAAACTGAGATTAAAATGCATCTTGGGATTTGTAGTTGATTCAAACAGAAAACGGAAAGCATTCCCAATGTATTTCATCTCTATCTGCATTTGTCAGTTAATGCTCAATGTCCCACTCGCACTCTACATTTAGTTGTGCATTTTATTTAACATAATTTTAAAGACAGCCATACACGGATCCAAAATGACGTCCAGTAGTCTAATCTTTAAAGCGCTCTGCGTTGCCGCAGCAGTGGTCTCCACGGCAACCAAAGGACCAGCTGTTTGTGTATACAGACAGTTGTGCAGCTTGGAAGAATGTTGCAAGGCGTGGAACTTCTATTGAATGCGTTCGATCTACGTTCTAACATTACGATATTTCCCTTGAAATTTACACCTGTATGCGCCTGTTTATTTAACGCGTAATTAGTCGATACAAATGCATCGCCCAAAGTATTTCACCCCGACAGAAGTTTCGCAGCACAACACAGTTGGCGATATATGGGTTTCTTACTTAGGTAAGGTGTACGACTTGACACCGTTGGTGAATGAACATAAAGGTGAGTTTTCAATGGCGCCTCGTTCTCTGCAACATTTTAGCTTATGCTATGAGTGTTGGTTTGCTGTTAAAGAAATACATTTCTTGTGGCGTGTCTGCTGCTGTAAACTTTTAACCCAACCGTTAAGGCGTAGAGTTTTAAGACTTTCACAAAGAGAAAATATTGCTTTAGTTTTAAAAGCTACCAGTCTTGGGTAGAGGCAGGTAACGTTCTGATCCACTTAAGCCAGCAACAGTTATATTTCCGTAATCACGTATGTTATAAATCACAGTATAATCTATTACAGTACATTCAGATGTAACCTCCCATGTCACTCCCTCTCCCACTCTCTCCTTCACTCTTTCTTTTTTCCAGGTGATGTGCTGTTAAAGCCTATACTTGAGTGCGCAGGGAAGGACATCAGCCACTGGTTTAACTCGAAGACGAAAGATGTGAGAGCACCTGCTACGTTCAGTCGACCAGCCGTTTTGTGCAGAACGTCATTACTTAGTCTTACATTTAAGATGATCGTATCTCTTACCTGTTCTCAGATCAGGACCCACGTCGACCCGGTGTCTGGCTGCGTGAAGTATTACACCCCCAGGGGGCGTTTTGTGCACGTACCTCCTCCCTGCCCACGCACTGACTGGGCTAATGACTTCGGGAAGCCGTGGTGGAGGGACAGCCGCTACGAGGTCGGGCTGCTGTCGGCGAAGACACGGTGGATCCGCGTCATCAACACGCTCACCTCTCAGGAGCAGAGTCTGGAGGTGAGCAATCCCGCCACTTGGGGGTGCTGCTTTGGCAGGGCCAAAGGGTGAATCAGCCTCAACTTAAGAACCAGTCCGGAATGTGAAACACAGGCCCAAGAATGGTCACTGCAGTCAGGACCAAGCTGCAGTTAGATAGAGATAACCTGGACCTAAATACATTTCACTAACTGAGAAATAAAGGCCTCTTTGCATTTCAGGTCCAAATGAGGAATACCCATTGTGGCTAGGGCTATAGCTGGGCTTTTCTTTACATTTTGTAAGCATCCTTTGTATGATCTGACTGTGCATTTGATTTGCTGATGGGTAAATCCACCCTGTGGTTAGACTCGGTTCTGACAGTGAAAGTGCCCAGCTGAGTCACACCTTTAAAAGTCCAACTTCTCTGTAATCAGTCATTACGTTGCATTTTCTTAGTGGATGCTCTTATCCAGAGGGACTCAGCTTACAATTTGTGCATGGTATCCATTTATACAGCTGGATATTTAGTATTACTGTTACTACTATATTTACTGAAGCAATCAAGCACCTGCATTTGCCTAAAGGCACAACATGACTGCCCCACCTGTAAATCAGTTAAAACAGTCAATCTCATTACCACTTTGCCACAGTACTGCCCAATGTTACCATACTGATGAGCTGAAATGGGTTTTTTTCCCAGCCCTCAGACATCAAGGACAGGGGGCTCTCATGACATGAACATGGATGCCATGTTATGTCAGCTGTCTTATTATTTTCTGTTATTTAAACATGTATCCAAATGCTAGCGTAAATCTCATAGACATTTCCAGCTGAATAAAAAAGGTGGTTTTATTGTGTTTGTTTTTTTTTTTCTTTTTGTTGCTAATGGGCTGTCTATTCAGTAAGGGAGAGACGAATGTGTGAGATGTTGAGCCCTGGGGTGGACGAGAGGGCGTCAGAATGGCCCTGAGTCCAAGACAGCACCGGCAGCGTTCTGCAGCACGGTCTGAGACCTGGCTCACATCAGCTGGCCTGGATGGTACAAGAAGTTCCCTTGCTGGTCAGATGATATGTGCTGCCCTCTGGTGGCAAGCACAGTTCCTGGCATTTAAATTCAATGTTTTTTTCCATCTCTTTCCCATCTGGCAGATCCTTAATAATAATAATAATAATAATAATAATAATAATATTCCTTACTGGGAGAGCAGATATATTTTGTTAAAATTATTGTGGGAACTTCAAACAATGCGACATGATTATGAAGCGATTACCGTGTGTGTAAACCCTAAAGGACCCCTTGTCCTGCATGTTTTAGATCTCTCCCTGCTCCAACACAGCTGATTTAAATGATCAGTTTGTTATTAAGCAGCTTCAGGAGTTCATAACGAGTTGATCATTTGAATCAGCTGTGTTGGAGCAGGTAGAGATCTAAAACATGCAGGACAAGGGGTCCTCTAGGACAGTGTTTCTCAACCCTGCTCCTCACGGCACTGTCCTGCCTATCTTCTGTCTATCCTTGCTCTACCTACCTGACTGAACTCATCAGTGGCACATTTTATTAGCTGAGCACACCTGATTTAATCAAGGAGCAAGGATAGATAGAAGCTATGCAGGACAGGGTGCTGTGAGGAGCAGGGTTGAGAAACACTGCTCTAGGAGAGGTTTGGGAAATGCTGCCCTAGATTACTGTGGTGCTGTGAATTGCTACGTTTAGGTCTAGTTCTTAAAATGATGCACATGGTGATCAACAGTTATAGTTATTATACATAACAAGAACTGTGGCAACAAATATGTGGCATATTTTAAACATGGTGCATTGCTGCGAAAGAGCTTTAAGGTCAGCAGTAAGGTCTGGTATACACAGGACATGAATTAGTGAAGGCATGTAGACCTGTAGGACTTTGGCTCTCCAATGAAGACATCACAGCTGAGATGCAGCCCTGCTCTGCCCAAGGGAATCAAAGCCATAGTGAGTCTGAAAGAGTCTGTTCTGCCCTTTTGAGCACAGCTGCCAGCTATTGCTGGGCCAAAGAAACCTCTATTAAATGGATATTGCGGAATACAGCTGCCCGTCTGTTTCTTCGCAATAGACTTACAGATCTGTGTCTCTGTAAGCTTTGGCTCAGAGCCCTCCCCCCACACACACTTTGGCCTGTCCACTTCAGCCTTGTCCTCATTCCAGCAGGGAGGGCCTTACAGCACCCTGCTTGATAAAGCTGTTTTCACAGAATGCATTGTGAGCACCTGAGTTTAGGTACCACCTTTGGGAGCACCTGGTTGTAGGTAGAAGGTTGACTGCAGACACAGTTGTCATTTCTGTCTGTGCCATGTCTGAGTCAGCTGTGAGTATGTAACTTCGTAGAGGTCTGCATTTTGTGACTCAATAAATTTGTACCCTTTTGCATATCAATGGGTTGCTCTTTTCTCCCTTTTTTCGTGCCTGACCGACCCCATCATCTCACTTTGGTGATTTCTGTGCTGCCTCGACTTACATTTACATTTACATTTATTTATTTGGCAGACGCTTTTATCCAAAGCGACGTACAAAAGTGCAAATAGTGAGCAAACAACAGGCACAAGAGCAAGATGTGTAAAGGTCATATAATGCAAATAGTGCTGAAGCTGAGCGCAAGGTCAGTGACGCGAGCCAACTAATCTGAACTAGGATTGCATCTCAAATACAATTACAGAAAGAAAAATGGAGTACCGCTATACTACCTAGACAAGTGAGCAACAAGTACAAGGCAGGAGTCAGATTCACAACATCAAAGTTACAAGGTTGAAGAGGGAGGTATCAGTCCAGGTAGAGTCTGAAGAGGTGTGTCTTCAGCGCACGTCTGAAGGGTTGGATTGATGGAGTTGTTCTTAGGGGGGTGGGGAGTTCATTCCACCACTGGGGGGCGATGATGGAGAAGCGTCGTTGTGAGGAGCGTGGGCCTTTCGTACTATTGGTGGGTGGAGCGAGGCGTCCGGATGTAGCAGAGCGGAGTTGACGAGCGGGTGCGTAGGGCAGGATGAGGTCCTGGAGGTAGGTCGGGGCAGTCTTTCTTGCAGCGGAAAAGGTGAGAGTCAGGGTCTTGAAGCGGATCCTGGCTGCGATTGGGAGCCAGTGGAGGGATCTCAGTAGGGGGGTGACGCGGGAGAACTTGGGGAGATTGTAGATCAGCCTAGCAGCTGCGTTTTGGATGAGCTGCAGCGGCTGAATGGTGCAGGCTGGGAGGCCTGCGAGGAGGGCGTTACAGTAGTCCAAGCGGGAGAGCACAGTGGCCTGGACGAGCAGCTGGGTGGAGTAGGTGGTCAGAAAAGGGCGAATCCTCCTGATGTTGTAGAGGAGGAATCGACAGGAGCGTGCCGTCTGGGAGATGTAGTCGGTGAAGTCCAGCCTGTTGTCGAGGGTGACGCCCAGGCTCTTCACCGAAGTGGAGGAAGTTACTGTGGTGCCGTCAACAGTAACAGCAACAGTAACTGACTTAGAGGACAGAACCACAGAGGGCTCTATCTGTGTGGACATGTGCATGTGTGTTTAATTTCAAATCCATTTTGCTTACTGTTTATCTCAAATTTTCCATGCACTTTTGATCATTTGTTGGAAAGGGTGCTACTGCAAAACAAAAATGATACCCTTGGAAGGTTCTGTAGCTTTGGATTGCTGAAATGTTTTCGTCAGCCATGTAGCACACTGTTTTTGGAACAGGCGTCTGGTCAGACGGCTGCAGGTTCGAGGCTTGGGTTTGACGCAGGTGTGGTTCCCTCGAATAAGGTACAACAGCCTGAACTACTTTGGTGAAACAGCTGTTCTGATGGGTCACATGCAGAACACAAGTCTGCCTCAACACACCGTCTGCTAGGCCAGTAAATGAATGTTGTGATGCTATTGGTCGGCCAGGTGTGCTCGGAGGAAACCCTGGATGAGATCCTGCAGCGCTACCTCCGCTACAACTCCAACGCCGCCAGCTACACCTGGAAGCATGACGGCGTCGAGCTGGACATGAGCAAGACCCTGAGCGAGAACAGTGTCCCGGACGAGGACGAGGAGTTCTACCACTGCCGCCTGGACCGTGACTTGTTCTCCCCATCCATCTGCCTTTACTTTAATGATGACCCCGACGAACTGCGAGCCAATTGAATGGAGGCTGCAGAAAGGGCGTGGTGTAATCAGTAATCTGAGAGGAGAATGAGAAATGAGAACAGACTTTTCTTTTTTCATGATTGCAGGGTGTGTAGTTTTCTTTGCTTTGCATAGAGGGGTGGGGAGTGGGGGTGGGGTCCAAATCTGGACTGTTATGTCTCAGTGCTTTTCTTTTCTCTTATCTCCCTCGAGTATCTCCTCCAGATTCACTGTCTGTCTTTGGAAAATCTGTGCCTTATTCACACAGCATTAATTTCATCATTGCATCACCTTTTTTTGCAAAAATGATAATCCAACTGTGAGTTCAGCAAATTATGAAATGAGTCTCTTATGTTATTTGAAGAGCTCATGAATTAGTATCCTGAAAGTGTTCTGATGCTGACTTTTTTCAAAATTTCTAAATGTAGATTTATTATGAAATAGCAGGTGGTAAATTTAAGGTGATTTTATTTATTTGCTTTAGTTCATAACTCCCTTGGTGCATTTGCTTTTCATACACCTCTTTGAATGTGGCATTTTAGTCAAAGCCAAATCCTCAGTGTACACTCTGAAATGACAGCACATCTTGGTATTAAGAAAAAGACATTGTAGTCTCAAATACAACCACATAGCAAGAATGACTCTTGGTTACCATGGTAGTCGCAAAAGGAAATTGACACTCCACCCCTTCTTCTCACCTCAGCCCTCTGTCTCTGCCTCTCAGAAAGTGTTCATTCAGATGTGTGTTAGTTCAATAAAATGTAATGAATCTTATTCAAAGTAGCTCATATAGCTGGAGGTCCAATGTGACTACATTACTTTCCACATATCATTCGCCTTATCTGCTCTCCGTGACGCCTATGTCTACAGACAGCTGCACTAATAACTAAAAGGCATACCCTGCAGATATTTCCTCAGTTCCAGCCCATATTCTTCCAGGGTATTCCCCCAATATAAGAAATTGTGTGTAATGCTGTAGGTTCTTAAAAGTCTCACAATGTTTTATTCTCTTTGGAGAGTATTAGGAACCGCTGGCAACGTCTGGAAACGTTGCTTTACTTAGATCTCATGCCAGTGGAACAGCGTGAGCACCAGCCCTTTATTACACCAGCAGTACCTTTTGCTAGTCGATTGATTGTTGTTGTCAATAATAATAAAAAAGTACTTTTGATGCATTGTTTCAGTTACGCCTCATGTGTTTTCATTTTCCTCATTACTGTGAATTTACTCCATTCTCCTTATATGGTAGTCACGGGGTTCCGATATGCTTTATTCTCCCTCGAAGCGCATTTTGCACAAAGTCACCTTGCAAACACGGGAACCGACGCGGTGTCAGGTTACTGCAGATGAGAGGTCGACTTCCTATCAATAGTTCGAGTAATGGGTGCGACAGTGTCGTTTTCATTACATGTTAACACTATCGGCAGTTATGTATTTGATGTCTACCCCTAGAATATCTTCATAATATTGCCATTTAACACATAACGTTTACAGAAGGTTTTGTGGGGTGCTACAGTTTATTATGGCAACGTTATAACACTGTTAGAACGTTAGGATGCCCAGATGTGCTCCACTTTTATGGAATGGTGCAATCCAATTAAAGTTTTAATTCTCTTGTGTTTATTTCTTCTCCATCATTAAAGGCGAATTTGCGTTTTTTGAACGCTATTTCTCTTGTTCAAGAAAGTGAAAAAGGGAAAAAAACACCGTTTATGATAAGTAACCAGATTTTTTCTTCCACTGGTATTAAGTAGTTAATTTTTAAGCAAAGCAATCTGATGCAAGTCTGGGCATGGCCGCTGCAGATTCCCCCGGCCCCCCCTCTGAACCTCCCTCCCCGGCACACAATCCCCCCCGCACCAAAATAATTTTATACTACGGTGGGGGCCTTTAAGAATATTAAGGTAGCCATGTTTGTTAGATTTGTGTTGCGCTCTGCAGTGCGGAAAGCGGGAGTTGTTACGACAACTCTCGACAGAACGACAGTAACCAGGAAAGCCTGGCTTCCGAGACCAGCCGAAGAAAAAAATAAACATGTAACAATGTAGTTTGCACCCAGCTAAACACCCCTTTTCTTGTAACAATGTGAATATTTTTGAGGAGGGAGGGGAGAGAGGAGAGAGAGAGAGAGAGAGAGAGAGAAAGGAGGAGGAGGGGGGGCGTTCTGAAATAATATAGTCAGCCATTTTTTATGTAAGGGGATTTTTTCTTATTGGGGGTTGTTAAAAAATAAATATAAGGGCGGCCATCTTTGTTTCTCTGCCTTGTAGTGTAAAATATTCCAAAACGTCCCCCACTTTTTTGTGTGTCGATTTGAATATTAAAAAAATCATAATACGGGAGAAATACATTTCTTGTTTTCGCGCACGGGGTCGGTGACAGGAATATAATGTCCTCTCCTCTACGCGCCTGTGAGGAAGATGAGGGCATGGTGGTTAATTCCGAGGGAGGAGATTTTGATGAAGAAGAAGAAGACGACGGAGACCTAGACGAGAACGCAAGCGACATAAACTCGCCGGCGGCGCCTAGAGAAACTGCAGCACGAGCCGCGCCAGGTACAGTACAGACTGTGGCTAAAGACTCGGGAGCGCGCATACAAAATAGAAACGTTAGCTTTAAACACAGACACATACGCCGAAATTTAAAAAAGCAAGAAGGAAACATTTTGGAAGACACCTTTATTATGTGCCGCCGCGTACTCTTATGTTTTGTTCCCGTTAGCTGCTGTTACACGACAAGCTTTTAGTGCGTTATAAGAGTTGAAAGACAACTTCAGCCAAACTCAGAACTTTTCACGTTTAATTTTTCCTCAAGTATGGCCATCAGTTAAACAGACCATCCTCGTTATTACTCCATTCTCATAAATGAACAAATATTTGTCAACTACAATAAAGGTTAATTCAAATTTAAATATGTTGCATTGCACGATATGCTCAGGTCTTTTACAGACAACATGGAGTCTCCCCATTCTTAGTGTTTTCTCTATAGAATATGTGGTGTTTGATAGAAGAGTGGCGCATGATGGAGCTTGAGCGCGAGGGTCACATTTGATTGAATGAGAGCCCGTGTGACAGACTGTAAATAAACTTGACCCTACCCACTGTCCCACTGACAGGGATGGTTCAGAAAAGGACACTCAAATGCGTGTGGCCACAGCTTGACCACAAGTGGACGAATGTGCAGTTTGTTATGCAACTTTTCGTTCTGTCTCGAATTCGTGACGAACGTCCCTCGAGTGGATATGTGACTGAACAATTCGATGAAAGATCGGATTTGTGGGCCATCCGATTGTCTTGCAAAGGACAGGGGATGCAGCAAGATGCTGCAACCTTACTAAAACGACTGAGGTCCATGCCCATACAGATTGTATCCATTAAATATACAGATGAATTACCATCCTTACAAATATCACAGCCCCAGACAGTATAACTGATATATCTTGTGCATAATGTAAATATTAATTCTGAGGCAACCATCTCTGTTATATATTGGTATTTGTGGTAAGAGAGAAGTTGCAACTTGGTGTCCTTTGAAGAAATCTATACTGATTAGTTGGATTAATGAACCCATTGGAATAAAGTGATGTGAGCATAATTTAGAACAGACATTGCACGTGTAGGAAGGGGGTTTGAGCGCTAATGCATGCGTTTGTTAATTACAGCGCGTATTTATAAGAATGCGCAAAATACACTGCATATAAGGCTATGTACAGTGGCCTTGTTGGTTTTTTCGTATGTAAATATATTGAGAGCAACGCCGCAAATCTGTCAGCGTGTATCCGTGTTCTCCCCGAACCCCCGGAGGCCCGAACAAGAGGTTAGTCTGGGGGTCGCGACGCAGGTGTGGGAATTAACAGTGGGAGGGAGTCGTTTCAGTTCATCGTGTTGCTTCGCTCGCGGCCTCAGAATCCCCGAACCCAGAGTGCGTGCTGCTGCCGCCTCTGGCTGCGCTTAGCAGCTGAGTGTAAAAATGCAAGGACCTTGCCCGGACGAGAACTGTGCGTTACAGTACCAACAAAGCAAGACAGCAACATCCAACTAATGCACCGAGTGCGGTTTCTACCGCGTACAAAGAATTTTGGTTTTGAGGGCGTGATTTTTTGGTTGGTTTAAGTGTGAATAGGAGCCCGTGTTTGCGTGGGGAAAAACAGCGCCGAAGCAGAACATCTGGATTTCAGTGAACAAGAATTGATACCACCTTATCGTTTTCTAGAAACTGCTTCTATTCTGAGTTGCTGTTAGGAATATCATGAATATGGTTTATTTATCGTTGTGTCGTGCCTGTGTGGCTGTGCGTCTGTGTGGAATTGTTCGTCTCTTTTGTTTTGATTAAAATTTGTATGAATATTAATAAAAGTCATGAGTAGTAGTTGTTGCTGCTGAGAACTAATAATCAATTACATATCCTCAAATTGGTCATTGTCATAGTGAATATACTGTGTTGTGTGTGTTTAAATATGTTGCCCATGCTGTTGGTTTTCTGACAATAAGTGATATGGCATTCTGCTGTAGGAGAAGAAATGCATGCATGCTTATTTTTGTACACCAAGAATTTTTATATTTGAGTTTTAAGCCAATGCTTGTTAACATCTATCTATCTATCTATCTATCTATCTATCTATCTATCTATCTGTCAAACTGGCAGTTTTTTTTCTTTTGCATGCATCAAGTCATGAGAGACCAATACAGAGTGATTGATACATATTATCTCAGCAGGTCTGGCAGTTCTTCAGGGGTCAGAGGGCTCAGCAAAGGCAATTCATTGACAACAATGCATGAGGTGTTAACAATGGCAAGCCAGCAGTGTGTGTGTGTGTGTATGTGCAGTCATGAATGCTGGGTTATTGAGCTTTGCATTTGGAACAGATTAAATGGATAACAGTACAGGGGGGATCAGTGTCAGTATGGCTTAAGGGTAACTAGTCTTGCTCCTGTGTCCCCCTGCCCAATTCAGATGACTGCGAGGATGGGGGAGAGGCATCAGACAGAGATGGGATGGGAAAGAAGAAACGGGGCCCCAAGAAGAAGAAGGAGACGAAAAAGAAAGACAAAGACGGAAAGGCGCCCAAATCACACAAGCGCAAAAAGATGGTGAGCTTGCGGCTCTGAACATGTGTCTTTCCCTCATGATCAGTGTGCCTACTCCTCTGAGTGCTCTCTGCAGTTAGCTGGAGTTGCAGTTCAGTTTTCAGTTTTTAGTGTTCAGTTTTTTTTGTAAAATCCACTTAATCTGTCACACTCTTCTCCTGTCTATCTCTGTTTTATTTCGTCTCTTTCTCTACCTCTTTCTCCCTCTCCCTCTCTCTCTCTGTGTTTCCCTCCCTCTCTCTTTCTCTCTCTCTGTCTTTCTCCCTCTTCCTGTCCTGATCTCTCTTTTTCTCCCTCTTTCTCACTCTCCCTCTCCCTGTCTCCCTTTCTCTGTCTTTCTTTTTCTCCCTCAATCTCTCCCTGTCTTCCTCTCTCTCAATGTCTCCCTCCCTCTCCCTCTCTCAGGAAAGCGACATAGAGAGGGACTCAGAGAGGGAGTATGGCGATAACTCAGACAGCGGGGCCAGCGATTTTGGCACTGGGGGGAAGAAGAAGAGGAAGAAGCACAAAGAGAAGAAGGAGAAGAAGACCAAGCGAAAGAAAAAAGAGGAGGGGGAGAGCAACCAGGAGGAGACAGCCAAGGTAAAGGGGATGCTGCCACGGGGTTAGCCCTTCTGCACTTTTATGCCCTCTCCTCTTTCTCCTAACATATTTTTAGCTGAGTATCAGCTGGTGTTTATGTAGAGTCCATGTAAATTGGAAATAAAGGGGTGATACAGCGTTTGGCATTGTTATGTAATTTTATATTGTAGAACCCCTGTTCTGTTGTTCATATTATGAAGTATATAGCGCCCCACAAAATATAGTCCACCGTGATAAGTGGTGAGGTAACACAATTTAATGCAGTGCTGGAGGATGATTTCATTGGAAGGCCTGGCTTTTGACCTTATCAATTGGGGCTCACTCATTGGCCGTTGGTTCGCTTTCTGACCCTGTCTCCCTTTCCAGCCAGTGGAACAGAAGACATCGGCGCAGCTTGCACGGGACTGGGGGCTGGAGGATGTGGATCACACTTTCACAGAGGAAGACTACCGCACTCTGACCAACTACAAAGCCTTCAGCCAGTTCATGAGGTACTGCAAGAGGGAGAAGGGGTACCTGACTGAGCTGAGGTCAGGAGCACATGGCTTACATCCCAAGTGTGTCAGCCATTACCAGTTCAGTGTCCTTATGGTTGGAGGGTACACTGTGAGTGGAGAAAGCTGGGGCTTCGCTACTCCTCCAAAAAATGTCAATGTAAAAAATGATACGTAGTGGCTCTCTGCTCAGCATTGGAGAGATGAATAGGGGGTAGGTGCACTGCGGTAGACTGGCATTCCACCCCCCCCAGGGATTCTGCCACTTCATGAAGCTACATAACATCACAGAAATCAGGAAAAGTTTAACTGAACGAGCTACTCAGACACAGATTTCACCTTCCCATTTGTAGCATTCAAACACCCAAGCTGTCCAGAGCTGCAGTTAAAACTGGTTCAGGCTGTAATATTCTCACCAGTCTGGAGAACACAGCACACTCTGCCACAGGGTTTGCCCTGGAGGAGCTGACGGGCCCAGCAGATATGTGAGATTAATGGTGGGCGTAGATTCAGCGGGAAAGAGTGTTTCTGCTTATTGTCTCCTTTTTTCGACTTGTGCGCGTGAAAACCGAACCCTCAGTAAAACATTAATGACAAACTCCGGCGTCAAGTTCTCTCTGCTGTCCCGCGGCGTGCCAAAACCAACACTGAAGAATTAAAGCGGATAAATCTGTTGCGTAAGCGTATCGGCCGTTTCCCAGCAGCTGACCAGCCCCCCCCCCACCCCTCCTCTCCACAGGCCCATGATTGCCAAGAAAAACCCCAAAATCCCCATGTCCAAGATGATGACCATCCTGGGGGCCAAGTGGCGCGAGTTCAGCTCCAACAACCCGTTCAAGGGCTCCGCCGCCGCCGTGGCGGCCGCCGCAGCCGCCGCCGCCGCCGCTGTCGCCGAGCAGGTCTCCGCGACGGCCGCCGCCCCCGAGCCGCCGCCCCAGCCACCCCCGCTCCGCAAGGCCAAGACCAAAGAGGGCAAAGGTGAGTGGGGATGGGGGTAGCGGACATGTCGTATATCCAAAAACATCTCAGGAAAAAAAACATGAAAAGAACGGCAGGCGAGGCTCCTGAGAAGCTCAGTGGTTAAGGCTCTCGCACTGACCACAAGCTGAGCTCTGTGGCCTGGGTTTGATCCCGGCCGTGTCATCAGCCAGTGATGGCTAGCAGTACACAGCCGTAAAAGGAATTGCCAGGAATAAGGGTGGGCAAGCTGGCAGGAAATGGAGGTTTCTTGCTTCGCTGTTCTCAGGCACCGTGCAACCCAACAGACTCCTGCAGAGATGCTCAGATGACATCAGCAGAGTAGCGCCTATCTTCCAATGAGTGCCCACTCCACTGTAATGCGCTGTGTGACTTGCAGTGCCATTGGCTGTGTGAAAGTGTAGCAGAGCACTGCGTTCGCCTTGCCTCACCACGCCCGTGTGAGTTAAGAGGCTGTCGGATTGAGAGGGGCTTAGTATAAAAGTAGTGATTCCAAATTAGGGTTTTATAAAGGGGGAACAAGCATTAAAAACAGGCAGATGTTGAAGTGAAAGGGCTGAGAAGTCAACTAGTGCAGATAGACATCTTACTTATTTCCTTTTTAGATCAGAGCTGATTTATAAATAGAGGAGTCCAAGAGCCCAGGTCCTTCTTCCTTTTAGGTTTAACAGTCTTTGCCTTCATCTTCCTCATCCTCATCCTCCTCTTCCCCTCCAGGCCCGGGGTATAAGAGGCGCAGTAAGAGCCCCCGGGTCATGGACAAGAAGAAGCCCAAAGGGAAGAAGATGGCCCCGCTGCGCATCAAACTGGGAGTACTGGGCAAGAGGAAGAAGAGCAGCTCTGTGAGTGTGTATGTGTGTGTGTGTGTGTGTGTGTGTGTGTGTGTGTGTGTGTGAGTATGAGTGTATGTGTGAGTTTCAATGAGTACAGGTGTATATGAGTGTGCCTGAATGTGTAGAAATGTGTGTACCAGTGTATCCAGCGTTGAGTATGAGTGGGGATATGGGTGTGTATGACTGTGTATGTGAGTGTGTGTATGAGTGTGTATATGAATGTGTGTATGAGTGTATATAGGAATGTGTCTATGAGTGTGTGAATGAGTACGTATATGACTGCATATACGTGTGAGCATGATTGTGCATATGAGCGTGTATGCATGTGTGTGTGAGTGTGCATGAACTCTGAACGCCCCTCTCTTCCTCAGAGTGAGGACTTGGATGACGATGACTCAGAGCAGGAGGACTCGAGCGTTCACAGCTCCTCCGTACGCTCCGATAGCTCTGGGCGCGTCAAGAAGAACAAGAGAGGCCGTCCAGCCAAGAAGAAGAAGAAAAGTGAGGCGTTCCCTTCATAGCTCTGCCTAGGGCTGTGCGATATGACCAAAATCTCATATCCCGATATAGGTCATTTCATATCCCGATAACGATACATATCACATATAGCACATTTTCTGTAAATTCAATAAATAAATAATTTATATAAAATGATCACATGGAAAGGCCTATTTCTTATTACATTTCGAATTATATACTCGACAAATAAAAGGTACTTACTCATATTTGATTATTTTTCTCCTTTTATTTAGAACCTTTGTGCAAATTTTCAATTAACCCTTTTGCGCGTGTGGTCACATCGGTGTAATTAGCCATTTAGCACGTATGCTAAAACAAATGCGATTAAAACACTAGATTGGAAAAATTCTAGCTAATTTTAGCTTTGACAAAGCAGCGATTTAACGTTAAAAAATATAGCAAATGCTAACTGAAAACTATGAGAAGCTTAATAACGCTAATGAAAACCATGTACTATAAACCATGTAGCATAAAAATAAGTTACATGCGAAAGGGTTAAGCATGTAACAAAATATAAAATATGTATAAAATATAAAAAAGTAAATAGAGAACACTTTTCAATTATAATTCTGTGTCACGTTAACTCTCCTCTGTGTTTGTGTTGCCTATATGCAAATTTCCTGCCTGCATCCGTGCCGTGTGGAAGAACGCAAAGCGTCGTCCAAATGGCGAAAAATATTGCCGTAAAGTGTGTGATTTGCGACACAAGGAAATAAACGATATGAAACGATAGATGTTTCTCTATCGTCACACGATATATATCGTCATATCGCACAGCCCTAGCTCTGCCTCCCTTCCTCTCCCTCCTCTCTCCCTCCCTATCCCTTTCCCTCCCTTTCTCTCTCTCTTTTTCTTTACGCCCCCCTCCCAGAGCCTGTCCTGCTGTTGTTCTTGTTCTCTCTTTCTCTGCACGTTTCACAGTTCAGACGTTCATCATTGTGAGCCATTTGTTGTGAGCTGTTCGTTCTGAGCACGTCGTTTTATAAAGAAATTGAATAAAGTCCACTGTAATGTAACCTAGATATTTTATGTTCCACATTCCCTCCCGTCTTGCGCATCCCTCCTTTCCTCTGTCATCCTCCTCACCCCTCGCTCTCCTTCCCACTCTCCGCGTGCAGTGTTGGGAGATGAGGAAGGGGACGGCTACGAGACGGACCATCAGGACTACTGCGAGGTGTGCCAGCAGGGCGGCGAGATCATCCTGTGTGACACCTGCCCCCGGGCCTACCACCTGGTGTGCCTGGAGCCCGAGCTGGAGAAGGCCCCCGAGGGCAAGTGGAGCTGCCCCCACTGCGTGAGTGACCAGCTGCCCGTGCTGCCCGAGAAACTTCCCCAAACCCTGAGAAACTGCCCTGTAGACAGCGAAACTGCCCCAGCAGCTCAAGAAATTGCCCCAAGCCCTGAGAAACTGCCCTGGAGTTAGCAATACTGCCCCTTCAGCCCAAGAAACTGCCCCAAACCCTGACAAACTCGCTTGGAGTCAGTAAAACTGCCCCTGTATCCTAATTAACAGCCCCCTAACCCAAGAAACTGCCACTGTTGCCCTAAAAACTTCCCCCATCAGCCTCATAAATTGCCATTTGAGGGAGAACAATTTACTACTCTGTGTAAATAACCTCACTGTGTGGGGAGTGTCTGATATTTCCTCCCGTATGCAGTTCAGACCAGAAGCCAGATTAACAGCTCTACCGTGAGATAAGATGGATTTCCTGTCGACATTTTATATTGCAGTAACGGCCCCATTTCCGTCAGAGCTCTGCAGTGTGGTGTTTCCATGTGGTTTCCACGGCGGTTGTTTCTCGTGTTTCTACCCCACAGGAGAAGGAGGGGATCCAGTGGGAGGCGAAGGAGGAGGACTTTGAAGATTACGAGGAAGAGTGCGAGGACGGGGGCGGGGCAGAGCTCGGGGGCGGGGGCGCGGGCGGCGAGGAGGAGGAGGACGACCACATGGAGTTCTGCCGCGTGTGCAAGGACGGTGGGGAGCTGCTCTGCTGCGACTCCTGCCCCTCCTCCTATCACATCCACTGCCTCAACCCGCCCTTGCCTGAGATACCCAATGGGGAGTGGCTGTGCCCACGCTGCACGGTGAGTGACAGCTGTGCTGGCCAATATGGTGGGACAGAGAGGGGGACGCTAATCTCATCCCTTCGGGGTGTTTAATTCTCTGGCCTTTGTGTGTCTTGTCATCCCCACAGTGTCCTCCAATCAAAGGGAGGGTGCAGAAGATCCTGCACTGGCGCTGGGGTGAGCCCCCTCCCCCCGTGCCCGTGCCGCCGGCCCCTGACGCCGACCCCGACGCACCCCCTCCGCCTCCCATGAAAGGCCGTCCGGAAAGAGAGTTCTTCGTCAAGTTGACTGGCCAGTCCTACTGGCACTGCACCTGGATCACTGAGCTACAGGTGAGGGTGGAGGAGAGGGGTGGAGACTGAGGGTGAGGGAGGAGACTGGTTGGGAGGAGGCCGGGGGAGACTGAGGGAGAGGGAGGAGACTGGTTGGGAGGAGGGCGGGGGAGACTGAGGGAGAGGGAGGAGACTGGTTGGGAGGAGGGGGAGACTGAGGGAGAAGGAGGAGACTGGTTGGGAGGAGGGGGTGGAGACTGAGGGAGAGGGAGGAGACTGGTGGGGAGGAGGGGGTGGAGACTGAGGGAGAAGGAGGAGACTGGTGGGGAGGAGGGGGTGGAGACTGAGGGAGAGGTAGGAGACTGGTGGGGAGGAGGGGGTGGAGACTGAGGGAGAGGGAGGAGACTGGTGGGGAGGAGGGGGCGGAGAATGAGGAAGCAAGATTGGGGCTAAAGGATGGAGGGGTGGGGACTGAGGGAGAAGGAGAAGACTGATTGGTGGGGTAGATGGAGCGGAGACAGGAAAGATGAGATTAAAAGAGGGTTGAGCGTTGAAGGGTTGAAGGTGGGGAGGTTTCATGAGTTTTTGACACAGAGGAAAGGTTAGCCCTGTTTTAAGAATGCTTCACGCCTCAAGCTTTCATGCCTCATTCCCCCGTTCCTGTTCAACTCCCACAGCTGGAGATCTTCCACTCGGTCATGTTCCGGAACTACCAGCGCAAGACGGACATGGACGAGCCGCCCAGCCTGGACTATGGCTCAGGGGGGGAGGAGGACGGGGGGAAGAGTGAGAAGAGGCGAGCCAAGGACCCGCAGTACGCTGCCCTGGAGGAGAAGTTCTACCGCTACGGCATCAAGCCCGAGTGGATGATGATACACCGAATCATCAACCACAGGTGTGTGTGTGTGTGTGTGTGCGCGCGCACTCACTGGTCTGGGAGTGTTGTTAGCCTAGTCTGACATTGATGCTCCTGTACAAATTGAATGGATACACTTATGTTCTGTTGGCATGGAAGTCGCTCTGTATAAGAGCGTCTGCTAAATGCATGTAATGTAATATAATGTGTGTGTGTGTGTGTGTGTCAGACATACTGACATTGCTTTGGATCAATTGACTAGTTAGATGCTTTGGCTAACTGTTTAGTTAATTGGTTTGGCTAATTTGACTGGTTAATTGGTTTGGCTAACAAATCAGTTGATGTTCACTGTGGTAGATAAAGAATCTGTGTGTGTGTGCATGTGTATGTGTTGGATAGTGTGGATAAGAAGGGCAACTACCATTACCTTGTCAAGTGGAGAGACCTGACGTATGACCAGTGCACCTGGGAGAGGGACGACCTGGACATCCCTGACTTCAATACCCACAAGGCCAACTACTGGAGACACAGGTATTGGCGTAGTGTGTGTGTGTGTGTGTGTGTGTGTGTGTGTGGATTGGTGAGGGGGTACAGGGAATGGAGTTTGTTGGCTGTTGTTTTGTGGTCAGGGTAATGTATCAGTGAGACCTTTTGGTCTTCAGCAAACAGCGTGTAGGTCTTATTGTGGGTGGTTGAGTTTCTATAGCAGATGCGTGTCATGTGTATCAGTGCAACACATGTAAGCAGCCTGTGTGTGCGTGTGTTTGTAATAGTTCTCATCAGTGTGACAGAGGTGTGTGTGCTGTATCTGTCAGAGACGAGGTGATGAAGGAGGACCCAGACAAGCCGAGGAAGATGAGGAGCATGAGGAAGGAAGACGGTGATGAGCCTCCCAGCTCTCCTGTCAATGACGTGAGTCTGCACTGATGGGCACTGGCTTGTTCTTTCACAGTCCTCACCAGTCTTTTCCATATCCTGAAGACCTAACTGGCCAGTTCTGTAGAGGGCAGACCTCACTGGCCAGTTCTGTATAGGGCAGACCTCATTGGCCAGTTCTGTAGAGGGCAGACCTCATTGGCCAGTTCTGTAGAGGGCAGACCTCAGTGGCCAGTTCTGTATAGGGCAGACCTCATTGGTTGTCTGCAGTACTCGTAACTCTTCAGTTGCGCACTCACCTGTCATGTTTGCTAGATGGTCGTGGTTCCTGTGCATCACTCTGTCTCTCCCTCTTGCCCCTCCCTCACTCTGCAGCCCACAGTGAAGTACGAGGAGCAGCCGGAGTTTGTCTCTGTGACAGGGGGTACCCTGCACCTCTACCAGCTGGAGGGGCTCAACTGGCTGCGCTTCTCCTGGGCACAGGGCACAGACACCATCCTGGCCGACGAGATGGGCCTGGGCAAGACCATCCAGACCATCGTCTTCCTCTACTCCCTCTTCAAGGAGGTAGGGGCAGGAGGCGTGGGGCATTGGATTGATCAGTTCAACAGCTGTGATGTGTGTTGGTGCTGGCACTGACTGGCCCACGGACAAATGGCCACACCGAACCCGTGAATGCACTGTGATCCCGAAGTGACTGCAGTTAGCAGCAGTGAAACACATGGACACATCACTGACTCATACTCAGATGCACTAACTTTCTGCACTGACTGACACTCAGACTCATTCACTGCACTGACTCATACACAGACTCACCTGCTCGCTGCACTGACTGACACACTCAGATTCACTCATTCACTGCAGTTACTGATACTCAAACACGCTGACTTAGTGCACTAACTGAGATACTCTGAGACTGATTCATTGCAATGACTGATTCTCAGACTCAGTGACTCAATACACTGACAAATTCTTAGACAGACTGACTTGGCATAATGGTAATGGTATTCAAATAGGCTGTCTCTCCTCTTCCAGGGTCACACTAAGGGCCCGTTCCTGGTGAGCGCCCCCCTCTCCACCATCATCAACTGGGAGCGTGAGTTCGAGATGTGGGCGCCCAACTTCTACGTGGTCACCTACACTGGGGACAAGGAGAGCCGAGCCATCATCCGCGAGAACGAGCTGTCCTTCGACGACTCGGCCGTCAAGGGCGGGAAGAAGGCCTTCAAACTGCGGGTGAGGGGAGGGGAGGAACGAAGAAAGAGAGGGGGAAATGACTGCATATAATACTGCTATTGTTAGGACATGTCAAGCCCAGGGTTTCCGCTAGGATTTTTTCTTGCTGGTCTGGTGTCCGGAAAGAATTTATTTTACCGGACAAATTTGAAACTTACCGGTCGTGTTTCAATAACAATCTATATTACAAACGCAAATATAATGTACACCTAGGTTGACGAAACAATGACAAGGACCTCAAATCAGTTTGACTATTTAATGAACCGTAACGATTAAGTAAAACGAACAGTAACGGTTGAGCAAAACCTCAACATTAGCCGCTAAAATGTAGGCTATTACGAAACATCTGTAACCTGTAACATCTGTAGCCTGTTTAAAAAAAAGGCTAGGCCTACATGGCATCAAATGTAGCCTATAGGCTACCAGGTAACATTACATTTTCTCCTTTTTTTCATTGCGGCAAAGTCCAACGTGTCTTTGCAGCTTGCAATGTGCATAAGCCGCGTCACTCTCTCCTCCTCCAGACAATTTCGCAGCACCGTCTTAATTCGATTCTGCAGAGAGAAGCCCCTCTCTGCGGGCCTAGTAGCAAGTATTGCACAATAAAAGAGTGCACCCTTTTGGGGAAAAAAAAGTACTGTAGGCTGTTAATAGGCTGTTTCGCTGTCAAAACACAAATGTCCTGTTTAGGGGTAGCCCTCGTTATAGCTACGTTTTATATGAGCATTATTGCCGGATTTTTACCAGGCAAAACCCGGTAATTACTGGATAACGAAACCCTGGTCTAGCCTGGATTCCTCTCTGTTTAAGTGACCATCTCTGTGTACCCATCCCCCTCACCACCACATCCTCTCTGCCACTTCCCCCTTTCTGTTGCTTCTGCTGTTCCTTTCCTGTCCAGAGGGAGGCGCCCATAAAATTCCACGTGCTCCTGACCTCCTACGAGCTGGTGACCATCGATCAGACGGCCCTCAAGTCCATCGACTGGGCTTGCCTGGTGGTAGACGAGGCCCACCGCCTCAAGAACAACCAGTCAAAGGTACCTTTTGTATGAGTGTCAGTATCTATAGACCTTTTTGGTGCTTTTTGTGTTAATCACCAGCACAGTGAGTTATCCCCTGCTGTTCAGTTCCGTTGTCAGAGACAGACACACCAGTGGCCATGTAACAAACTGCCGACTGTCCCATGTTGTCTTGTGGAGTTACAGCTGCAGATAATAGTTTGTTCAATGATCTTCAGCAAGTCTTACAAGGGGAAACCAAGTGTTGTAAAAATACTCTGCACACAGAAGCAAGTATGAAAGTTGTCTTGACAGCATATGTGATTTCTGTGATCCGGTTGATTTCATATGGAAATGCAATGAGGGGTTACAGAGTCGCACAGTCAGCAAGGCACACACTCTGACTGCAGGCTGAAGCCTGCAGCCTGGGTTTGAATGTCCGGGGGTCCAAACTGGCTTCATTATACCACAGTATGGGTGGATTTGAAGAATTAGCGTAATGTACTGATTCCAAAGGGATAAAAAGGGATAAAAAGTAAAAATATTTTTATGAATGGGGGCAGGTTGTGTCTATGTACCTGTGTGGAAGTGGTTGTGGTTTATCCCTCCCTCTCTCTCTCTCACTGTTTCTGCGTACCTGTGTGTGTGTTGCTTGGTCTTACCACTCTGTTTCTCGCTCACACTGTGTACCTCTGTGATGTGACTGTGTGTTATGTGTCCCTCTTTCTCTTTTTCTGTCACTGTCCCTCTCTCTTTCTTGCTCTCGCTCACACTGCGTATCTGTGTGAGTGGCTGTGTGTTATCTCTCCTTCTCCCTGTCTTTCCCTCTCACTTACATCGTGTACCTGTATGAGAGTGGCTGGGTCTTACCTCTCCCTGTCTCTCTCTCTCTCTCTCTCTCTCTCTCTCTCTCTGTCTCTCTCTGCATGTCAGTTCTTCAGGAGGCTGAATGACTACAAGATTGATCACAAGCTGCTACTGACAGGCACCCCCCTGCAGAACAACTTGGAAGAGCTCTTCCACCTGCTCAACTTCCTCACACCCAACCGCTTCAAGTAGGAGCTCACACAGACACACACCATGTACATCACAGACATACGCACATATCAGTTCCACAGAAACACACACCTTCATGCATATACATCACTCACACGCACACTACATGTATGCCACACATACACACACATCAGTCTCATGAGCATAAGTCACAAATGCTTTTGGAAATGTAACTGTACACCACATACCATTGTGTTGTAAATCAACACTACTGTACATGCGTGTTTGTCATCGTGTCTCTCCCCCTCCTCTGCTTCATCCTCTCCCTCTTTTCTTCCACCTCCCTATCCTCTTCTTGCCCCCTCCCCTTCTCCCTCCTCTTCCTCTTCCTCTGCTCTCCCCCTCCTCCTCTCTCCCTCTCCGTGTCCATGTCCGCAGTAATCTGGAGGGCTTCCTGGAGGAGTTTGCGGACATCTCCAAGGAAGACCAGATCAAAAAGCTGCACGACCTGCTGGGGCCGCACATGCTCAGGAGGTTGAAGGCCGACGTCTTCAAGAACATGCCGGCCAAGACGGAGCTGATCGTCCGCGTGGAGCTTAGCCCCATGCAGAAGTGAGGAGGGCGGAGCAGAGATGTTTTACAAACTGACCAGATATTCATTCATCTGCCATTGTTGAAGCTCCAAATATTCTGTTTTGCTGGCTCCTTAAGAGCATTCTTGAAGGGGCATGGTCCAGAACAAAATGTCCACAGCTAGCATAGTAATGCACACAGTATCGGAACCTGCTATTACCACCTGGAACCTGGAAAACAGGGAGGCACAGGAGGATGGAAGGAACACAAAATCTGAATATCTGGTCATAACATAGAATATCTGTGACAGAGATGTTGGAATGCCCAAGCAGAAGTCTTAGCTCTCACTTCTGTCTACTTCTCAGTGCTACCATAGCAATCTGACAAGGGACTGCAGAGACCTGAAGCACTGTACACCCAGCAGTAACAAATGACATTATGGGATGCCAGAAATGCGCACAGCAGAGGCTGAAGTCCCCATTTAAAGTCTGATGGAGATTTCCGTGTTGTCATTAACGATCTTGGAATGGAGGAATGTGGGGTGGAATGGGAGTGAAATAAAATGGGGACATTGGTGCATCCATAGGTTTCCACAGAGATATGGTGCTGGGGAATAAATATGGAGCTCTGCAGTAAATACAACTTGAGCATACCCGCACACTGTTGACATTCTCCCAAGTGAGAATGTACTTCATTCTTTATCAAGTTACTTTTTAGGAGTGGAGAATTTTTTTCAACTGCACAGTGTTCTGAGTTTCAAACGTTCAGTGTTTTGGCGACAGAGGTCTCTGTTAGACATGGACCTCTGTGGTGGAACCCTGGCCAGATTCATTAATGTTTCAGAATGGGAGTGACTCAGATTGCTCTGAAATCAGAGAGCTTGGATCTGCAGCTCCAGGAGAACAGAAAGGAAGCCTCCCACCATCCCCCTCCCAGAATGCTTTCAGCCATCAGTTCCGCTTACATGGAGGGGCACTACAGCACAGCTGTTAACTGGAGTTTTCCTCCCCGTGTCTGTGTGTCTTAACAGGAAGTACTACAAATACATCTTGACGCGTAACTTTGAAGCACTCAACTCAAAGGGCGGGGGGAACCAGGTGTCCCTGCTCAACATCATGATGGACCTCAAAAAGTGCTGCAACCATCCCTACCTATTCCCTGTGGCCGCCATGGTAACTACCCCCCTATTTGTTTGCCATAGCTAGTACCCCTGCTGAGCCCCGTAGCTACCATGGTAACTACACCATACTTGTTCACTGTAGCTTCCATGGTTACAACCATTGCCTGATCCCTGTCATGGTGTCTACCCCCTTGTTATCCTGTTGCTGACATTGTAGCGATGTCTGCCCATTCCTGGCCATGGTGAGGGTGGAAGGATGGTGGGAAAGAAATCTTTCATAGAAAAATCCACCAGCCATAGGGGTCCTGTAGGCGGTGCTAGAGAGCTGTGCTCAAAAATAAAGACGCCGATCTATTCTGTCAGTTTCCCAATCTGCATAGCGTCCAATTCACGACCGTGTGTACAAAAGAGGGGTCATTCCCTCAGTGAAATGTGTCTCCAGCTGACCCCAGTACTGCTTCAGTCCACCGCAGACAATACAGTCATGATTGCTGTCACCACCAAACTAATCAGCTGGATTCCATTCAAACCTCAGCATTCAAACCGCAGGCCTTTGCTTCAGTCCTGGCTGAGGGTGGCTGTGTATTACCCAGCCAAACAGCTGTCCTGCGGGAGCGAGAATTTGGTTGCATCACCTCGCGGCATTTTGTTGAAACAATACAAATCAAAAAAGTAAATCTAAATTGATACTGAATGCTACATAATGAATGAACCATGCAATGTTGCTGATTTCACAGTCCAGAGATTGCCTTCTGTGGTGATACTTAGGCAGACAATGACACATTCTCTTTCTAATGTAGGTTGTGATAGAAGTCGTAATACGGAGGAGGACTAGAAAACTTGTCTTTTCGTATAGTTTATATCAAACCAAAGTTGTTGTAAATGAACAAATACTGTATTTGAAGAAGTATTTTAAATAAATTGTCATCAATGCCAGTTACTTCACAGGCATCCGGTTGAAGCATGCCAATTTCGATAATAAGCTTATCTGAAGGTCACATCACGTCAGGCTGTGCCATCAGCGCAGTGCTGGTAGGAATATCCCCGCCTTCAGCGGGCCATCTGAAAGGTTATGGACCTGATCAGCGCAACAGTCTCTCAGAGAGCAAATTGAACACTCAAAATCAACTAAAAAGCAAAGAGCAACCTCAAGCTTATTACTGTGATTATTCACACTCAAACCTGCAGTGTCTTGGGAAGTGGTTTCATTATCCCCACTGTAATGGTAATACCAGTATGCTTCCATCTGTGATTTCAGAGCCCCCACACAAACAGTGTGTGTTTGCTTGTGTTTTCAGTGTCCTGACGCTAATATCAATGTGCATTTGTGTGTGTTTTTAGTGTCCTGAAGCTAACACCAGTGGGTGTTTGTCTGTGTTTTCAGTGTCCTGACACTAACAACAGCCTGCGTTTGCCTGTGTTTTCAGTGTCCTGATGCTAACATCAATGTGCATTTGTGTGTGTTTTCAGTGTCCCGACACTAACACCAGCGTGCGTTTGCCTGTGTTTTCAGTGTCCTGATGCTAACACCAGCGTGCGTTTGCCTGTGTTTTCAGTGTCCTGACGCTAACACCAGCGTGCGTTTGCCTGTGTTTTGCATGTCTGACCTGCAGGAGGCCCCTAAGACGCCCAGCGGGGCGTACGAGGGCACGGGACTGACCAAGGCCTCTGGAAAGCTGCTCTTGCTGCAGAAGATGCTGAGGAAGCTGAAGGAGCAGGGCCATCGAGTCCTGGTCTTCTCCCAGGTAACAAACGACACAGCCGCCACTGGGAAAGCACTGGGTTCAGCAGAAAGTGACACACATACTAAGAAGAGAAAGACATATCAAGAAGTGACTGGAGGTTCTGGTTTTGTTGGTTATAATGCTCTGATATCCTGTCAAACTGACTGAGCATAATGAAGCTACCTATAGTGGCTTAGTCCACATGAAAAAACATGTTCACCTTGTTGTGTGTACTGACATTGCCACTAGGAACAGTGGGTTTAAGATTACTTAGCCCCTCCCCTCTTAACTGCCTCTCACCTTCCTAACTGCCCCTCCTCCTCCTGTTGACTCCTTCCCTTTTCTCCCCTCAGATGACTAAGATGCTGGACCTACTGGAGGACTTCCTGGACTTCGAGGGCTACAAGTATGAGCGAATCGACGGGGGCATCACAGGGGCCCTGCGGCAGGAGGCCATTGACAGGTTCAACGGTAAGAGATGCAGCGCGTCCCCTCACCCTGTCCATGAGCCTATTCACAGAGGGTTTGCACCATCCAATGGAAATCAGGTCTAGTCTATGAGAAAAGGGGTATCCTCTGTTATATTAGTAACACCCCCCAATCTCTCTCATTTTGCCTCTTAGCTCCTGGTGCATGTCAGTTCTGTTTCCTGCTGTCGACGAGGGCTGGCGGCCTGGGCATTAATCTGGCCACTGCTGACACAGTCATCATCTTTGACTCAGACTGGAACCCACACAATGACATACAGGTACTCTGTTCATCTGTCCATCCATCCGTGTGCCTGTCAAGGCAGTATGCTTCTTACTTTACGCATTTACTGGGCGTATTGGTTGGCTGCATTCATCTCTGCGATATGTGCAATTGGCTGGTTTTGAAGTTCGGTGGAAATCAAGACCCGTTGTAGTTGAAAAGCACCTGTTGGTTTTGTCTGCCACCCCCTCGCCACTCTCTCATCATGTTTTGCCTCTTCCTCCCCCTCTCCCTTACTTCGTTCCATTCTTTTTATTTTCCTCCTTGCTCTCCCTCCCTCGCTTCGTCTCCCAGGCCTTCAGTCGTGCCCACCGCATCGGCCAGGCCAATAAGGTGATGATCTACCGCTTTGTGACGAGGGCCTCGGTGGAGGAGCGGATCACGCAGGTGGCCAAGCGCAAGATGATGCTGACCCACCTGGTGGTGCGGCCGGGGCTGGGCTCCAAGGCCGGGTCCATGACCAAACAGGAGCTGGACGACATCCTCAAGTTCGGAACCGAGGAGCTCTTCAAGGACGAGATCGAAGGTGAGGGAGAGGTGGAGGAGAGAGGGAACGGTGGGGAAGAAGAGAGTGACTTGGTAGAAGAAGGAGAGTAGAGAGGAAGGTTTAGGGAGGGGAGCTGGAGTAGGGGTTTGGGGGAAGAGATGGAAAAAGAGTTGAGGAGAGGCAGAGGAAAGAGAGGACTGATTAGGGAGAAGAGGAAGACACTAAGAAAGAGGAGCAAGAGTAAGGGTCTGGGAGAGATGGAAGGTTGGGTTGTAAGAGTGGTTGGGGGAGAGGCGTAGTGTCAACGGGGGGCTCAGGCAGGGACTCAGGCGCAGACAGCGGAGAATGGCAACCGATGGTTTTAATGCCGAAAAAGGGAAATCCAGAAGACAGAGTCGAAAAACAGGCGATATCAAAAAACCAGGTAGATACAGCAAAAGGTACAAAGACGAAATCCAAAGGCGGGGTTGAGAAAAACAGGCAAGATCAAAACGGGCAGGCAGAATAACAAGACAGAGAAAAAACGCTGGTACGAAACAGATAAACTGAGACGAACTGGCAAAGGGCTAAGAAACAGACGGGAATATAAAGGGAACACGCTAACATGAAAACGAGATACAGGTGAACAAGCGGGCAGGTGAAGCAGATGAGCAATCGGGCAGGGAAACAAGGGGCGGGGCAGGCAAGGGAGAGAAACGAACACAAAAGCACATGGCAGGGAAAAACAAACAACCAGCTACGTTGCCGCAGCACTGACACGTAGAGCAGGAGGAGTATTGAGGGAGAGTAGGAGCAAGTGTTAGGGAAAGGTGCATGAGAGGATTTAGGGACAGGAGGGTTTAAGTTAAAGCTCAGGGATTAGACCATGCAAAAGAGAGGAGTAAGAATAAGGAGGAGAATTATCACTGCAGCTACACTACAGGGACAGCTGTGGGGTCAATCCAAGCATGTCTATCACATATAAAATAGACATATACACATAAAAGCCTTAACTCCTTTCCTTACTATCTGTCTCTGTCTTCCTTTGTATCCCTATCTCCCCCCCTTCCCACCGTCATGTCCCCCCCATCCTCTGTCCGTCACAGCCGGGGACAATAAGGACGAGGACAGCAGCGTGATCCACTACGACAGCACGGCCATCGAGCGGCTGCTGGACCGCAGCCAGGACGCCACCGACGACTCGGACATGCAGAACATGAACGAGTACCTGAGCTCCTTCAAGGTGGCCCAGTACATGGTGCGGGAGGAGGACAAGGTGAGACGGGGAGGGAGGGAAGGTGAGAAGTAGCTCAGCGGGAGAGTCCCTGAGCCCCTGGTACACGGGGAAAGATGGAGAGAGGGAGGGAGGGATAATACATGGAGGTCAGGAGGGAAATGGAAGGTAAGGAGATGTGGACCAGTGCCAAGGGAGAGAGTGCTGGGAGGGGGAGGGGTATAACCCTCTTTTCAAGCAGGCACTATATGGTGGGAAAAGAACTGAAGGACATTAGCTGTGCCTGGTGGTATTTGATATTCGTTGATGCAAGTACCTGTACATTTGCACATTCTTTGTGCTTATCAAAGCAAGCAAAAGTATATATAGACCTAAAATATACTTATAAAGTTTCATATTTAGAATATGGGCATATAAAATGTACTCATATTTCTTTAACACGGTGAGTATACAGTTTATCTTTAAGATAAGTAGGTTTACAGTTTGTACTATTTCATCAGGCTCTGTGTTTTCAAAGGGCTTTGATGCTCCTGTACTAAATTTTGTCCTCTGTGTGTGTGTGTGTGTGTGTGTGTGTGTGTGTGTGTGTGTGTGTGTGTGTGTGTGTGTGTGCGTGTAGATTGAGGAGATTGAGAGGGAGATCATTAAGCAGGAGGAGAACGTGGACCCAGACTACTGGGAGAAGCTGCTGAGGCACCACTATGAGCAGCAGCAGGAGGACCTGGCCCGCAACCTGGGCAAGGGCAAGAGGGTCCGCAAACAGGTCAACTACAACGACGCTGCACAGGAGGATCAAGGTACTCACCTGACAGAGAGAGAGAAAGAGAGACACGCACACCTGAGTGAGAGAGAGACTGAGACAAAGAGACATACACCTGAGAGGGAGAGAGAGAGAGAAGGAGACACACACCTGAGAGAGAGACACGCACACCTGAGTGAAACAGAGACTGAGAGAAAGAGACACACACCAGAGAGAGAGAGAGAGAGAGAGAAGGAGACGCACACCTGAGAGAGAGAGAGAGAGAGAGAGAGAGGAGACGCACACCTGAGAGAGAGAGACACGCACACCTGAGTGAGAGAGAGACAGAGAGAAAGAGACATACACCTGAGAGAGAGAGAGAGAGAGAGAGAGAGAGAGAGAGAGTACGAGGGAGTAGGGGACGGAAGGGAGAGAAAGAGTTAAAATCGAGACAAATTGGGAGAAAGAGGGATTGAGAGTAAGGAAGAGAAAGGGGAAGCAACAACAGAAAAGGAGAGGGGAGTGGAAATGAGACAGGGAAAGGGGGAGGAGTGGGAGAAAGAGAGGGGTAGTGGATCATGAAGAGAGCGTGAAAGAGCAGATGGTGAGTCATCAGGCAACAGAGATTTAGATGTATTGATAAAGAGGGGAGAGAGACAAAGAGAGGATGATCAGTTCAAAGGAGATTGAGAGGGATAGAGATATTGTGTTGATATAACCACTAATCCATATGAGCTAGCAAACAGGAATTGATACAGACTGATGCAAGTCTCAGATGCAACATCCAGACAGAAAAGTACATGTAATACATCCACAGACTCCAGCTGTAGTATTTAGCCACTGGTATAGTCAGGGTTTAGTCACATGGAGACCGAGACCACACACATAATTGGCTGTGTGGTACTACATGGTCACACTCTTTGTGATGAGTTTAGTTAGGAAGGGCTGTGAGGCTGGGAATAGCTAAAGTACTCACAGCATCACCAGCCTGGGTTTGATTGTTTCATTGTGTGTGTGTGTGTGTGTGTGTGTTTCTCCACCCTGTTTCTGATGGGAACGCATCTGAAGCCCTCAGACTCCAGCGTTCCTTCTGTGACTGCCACGGCAGCCGAGCTGGGGGTCTCTGTTTGTCTGATTGTGAATAACTCCCATTTATTTCTCTGATAGCAGGCTGTGTGCTTCCACTGTGATGTTGTGTCTCTATCTGTGATCCCACCCTTTCATTTTGAACATGTTTTTCAGTTTAGTGTTGACTGTGTCAGTTCCTCATCCATTTGACTGAAGGCCTCTGCTGATTTTGTCTTCCTGAAAGCAGGCTGTCCCGAGTCTCCCCTTTCCCAGCACCTTCCCGCACAGGGCGCTGCCCCTCTGGCTGCTGCCACTCATGTGATCACATGTCACGTGATCCAGGCCTGCAGTCTCCCACTGCCTCTCCTACTGTGCTGAAGCATTTAGCCTCAGCCCCGCGTGATGGTAGACGTGTGACATCACCTGACCCGCGGTGTTCTGTGGTTTGAGCTGTTGAGGAGCCGGCGTGACTGTATGAGTCTGTGTGATTGTTTTGTCATTGTTTTTATTTTACCCCATCAGTGCTAGGATACCGCATTCAGCTAACTTTTTCCTCTGTCCAAGAATCTGCCGATCCAGCCATGTCACATGTGGGCAGACACCGGCTGGGGGAAATTAGACACAGAGTTTATTTTAACAGACAATAGCAGTATGCGGCTTTACTCAGTCAAAGCACTAGATGTTAGGTGACGTCATACGTTCACCATCAGTCCCGCTTACTATCATGTTGCCCGTAGGCTGCAACAGCACTCTTATCCCACACCAGTCAGCTGTCCCAGCATCCCACCTTTGGGGTCAAAGAAATAACCATATTGCTTAATCTGGGGAGCCGAGGGTGCCAGTTACCACATCAGCCAGGCCAGCGTGACAGCGTGGCGGCCATTTTGTCCTGCCATCTTGGAGTCTTTCCTGTGCCTCCAGGAATCCCGGAGCAGAGCTCTTCCCCTCTCACGTTGTCTTTTTTCTTTCTCCTCCCATGTTCTGTCATACTTTCCTTTGCATGTGTTGGCAGTTGTTTCCATTTGTGCTGCATTGCTGTTCTAGAGCATTAAACGCAGAGGAATTTTTTTATATGAAAGTTTTTGCGCAGCATTGCGCATTTTGACGCAGTGGTGCGCAGCAGATGCCGTAGCTTAGCTGAGGGCAGTGTAGCCCAGGGGGCCTAGCCTATTGACGGTGCACTATGTGCTGTTTCAGACTGGCATGCTGATGTTTCAGATAACCAGTCCGAGTACTCGGTGGGCTCAGAGGAGGAAGATGAGGACTTCGACGAGAGGCCAGAGGGTGAGTCAGTGCGTGATTGCGTCTGCCTGCAGGGCCACCACCCTGTTGCTGCAATGACAAGACCAGAGACTCATTCCCATGAGTCAGACCTGCAGTGGATGACTCATTCTACAGCAGGACAAAAGAGTTACACATTTAGGATGTTCATTTTGAGGTCAGTGTTCATTGTTAGAAAGCAGGCCATAATAAAAAGTGCGGGATATGCTAGGCTATTTCAGAGCCCATTCACCTTCCTGAAAATGCGCATTGTAGGAACACATTGCCGATGTAACATCTTTACTCTAAGACTGACAGAGGCATGTCAGAAACAAAGGGGAGGTTCTAGATGATCAGACCGCCTGTAAAAGGAGGGTCTTGGTGGATTGGCCACTGGGGGCAGGTTCCAGGTGAAGAGATTGACCTTGTCTCCACTGCCTCCTATAGGTCGCAGGCAGTCTCGGCGACAGCTGAGAAATGAGAAGGACAAGCCGCTGCCCCCCCTGCTGGCCAGAGTGGGGGGTAACATTGAGGTACTGCTTTTTCTCCATCTCTGACCATCACATAATACCATTCAGCATTGCTGAGCTTACTTCATTTTAAGCTTTTAACAAAACTGATGTGCTGTAGTGAATGTGTGAATGTGGCAATGTAGCAACCTGCAGTTAATTCTGCAGGTGAAGTATAATTGAGACCCCAGGGGACCCTAGGCCTAATTTCTCTGTCTGTATTGCTGTCTGTCTCTCCATCTCTCACTCCATCTTTCTCCAAGGTCCTGGGCTTTAACACTCGTCAGCGCAAGGCCTTCCTGAACGCAGTGATGCGATGGGGCATGCCTGCCCAAGACGCCTTCTCCTGTCAGTGGCTCGTCCGGGATCTCCGGGGCAAGACAGAGAAAGAGTTCAAGTAAGGGGAAAGAGGAGGGGGCTGGGGAGTAGAGGAGAGGTATAGATGTAGAAGATGGAGGAAGAGGTGTGCTACCCTCTGTATGTTAGGTAGAAGTGAAAACTGGTTAAGGAGTTTGGAGATTTAGGGAAGAGCTGTTCCGAATGGGGAGATATTCTCTCACCTTCTCCCAGGTTACAGTGGTTACACAGCCAGTTTCTTTGTCTCAGCGGAATCAATTCAGTTAAATTCAAGTTCTTTCTCATTCTCTCACGTTCTTTCTCCCTCCTTTTTCTCCCTCTCTCTCTCAGGGCGTACGTCTCTCTCTTCATGCGCCATCTATGTGAGCCGGTGGCAGACGGCTCAGAGACGTTTGCCGATGGGGTGCCAAGGGAGGGGCTCTGCCGGCAGCCAGTGCTCACCAGGATCGGGGTCATGTCCCTGGTCAAGAAGAAGGTCAGAGTTCAAAGGTCATGGGGCAGGGAGTGGCAAAGACCCAGGTGATATTAGCAGGAGGATATATGGGTGTTTTAAACATTTCCTTCCATTAGCTGTTAGGGTTAGGGTCGGGGTTAGTGTTAGGGTTAGGTTTAGCTACTGATGTTGGAACAGAGCTAAGATGTCATTAATGCGTAAGGTATGGAATTTGTTCTGTCTGCACATACAACTCAATACTGTCTGCTTTTCAATAAATATTTGCATTGATTATGTTTTTCAAAGACAAGTACATTGTCTGGGCAGTAAAAACAAATTGAAACACTGATTACCCTGCCGAGAATCACTAGCAAAGTGTCTCTGATATACAATTGTTGCATTATTCACAGATTAGTATACCTGCTGTTTCAGGTTTAGTGATTGGCTGTTCCTCATTTTTCATCTCAGGACTTCATTTCCCATCATCACCTTTTGGACTTTTCAGTCTCAGCATAGCTGACATCCAGTTGCACAGTGTGTTTCTTGATTGTACCTTGTGCACTGACAGTGTGTGATGATGTCACACAGGTCCAAGAGTTTGAGCACATCAATGGGAAGTGGAGCATGCCAGAGCTGAAGCCGGAGATCACCATAGACTCCAAGAAATCATCTCGGGCCTCTTCCCCCGTCAAGACTGCCACGCCCACCCCTGAACCCAGCTGCAACAACACCCCCTGTACCTCAAAACCAGGTACACTGCAGCCACACGCATGCACACATACACACGCACACACACACATACACATACACATGCAAATGCAAACCTTCACACACAGAAACGCACAAAAACACCTGCAAGAACAGTTTTACATACACTCGCTTACTCACAAACAGATGTAAAGAGAAACACACACACACACACACCCATACTCCCATAAACACATGCAGTGAAATTGTGAAAATGCATCACACATCTCCAGCAGGGGGTGCTCAGGCACCTCATACACTGCCCAGTACCAAGAACCACTCTTAGAGGCTCCTACTAACCCGTACTTTTCTCACATCATTGCTGCAACATTGCAGCAGTGTATGCATCTTGCTGTAATGTTGTTAGAGCAAATGTTGTTAGAACATTGTGTATCGGGATGCCAGAGTCTGGCCCTCTCATTGACTGGCTCTGTGTCTGCAGCCACCCCGTCACCCCCCGACAAACTGGAGAAAAACGGAAAGGAGGGAGAGAGGGAGGAGGGAGAGAGCCCACCAGAGCCGGAGAAAGAGAGGGAGAAAGAGAAGGAGAAGGAGAAAGAGAAGGAGGGTGGCGAGGGAGCCGACGCTGCTGAAGTAAGAGCTGAAATCCACCTGATGTGTGGCACTGACCGCCTGAGACTGGGTGGTCACAGGTGACAGTTGAGACCTAGAGAGGAAAACTGGACAGCTGGAAGAGCAGATGAAACTAGACTCGGTTAATCGTGCACATAACTTCAGTGTGGATACGTTTGTCAATATGAAGAATATAACGGTAACAGTGTTGAATGATTAATTCAGATGTCTTTGACAAAATCCAAAAGGGTGAAGCACATGGTTAATGAACAAAAGAATACAAATACAATGTGAAAAATCTGTTGATTTCTTCCCTGTGGAAAAATCAGTTGATTTGAATGAACTTATTTGATCAATATACTGTTCACATTGCAGAATGTTTAGTTGAATTGTTCATTTTAATTATCAGATATTGAATTACCTGTTCTGTTGTTTTAGTGTGAATGTTTTTTGCTGAAAAGATTTGCTGTTAATATGTATGTCATATTCATACATACCAAAGCAGAGTGTAGCTATATGACAAAAATGAGTAGTCTACCCTAGAGTCCAGCCATTCACGTTTCTCTTTCCAGTCAATGGCTGCGTTGTCATGATCCAATCCCATGTCCCTCTCTCCCCTCAGCCTCCAATCACGGTGAAGGAGGCGACGCAGGACCCGCCTCCCAGTGAAAAGGCCGAACCGGAGGAGGGAGCGGCAGCGACGGAGGAGGAGCCGAAGAGCACTGCTGATGTGCCGCCGGCCCCGTCCGACGACAAGAAGGCGGAGGAGGAGAACACGGAGCAAGAGCCCACCGCGGAGACGGCACAGTCCACCCCCAACACAGCATCCCCCGCTGTCAAAGATGAGAAGCAAGGTACCCTGCCTCTCTGTGATGAAACAGCAGGGGGTGACAGCGTTCACCCAAGTTTCCGCCATAGCTGGCTTGGGTCTTCTACACCTCCAGAGCACGTCCAGAGCTCCAGCTGCTATCAGGTCTTTACCAAAGTCACAGCCTAGTGATCTTTCAAAGGTAAAATATGACAATCCACCTTCCATCTCAGGTTTGACATGGCAGGACACATACCAGGATGCCACCGGAATAAAATGGAGTCAGGCTTGTGAATCTACTTAATCATCTTTAATTTGTTTGTGGAATATCACTTGGAATGCCCTTAAAAAGCCATCTATTTTTGTGTCAGTTTCTGTGACACAGCTTTCAAAGTCTCACGCTGCACGTGCACACATCAGCGATGGGCAGAGGCAGGACAATTCTTAAAATCTCATTGGGCCTCGTGTCACTGAAGAAAGGCAGGTGAACTGAATTCTCTGGCTGTTGTTGCAGAGGCAGACAAGGTAGAGGAGGAGAAGACGGAGGAAGCCACCGCCCCCTCAGAAACAACGGACAGCAAAGACAAGCTGGAGAGCCAGCCCTTGGACGCCACGAAAGGTGACTCACGACATCATTCGCTCCCTCTGTCCATCACCCAGGAATCTGCTGTCACTGAACACTTCAATATCTGAATGGTTCTTCATTGTTATCTTTTATTTCGGACATGTTTGTGAACCCATGGTACAAGTGGACTGTACCTGATACCAGATCACTTTAAAACCAGATTTAGTACTTAGGGCTAATCCAGTACAAATAGTTACACGAGACTCTTATATAAGGATAATTGTTGCATCTGTTGGACATTATGGAATAAACCAGCCTCGGAGAGTTCCGGAAGGCCGGCGATACGGTCAGTCACGGTGCATCTTACGCCATGTCTGTCTCCCAGGTGCAGAGGAAGTGAAAGGTGAAAAGGATGCTGGGAAGGATGGCAGGGGGCCGAAGGAGGAAGTCGCCAGGGGCAACGGAAAGAGCGAGCGCCCGCGCTTCATGTTCAACATCGCGGACGGGGGCTTCACGGGTGCGTGCCAGTGCGAACACTCCCCCCTCGCTCGGCATGCCAGTCCCCATCCCGAGGGCTGCAGGGGAGCAGGAAACAGACAGCCAGGCCTTATCCTGGTCATTACCGTAATGTCTAGTGTATAAGAGCCACCAATTTATAAACCCCCACCATTGTTGAGGCAACACGTTGCAACAATCAGCAATGTGCTAGGTTGTAATTTGTTCCCCTTTTTTATTCTTCTATTTTAGACGAAAGGCCTCAGGCGCTGTTAGTTCTGGTGTGTCTGTCGTCTTTAAAAGCTGACTCACAGATACTTGCTTAGAAACCATGTGGATCGAAGTTTTTTTCCCAGCTCTGCCTCCCTGTAATCTGCCCCAAGCGTGGAATATGGTAATCCATGTAGGAGAACATGCGGTGTCCTCCTTCCATTTACCTGTCACCTCCTGGTGGTCCAGTACTCATAGAGAACCGGAGCTTCTTCGGTTCTTTATAAAGTGGGTCTGTGGTGATTCAGTGTATGAATAATGATAATGAGCGCTAGCGTGTCTGCAGTCAGAGGTGACTCAGGGTTGTTTTCTAACGTTGTGTCTGCGCTCCCCGCAGAGCTGCACACGCTTTGGCAGAACGAGGAGCGGGCGGCCATCTCCTCGGGGAAGATGAACGAGATCTGGCACCGGCGGCACGACTTCTGGCTCCTTGCGGGCATCGTGCTGTATCCTTGACAACTGACATTGGCCCCGCCCACCAGCCGTATGTGTATGTGTGGTTCAAACCAGTCAGAACCAGGGGAATTTATCCCCGAGACAGGGACAGAGTGAGATTTTATAAAGAGGTGTGAAACGATACTCAAAATCCTGATCATCTTTGAGCTGGAACCACGCTGCCCTGGCAAAGTCCTGTTTGGAGCATTTTCTCCACAATCTCTACCACTATTTCCATGTGAGCACGGCTCACCTGGGTTACTGGTGCTGGCCCACTCACAGGCAAGCTAGACTCACAGCACTGCGTGGCTGTGTTGCCTCTGCAAAAGGGAGGAAGGAGACCACCACTGGTGTTCATAGCAAAGGGTTAGGAGTAGAGCGGAGTAATGAGGATATTTTTTGACATAAGATATATTTTTTGTTGGGGTCTCAATCTGTGCACCCCAGCACTCCGTGTGACAGCAAGGGTAGCAGTGCGATGTAGAGGGAAGGAGCAGGGCTTGTCACCTAAATGTTCGATACCCGGGTTGGGCAACCCAAATTGCCTCAGTAAATATCCAGCTGTATAAATAGATAATATGTTAAACTTGTTGTCCTGGAGGAGAGTTTGTGCAGAGTATCTACTAAGCAACTAACCTGTGGCCCCAGGTCAAGTCGGTTCAGCTCTGTCTCATGCTAGCCTGGTTCCAGCTCCATTGTGGAAAAGAAACCCGGTGCCACCCCAGTTTCCCACAATCCCTTTGTCCCAGTCACCAACGGTCCCCACCCTCCCTCCCCCCCCCATCCTATCGACTAACCATCCTCCCACCCCCTTTCCCCCTTTTCCCCCACGGTTCCTATGCTGTGGTTCCGTAACTCCCCCCTAAGCCACGGGTATGCGCGGTGGCAGGACATCCAGAACGACCCGCAGTTCGCCATCGTCAACGAGCCCTTCAAGAGCCAGGCCAACAAGGGCAACTTCCTGGAGATGAAGAACAAGTTCCTGGCTCGCCGTTTCAAGGTGCAGAGACACACATAAGCAAGGTCGGGGGTGGTGGGGCGTGGGAGGGGGGACACACTTCCAATCCATTATCGCCATGAATTTCAAACCCTAACCCGCTCAGATAATCCAGCCCCACGTCTGCCAAATTATCACAGGCCGGAACTGGAGGGACTGCCCCTCTGGAGGCCCGCTTGTGCGTGGCACGCAGCTGATCGCACCCGGTGCAGACACGGGTGCCGAGTCAGGGGGAGAAGCGACTTTCACGGCGGTGCTGACGTGTGCGTTTATCGAGTGCGGCTCTTCCTGTTATTGCCACCTCACATGTTTCACATCCTGTTCTCCACATCCTCATTCTCACTCTCTCTGTCCCTCTCTGTTTGATTTTCTCTCTCACTCTCTCTCTACTCTCCCTCTCTCTGACCCCCCCAATTCGATCCCATTCCCTTATCACCTTCTCTTTCTTTCTCTCTCTTTCTGGCTTTTTCCTCTTTTCCTCCTCTTTTTCTGTGTGTCCCATCTCCCTCTTCTCTCTTCTGTTGTGTAAGTATGTTGTGGGTTGGAAGCTTTGGTGAACAGGGAGCTTTTAAGGTCATTTAGGGTCATTCTGGAAAAGACAAAGTAACAGGGAAGGTGGTTGGGCACACAAGGAGTATGCCAAAAAGCTTTTCTGTGTGTGTGTTGTGTGTGTATGTGTGTGTATCTGCATGCATCTTCCAGATGGTGGATTCAGTTACATTAACATTTAAATGTTAATGTGTTGCTTAAACAGTGCAAATTAAGAAATCATCAATAATTTCCTAAGATGCAGTGCTTGTCCAGTAAAAGTGACTTCTTTATGCTAAAATTGGCATCAAGGTACTTCCCCTTGTGTTCCTGGATGAGAAATTAATGAAATACAGAGCCAGGACGAATGGTAATTTGTAGCCCAAAGTGTACTCCAAGGATGGTCGAGCTCTTTTGTACTTACAACATTTTTATTGGACCTTGGATGGGGTGAATGTCAATGCTGAGTTTGGCCATTTGAAATCTTTTTGGACAGCCAGTCCCTGTTGTCTCTTTTTGGGAGAATTTTTTTTGGATGTCAGCGCCAAGCTGTTTGCAGCTATTTGCAGCATTGGGACATTTAACAGAAAAAAATTCATATTTGCAAATGCTTACTGAGGTGAATGCCTCTGGCGTCACATCACCTGCAGTGGGCCATCGCACAATGAGCTGCGAGCCATTAGGGCTGAAGAGGGGTGGAGCAGACTCATCACTGTCAACGTACCTGTCTGTCAGCAGGGTCCAGCAGTTACTCACCCGAGGAGGGAGGGTCAATGAGGAAATTAATAGCGTCTTCTCCCTTGTTTTCTGGTCTTTCTCCATCCCCCCTCTCTCTCCCTTGGCCCACCTCCTATCCCTCTCTCTCCCCCTCTCTCCTGATCCCTCCTGCTCCCTCTCTGTCCTTTTTCATCCTTCCTCTCTCTAAATGCCCTCTCTTTCACCCCTTCCCTCTGTCTACTCCCCCTCCCCCACCAACTTCCTCTGTCTCCCACCCTCCACCCCGCTCTCCTCTCCTCTCTTGCATCCTCCCCGCCCATCATCTCCATTCCCACTTCTCTCCCTCCCTCCCTCTCTCTCTCTCCCCTTGCCCCCTCCCCCCAGTTGTTGGAGCAGGCCCTGGTGATCGAGGAGCAGCTGCGGCGGGCGGCGTACCTCAACATGACGCAGGACCCCACGCACCCCGCCATGGCCCTGAACGCCCGCTTCGCCGAGGTGGAGTGCCTGGCCGAGTCGCACCAGCACCTGAGCAAGGAGTCGCTGGCCGGGAACAAGCCCGCCAACGCCGTGCTCCACAAAGGTGAGAGCGGGCGGGCCAGGGCAGGGCAGGACGCGGCACCCAGGAGGGGTACCCCAAGAGTCTGCGTGTAGGGAGGGGAGGGGGAGGGCTCGAGGCAGGCCGTGGGATACTCTCTGTCACATTCCAACATCAGTACAATGGAGTAGCTCTAGTCCAGACATTGCCTCTGCCAAAGTCTCACATTTCACAATTTCAAGTTACAAAATACAAAAGTTCAAGCTGTCATCATTTGGTTTGCATCTCTGTGTTGAACATGAGAAGAGTAACTGTTACACAATGTTCTGCCCTCTCAGGGAAGCTCACAGGGGGACAAATATGGTGCCGAACCTAAAGGCCTCTCTCTGCACTGTCTGACCGGCTGTTGTAATTGCAGTGCTGAACCAGCTGGAGGAGCTGCTGAGCGACATGAAGGCGGACGTGACGCGGCTGCCCGCCACCCTCTCCCGAGTCCCGCCCATCGCCGCCCGCTTGCAGATGTCTGAGAGGAGCATACTGAGCAGGCTGGCCAACAAGGGCACCGAGACGCACACGCCCCCGGTAAACACGCACACAAGCAACACGTGAGCGTGCACACTCATCATCACTCGCAGACCCAGGCGCCTGACTCTCAGCACTCAGTGACACACATGCGTTTGCTGTTACTCACAGTCAAACGCCTAGCCATTCCTGTAAACGCACCGGCCACTCCTGCAGACGCACGAATTCCATTCACTGCTCTACAGCATTTACCACACTCTCACACATATACACATTGGATACCAAACACAGCTATGACTGTACAAGGGCTCTGAGATACACATAAGAGCCTTGTAACACACACACATAAACACACACACACACTCATATACACACACACATGCACAGTGTACACCAAACCCATTTATGGTCATAAAAGGGCTCTGAGATGCGTATAAGAGCCTTGTAACACACACACACACACACACACACACACACACAAATACTTCCCCTGAATAAACACACGCACGCACGCACACACACACACACACGTGCGCGCACACACACACACACACACACACACCTGATGAACAGACACATGTGCATTCTGTATACCAAACCCAGTAATGGTTGATCGAGGGCTCTAAGATGCATATAGGACCCTGGTAACACATACACACCCACATCCCCCAATGAACACACACATACACACACTATATACAGACAAGGGCAACGAAGGCACAGTGACTTTATCCTGACCACATGCATGGTGGTTTACACTGCATACACACAAGCCAGCAAGAGTAGTGAGACTTGACTACATCGCCCACACCTTAACTAACGGTATCCACTTTTTTCTTCACTGTCTATAGCCCATCCCCCCCGGACCTTACGCCACACCCCAGAACTTTGGGGCACCCTTTACCCCTGCCCCATCAGGAGCCTTACCTCTGGGAGGGGCAAATTACAGCCAGATGCCCCCTGGGTCTTTCATATCAGGTCAGTGCACAGATCAAATCCACATGCTGGGCTTTCCAAAAAGCGGCTGAAGAATTTACTAATGAGGTCAAGCACGTATAGATCTGTCTGTTTATTCAGCAGATGTTCTAATCCAGAGGATCTCACTAAGCTGTCATGTTGGGACACATTAAATATGCATCACACGAACAGCACTCATCGCAAGAACATGGTTATAGAGCTGCCAGGAACACAGCGGATTTGCCTGAGACAAAGAGGTTAAAATGCTCAACAGTAGCTGCTGAGATAGTGGAACACGCTCATGCTAACATTGCGCTAACATGCTAACAGGCGAACAATGGTCTGTAACAGCAACGTTGTCTGCTATCATAGCGTTAACACGGTGGCTGATATTGATCGATAGGAATGATAACTTGTGTCATACTACCACATTGACAATGATCAAGAATCTGAAGGTGCTGGCTATATTGCACTATCATTGCATGTAGGGGTATGAGTCAGATATGGTGCTTTGCACAGGTGCTTCACACAGGTGCTTTGCATGTGCAAGGAAGCCAGGAATATTCATAACCAACAAAACATTTCCCCTTAATTACTAGAGTATCTGTGTGGTGGAATTTATCTCTCACAATTACCACATTTACTCCCAGAGGACTTTCAGTTGTTAAAATGTTGTGCGTGAACCTTGTTATCTGTGAGTTCATCAATATTGACTATATTTGTGCAACGGAGAGCTTAAGCATGATAGCGTCCACCTGTCAGCCAAGCTACAGCCTATTGCAGCTCTGTTCATTCAGATTTTACTGAGGCGTCGCAGTCAATCTGCAGTCTCTGTGTTTAAAACTCATCCTGTGCATTCTTGGTCTTGGGTAGAAGAAATAAGCCTGCTTTATCAAATAGACACTAATTAGCCCTATTCATTAGTAATTCTTCATAGTGAAACTTTGGAAAATCCAGTCCATGGTATGCATGTATGTCCAGATTTTGTGTTTGTGCATCTTTTCCTCCTGGTTGGTTGGCCATCACTCAGAACAGGCAATGGCAGTGGTGTTTGGCTCTGCAGTGGCATTTGGGCATTTTAAGACTTGGTTTTTAAGGGCGCCGTCATGCTGTGCATATAAAATTGTGGGTCATCACAACGGGGAAGTTGTTTGTTTACTCAAGGCAGAAGTTGCCAGTAAGTGCTGATTTTGGACCAGATTCCACAACCACAATTCTAAGTTGTGACCATTATAAGATGAACAGCAGAACTGGTCCTAGATCAGCATTTACAGGCAACTTCTGCCTGGAGCTGTTTGCCTGTGACCACAGCACACCTGGCTCCTTGATGTTGTGGGAAACAAAGCTCTTCTGTTCTTGAGCTACTGAGGAAAGCTCTCTGGTGTGGGTGTGGGTGTGGCCAGGGGGTAAAGGGTGTGGAGCTGTGGGTAACCCCATGGAGTAATGATTTTGCCACTGTACCACAAAGACTGCTTCTGCACCCTTGAGCAATTTGACTCATTTGCTACAAATCCAGTTGAACTCTGAGAGGCAAGGCAACTGGGTAACAGAACATGTAACATGCAGGTATTTAAGCTGCTTACTATCCTGTGATTCAGCACCCTGCAGAGTCTGCTCTATGGAGGGAGCGAGCCGTAATTCTGCCATCCCAATGGCTCCTGCCCACAAACCGCAGCCCAGCCCTCTGGCCCCGCCCTCTGGCCTTGTAATTGGTGATATAAAATGTGCCAGTTCCAAATGGCGCAGTTGTACATGGTCAGCCAGTCGCTAAGCCTCTCCCACATATTCGACAAGACAGTGCACACAGAGGTTAAAATATTGCAAAGGTTGCAGTGGGAAGGCTAGTTCTCTTATAGGTGGAAATCAACTGCATCTATGGAATTAGAGTGGCACTGAGGATGCATTTGATTTCTGGGTTTTTTTTTCTCAGGGTTTACAACAGGACAGCAGTGTAGTCTCACATGACCTAAGTCAAAGATGGGTGTTTTGTGGCTGTGATTTCAGAGAAGTGCTTACATCTGAAGGGCTGGTCAGGGATTACCAGGCACTTCAGAGGAGAGCAAGGTGCTTGATTCACTGTCATTGTCAGCTATATAAATGGTACGTAAAGTGTTACCTAAGTCCCTTGGATAATTGAGTTCTGCTAAGCAGATAATATTGACATTAATAATAACAACAGTGATGATGCTAGTAAACCATAAAATGCTTGGGCTACAAGCCTACCTGCTGGACAGTCCTTGATGTCCACAGATTATTAGTAAGAGTAAAAATGACATCAGCATGCTCAAAAAAAACAAACAATTTTACCACAGAATCTCAAATGTTATGCTTTTGGTCAGATCAGAAATTGCTAGGCTGTTGGTTATTAAGTATAAGGGTATACGCATTGATTTTGAACTGCTGGCTGGACCACCATGAAATGGAGAACCGCACTGACTTTACAGATGACAGCTACGGTTGACTTCTATTATTGCCCAGATATTCATTTTGTGGTGCCACGGTAAACATAAAAAAGATATTCCTTTAAACATCCTTGCTATATATGTGAGCATATGTATGCCAGTTGTTTTTCACTATGGAAAATTCCACTGTGTTCCACTGTGTGCAGATGCAATAAAAATGCCACTCACATGTTTTGCATTGTTGATTTAATGCTGTGGTACAGTAACATCGCCTCAATGTTCTTTTATTGCACTGCCATCAGTTGTCTTTTAGCTTGAAGTTAAACAGGACTGACAGGGCCTGGTATGTCACAGCAGGGACTGCTCTTGAAGAAAGGAGCACTGTAGATGAATCAATAAATTTACTTGTACGAGTGGATGTATAATTAAATGCTGCTGTCAGAGGAACCGTTGCCCGAATTAATAGCACGACAGGTGTAAAAAATTAAAGTGACCACAGGTATTTCAGTGTGCTTTTTGGTGTTAGGTCTGTGAACCGTAGCTGTAAATTTCCAGATGAAAAAGGCTCCATTTAGAGTGATGTCATTCACACTTCGGGGGCATGAACACTGCTCCGTCCAACACCCTTACACCACCTGCTGCGCCCTGCCTGGTAAACATTAATGAGGCTGCTCGGGGCCACGTTTCAAAGCTGCTGTTTGTTTGATGCTCCAGATTTTGTTGCAGGTAGAACAGCATGTAAAGGCAGGCCATTAGGGGGGAGTTAAAAGGGTGTTAGTGGTGAGGTCCCAGGTTCATTCCCATCAGTGGCTCTTACTTTAGATGGGCCTGATGTTGTTTATTTGCACACCAAGGGCATCTCACACACACAGCTCTGGTCTAGTGTGCATTCCTCACATCATCTGTGTGCTTGTCTGTGTGCTGTTTGTGTATGTGTGTAAGCGGGACACTGTGTGAGCTGGGGACGAGCGTGGCCTTTTATAGGCATGAGACTGTGAACCCTGGACATTCAAGAAGATTGACTGTGCCTCTAAATGGTTTTAGGGACATGAGAAGAACCACTAGTGTAACAGCGGTCTGTCCTCTGATCAGAAACTAAAGCGTGAAAAAACTCCTTTATCTGTTTCCATCTCAAGCAATGGGACCCTTGTGAAATCAGGATTTTGGGGAAATGTGACATACTGAATCGTGCCGAGAGGTCAAAAAAGAACTGTGCAAAACTGTGGCTTGTATTGTGCGCTGTTGTTCCTTGCCATGCTAAGGAGTGCTGGAGGATAAGTCACAGAAGCAAACTGTGAGCGAACCCTGCTGCGACTCCTGTGAGATCTTGCCGAGTGTTGACAGTGCCTGCACCCTCAATACCGACACGACCTCGTCCTGTCTCCGCGGACTCGAGCTGAGCGCGGTTAACTCTCTCCGGCCAAAAAAGAGATGCCGCAGATGGGGAAAGTTCTCTCGATCGCGACCGTGGCGAGAAAAAAAAAAACAAGTTTGTGAACGCAGCAGCGGCCCAGATTGCACAGCCCCGCTTCCGGGCCTCATCCACCCGCGAACAGAGTGTCGGACCGTCACCCTTTACCCTACATTCCTCCAGAGCAGCTAAAAATAAACAGCGCTCGCTTGTCTGACTGCTCCCTTCTCTTTCCCTTTTCCACCGCTTAACTTCTCTCTCCCGCTGCATGCGTAGGGGCCTGAAACCCACTGGAACAATATCTGATTCTCGTGTCAGTCGGGGGGGGGGTTTTTTTGTCTTTTTCTTCTTCTTCTTTTTACCATGTTTTAAGGCGCTTCACGTCAGGCATGTGAACTGGCTTCCTCTTAAAGAAGTGGAAAAGGAAAAAAATCAGTTACTTTTGGAAGCGGAGCACCAGGGGGGCCTCTTGGTTTGATTTTTTTTCTCGCAAAATCGACGATTCGGCCCACCCCAACACCCCTCTCCTACCCCCCGTCCCCAACTCCCGTGCTGTTGCTGTTGTTGCTGAGTGTTGCTGAATGCTGCCACGCGCCAGCTCCCTCCCCCAGTGTCTACAGTGTGCCACTTGTCTGCCCCCACAGAAGCCGGCGCCTGCCTGAAGACCAAGGAGCACGACATCCCGCAGCGCCAGCGCGTGGTGGACCTGTGGAAGGACGGCAAGTCCGAGGGCGCCATCGGGCAGGAGCTGCGGATGCCCAAGTCCACCGTGCACAGCATCATTGTCAAGTACCGCCTCAGCAACACGGTGGAGAACCTGCCCCGAAACGGCCGGCCGAAAAAGCCCTGAGACCTGCGGTCTGGGAGTGAGAGAGGCGGAGGAAGGGAGGGAGGAGGGGGAGGAGGGTGGCTGCACTCCCAGACTGAGAGGAAGAACACACACTGTGGAACCGACAGAGAGAAAGAGGACAAAGAACACACACGGAACTGGAGGAATGGAGGGCGGGGGGACACCGAGGGGGCAGGTCTGAGGGTGGAATGGGAAGAGATAAAACACCCCAGCATTGGCAGGGAGACAAAAACCTTGATGCAGAGAGACATGGGGTGGTAGCAGGTTCAAAGTCACGACCAAGCCGAACAGGAGTGAACTGCTTAATGCAGAGGTGGGGCAGAGGGGTAGGGAGCACTCTGACAGCCGGGAAAGAGCTCAGAAAGGGGCTCTGAAAGGAGCTGTCGCCACCGCACGCACTGACCCCTTTTTGTGTCTGCTTCCCTGCTTCGCCTCAGGCTAATGCCACGCTGCTGTCTCTCCTGTCCTGCATTGAGATCGGCTTCCTCCAGACTCATTTTTTCCACCACCACAGTCTGCTCATCCACACAAATCCCTCCTCCTCAAAAAGCGATCTGTCTCCTGTCTCCTTCAGGCCCCTCAACAGGCCTCCCTGACAATGTGGGACTGAAACCATTTTGCCTCCCTCTTTCAAAAACAATACTGCCCACCAATCTCTGTGCTTGCAAGAAAAAAACGGTGCGTGTAATCCGAAGACGACAATCTGGGAGTTTTGCAGTGCCCTCACCAAAATATAATGGACCTAGAACAACCATTGAAGAAAAGAAAAGATGCCCTTGCTGCAGGGCTTTGTGGGGCGCTCACCCATGTGCTCCGGCCTGCCTGGGAAGCAGCAAGAGTGAGACGACCTGGCTTTCCCGGGCAGCAAGGAGGAAGAGCCAGGAGATGCAGAGACAGGACAGCCTCACAGGAAGGAGCACCTGGATTTTGGCCTATGAAGCATTCAGCGTGCATGGACATGGAAACTGTGGCTAATATGGACAGACAAATTAAGGCATATACCGCAGACTCAAAATCATATTTTACTGTATCCCCACTTTGATGGACTGTATTTGAGGGTACGGAGGGTGTGTTAACACCTTTGGAGCAAAGAGAAAGAAAAGAGTGAAAATGGGAAAGTGCACTGTGCACAGTGCTCTTCAAAGCTGAGTTTCCTTTTCCTCTGAAGCATGGCTGGACCTGTATGACTGGAATTGCACCCACTCTCAGTTACACTCAGTCGAACAGGATCTAGACTGTTTAGGGGAAATTGCACACACACACACACACACACACACACACACACACACACACACACACACACACACACAACATGCCCACCCACACACAGATGCACATCCTCAGACACCCCCACACGTAGGACACACACAAATTCTAATACAGACACATAGAAAACACACCCACGCATATAAACACGCATACACACGCTCAGAAATTCCGTGTGGATCAGGTCATAAGCTATTCTTAATAATCCCATAGGGGTATGTATGTGGGGTTGAAGGAGGTGATTGCGTGAGCGCAGTTGTATGTTTAAGTGTTGAAATCAGATTCTGTGGCTGCCCACACTTTGGCACAGGCCCCACTGCCTGACGAGGGACGGAAGCCCACCGATGCTCAAGGTGGCTGGTACTTCCTGATTCCTGTCACACTTAACGTGGATTATTAGTTACATAACTGCAGAATTTGTTGGACGTGAACAGTCACAGAACCTGACTGTCACCTTGGGCAAGAATGTCCGCTCACGCAAATGCTTTCAATAGTTTCAATGAAAGAGCGAATGAATGAATTTTAGATGAGGGCCACGCTGTCTGGGTCCTGGCCTTGGCCACCAGTTCTGCCAATCACCCAGTCACCTTATACAAAGCAGTCATTGTTTTGTTGGAAACCTTTTAGAATGCAAGCGTACGTGCTCCACAGAGCGTGGGGAAGACCTTGTGAACCGTGGCCTTCCAGGAGCGGTGTAAAAAATCCCACTTGCATTCCAGTGGAGAGGATAGAACCCTGCAGTACTCTATTTGTCAGCTAGGGGGCTCCAGTCCTGAACTAAGTAGCAAAGATGTAGCCTAAAAGTGGGTCTGTGTCATTTCCCAGGGAGCCTCTCTCAGTGTCCCATTCCCCTTTTGTCCTCCTACATTTGTCTCCCATGGTGACATGGTCAACAATGCGACCATAGCAGTGAAGAGATGGCAAAGAGTATGAAGGGATTGATAATGTAGAGTCAGGGTTTGAGCGAGTGAATGTGTTGAGGTGAGGTGCGGCCGCATGCACACGTTCTGAAGTGGTGGTGGGGGGGGTCAAAATGCAAAGCTTTTCTTCTGAACATGACGGGAGTAATTCAATGCACTTGAAGAGCAGAAGGGTATTGTACATAACAACAAAAATGTTCCAGTACATTCCTGTCATGTGACCAGGCTGCTGGTGTTTGTTTGTTTTTTGCACATAGCTACGATGTGAAGCCCAAGTCATCAGTCACTCATGTACTGTGGTGTCGAACAATCTTGCACAATGCTTACATGCAGTGGCAATCAGCAACAGCAATCTCTTGTTTTGGACCGAACTCGACTGGTGTTCTGAGCCGTGCTGCAGTGTTACCCAACCCGAGTCACAGAGGATGCTTTACGTGCTTCACTTCATTCCATCTTAGTTCTGATTAATTAAATCAGACTTAGCTGATTTAGCAGATTCAGCTGAATACCTGCCTATGAGTCATGTGTGGAACAAGTGTGTCATTAATGTCATTAGTGCTAACAGACACAATAAAGCAATTGCATTTCTACAGCTGATTTCTGATTGTTACCATCTTAAACAAACACATTATAGAGAGATGTGTTCTCTCTAAATGAGATTAATTGAGATGGCTGCCTGGATTTGTTTAAGGGGTAGATACTGGCAAACATTCAGAGTACTGAACTCCATCACTCATATTTATTTTTTTTATTTAAAACAAATTTCCAGGAGCAGATTTCCAAAGCAAATAGCCAAATCTCAGGAGATTTCAGATCAGGGCTATTATCAAATAAACTCCTGAACCAAACCCAATTAATAAAAAGCAGTTGGAACAAAAAATAAGCATGAACACTGCTTCTAGGACTGGGATTGGGAAATGCTACAATGCTAGTCAGGATTAGCATCTGCTCCATGCAACATGATGGTCTCTGACAGTGTCGTTTGTCAGTGTATCTGTGCAGCCCACGCTACTGTTTTGCTCTAACATTGCAGAACAGGTACTTGAAATAAAAGATTTGACTCTGGAAGTCCGCTTTACCTTAAGGTGGACCAAAGGCTAACCATGTGCGGTAACCGCCTGTGTGACCGGAGACTCCTTCGGCCGAGCCTCTCTGTACCTCGTGCTAATGCATTAGCGCACCCGCACTGACCTTTAGCTTTAGCTCACCCACAGCTATTCGGCCCTGGCCCCAAAGGTCTGCGGTTTTCAGTGCTTAACTTGTCAGCAGTCTCACCGCCATTGAAGGAAGTCAATGTCTCCTTGGTTATGAGAACAAAAGCGGTTTCTGCTGAATGGCTGCTTTCCAGGACCGATGCCTGTGTCTGTGTGTCTGTGTAGCAGTGGAGGAGACCCACCCCCCCATCCTCAGATGTCTCCAAGGAAACGCGGGCAACATATGGCAAACCTTAGAGATTTTTACATTGTTTTTATTATTGTTATTATTACATGTAGTATATGATATTCAGAATGTATATGTATAAGCTCGCTAATTAAAAGGTTGTCACAGTTGATATTCGAGGAATGTCATTTTGTTTTTGCAGTGTGTCTGCAGTGATTGCTGGTGTGAGAATCTCAGCTCTCTTTCCTCTCATGTCTGTCATCTGTCTTTGTTCTCTGTCTCGCACAAAGCCAGACCTCCTGAATCATGTTTTGCCTTCACTCCTTCTGTATTTCCTGTAGTCTGCTTTTCCTTTACTTTAAAAGGAATTAAAACCAGAACACAGCCTCTGCCTCTAGGTGAGTGAAATGGCAACTTGAAAGAGAGGAAAAAGGAAATAGGAAGAGCGGTGGAGTCCAAATGGGAGAAACAGGTGTCGACATCAAAAGGGAATCTCTCGTACAAATCAGCCTAAAGCCACCAGGCCTTCCTGATCCAGCAAATATTTGTATATGTGTTTGCCCAAATTCCAGTGGCTCTTATGTAACCCGGGAGAGGTGTGTTTGATTTTCGGCCTGATGCAGAAGGCAGGGGTTGTTTTCCTGAGCGGTGGCCAGTGTTGTGTGTCCCCGGTCAGTGACGTCCCCTCCTCCTCTCTCCCGCAGTGCTGAACGGCCCCCCCATGTCGCTGAAGAAGGAGAGGGAGGGAGAGCTGCTTCTGGGGAGGAGAGAGCAGCGCAGCGGGGAGGTGATCTGCATCGACGACTGAGCTGGGCTCCCCTGCAGACGGCCAAATGCGCACACACTCACACACACTCACGCATGCACAGACACATAGACACACACACACACATACACACAAGCCCTCCTGTGCACTCCTGCACACCTGCACACATACATGCACACATACATACATACACACAAACACACACACAAAAGCACCCCTATACACACAAGCGCACTCATACACACAAGCACACACTACATTGTAGGGCTGTGCAACTAAAGGAGGAAGGTTAGACTGTCCAGGTACATTTTAGTCTCGTAGTACTCCAGGTTACTTTTAACAAGTAAAGTTAATCAGTATGCCTGAGGACCTGTAGTGGCTCAGCCCTTGTGCACTGACAAGCACTGTTCACAACCTGTGTGTAGGGCAGACATGCACATTTATACACGTCTGCATGCAGAAACGGGGCCGGCCACGGTGTAGGGATCAGTGTTTTCAACCAGTGTTAGTGTACTCAATCATCCCCTCAGCCGAGGCTCGGGGGAATGTGAGAAGTAGTACACTCAGCAAAATTAACTTGAATAATGCCCCTGTTAAAGTGATCGTTTCAAGAGATCCTTCTCCCTGGGCCCTCCACTTGGAACTGATCCTAGATCTGCTGGACGTGTGCACACACAGGCATCATGAACTTGTGCAAGCACTCCACGAACAAAAAAAAAAATCACTCGCTGTCCACCTATGCTCACACACTCTCCAGAAACACGCAGTCCTCAGACACACGCAGTACACAGTCACAACCATGTTGCGTATGTGCAAGACCTCTGCTGAGAGAACCGGGATCATCCTGCTCAGCTCACACACGCACACACACACACACACAAACACACACACACACATGCACATACACACACACGCACACACACACACCGGTGGTCCATACTGTCCCAGTCTCCCATTCCCTCCAACTCTCCCCTTTGCTCCCTCTGTTCTCATCCCCACGCCTCCAGCCAGCTGGTCTGGGGTCCCCCCACCCACCCCGCGAGACACTCTTCCCCCAGCTACACACTGCAAAGCTACATGTGGTTGTGCACCCCCGCGCCTCTAACCACAGCCGCCATTCAAACCCAAGCGTGCCGTTCACAGTGCACCATTCAGTGGAAGGAACAAAAACCTTCATAAACCCGTCATAATTAGCGCTGATTAGCTGATTAGTGCTGAATTAGCTCTTTTTTCCCCGTTTCAACGGCCACTTGTCACGTTCGACTGAGTACTGATTTCATGCTGGATGTGGGTTTAGCAGTGGGGCAGCAGACCTCGTCTCTCAACGTCTGTAGAGCCTTTGCCATTTGTATATGTAGCTTCCTGTCTGGGGTGCTCAAGGTTGGACCTGTAGCTGAGTGATCCGGCAGAGCAAGAACTGCACACAGTATTAATGTTTAAAGACTGAATGAAAGTATATAATTACTCTGGATTTAAGGCTGTAGGTACTTCGGGGGTCAAGGCCAAATATGAAATACTGCTACCTACCACTAATGTCCTCCATTTGATGCAGTGCCTTATTCCAGAAGTGCACTGTTGTACATGAGGCTTCACTTCATGTTAGGGAATGCATTCCCTTCTGTTCCCACTGGCCAATTGGGCGCAATGATAGAGACATGGAAAAGTTGCTACTCTTTTAAGCCAGACTTTCAATGAAAATGCAATCTTCATTTTGAGCCACAAACTCTGTCCTGGCTGCTCTGACTTATATGGCAGATGCATGGGCTGGAGAATTTTCTCATCATTTTCTAATCAAATGGTGAAAGAGGTGACTGCGATAGGTTCATTTGTCATTTGAATAATGATATTTGTGCATAGCAGCCAAAAAAACATAATTTGTGATTTAAATACTTAAGTATTCACACATATTGTAAAGATGAAGATTATTTATTGTGACTGTAAGTGCTATTAGTCCCTAACTGTGCCATTTCTGATTCTCCTGGCCTCTCATTAGTTCTGTCAGGACCAACCCAGTTCTGTAATGGTCCCACTGGTAACATAGTCCACTTCTGCATAGACATATCAATCTGGAAAAAGAAACTTAAAATACAGTGGGCAGTCTGATTATTCTGTAAAGTGGAGCAGTTATTGGCAGGTAGTAGCATTTTCTTTTTGAAGCCTGCACCCCCTGAGCGTTTTCAGTCTGGGCCTGCATTTTCGTGACTGGGCGGAAGTTTCGGGTGTTGGTTCCAAATGGCTGGACAACATTGAATGATTTATTTCAAGCCTCTCTAGAGTGTTTTAATTTTCTTTCTGAGGTAAATAATGCAGTATTGGGATTCCCTGCCCTCCCCCACCTTCATCTGTCTCTCCATCTCTAATGGCTGATTACACTCCTCCACTTTTAACACCCCCTCCCTGGTTTTTCCTTGTTGATTTCATCGGTTCGACTTCCTCCGTCTCCCTTTTTACGAATTCTGTGATATTCTCTGCATATTTAAACTGGGTTTATTGTGTTTTGTGTTTTTACTCTCGTTATTTCGACTGATTATTATTGTTGTCGCCGTTGTTTGACGTTGTCCTTGTTGTTATTATTAAAAAACAGAGCTTCTACCAAATGAAAATTGAAATAATACTAAAATTGAAAGTATGTTTGGTGCACAATGTGTCTCAGAATCTGTGCCAGGCATCTTGTAATAGAAACAGAATAAACGAAGAGGTTGTTCTAACTTCGGAGATGTATAAAGTACAATTAAATATCTCGTTCTTGCTTGCATTCAAGATATGGGGCTTGCAGATAACATGTATACAGTAACTCCCGTAGATAACCATCGATGCATCGAGAGAGTTAAATATCATTAACTTTTATTGTCCTACAGCAGTCAACTGAATTCACTCTTCACTTGAAACTTTGGGGAGGTGATCAGTTCAGATGAACGAATTCTGTATATCAATATGTAGACGTGTTAATGTTGGAAAACTGTAAATACTACAGTTCAGTGATTCTAATGAAGAACGGTGGCATAAGCCAGTGTCTCTCATGATATAGTCTGCTTGTCTCAGCTAGGCCTCAAATGAGTGTTTGTTTTCTGTTTCTCTCAGTGTGAAGCTGAGATCATCAAGTAAATCAGAATTATTTAAAACTGTTTGTTCCCCGCACCTCTGGAGTGCAGTGCGCACCGTCGTTTCAAGTTAAGAGTCTGAATGCATTTGACCAAGCACTTTGCGTAAAGTGTTTTACAGCCCCCCTCTGAGCTAAAATGTTTGGTAATTTGCGCAATCTGTCTCTCTGGCTATCTCTCGCTTTCTCATCTGGTTTTCCAGGTTTTGTCTTTCTTTTTTTTTATTTCTCGATGTCCGTCACTGTGCGAGCCGACCAATCAGTGACCTCGTTGTGGTTGAGTATGTGCGGGCGTCGAGCGGAAACGTGTCTATAATGCATCTCTTTCTTTTTTTTTTGTTTTTGTTTTGTTTGTAATAAAATGAAATTAAACTGAAAAAAACTGTTCTCTGTGTGTGTGTGTGTGTGTGTGTGTGTGTGTGTGTGTGTGTGTGTGTGTGTGCAATGACAGCTGGAGCTCAGAAAGAGTGTAATAATTTCGGCATACTCTTGACAAAACGGCCTCTTCACGTAGAGATCAGTCAAGGTGGCCACCACAAAAGGCGTCGCTGAGTTCATGGAGGGACCGCCTCAACTCCGGAAGATTGAAGACGTGGAGTCATACCGAAGACATGGCCAAAAACAGCACCCATCCCCTCTCTGACTGTCACATAGCAACTAGAGATGGACGAGAGTAATAGAGTACCGAGGTGGGTACGTCATCACTGGTTCTTCGCTGGTGTTGAAAGTAAATTCCCTATGGAAAATTTCAATGGGCTTCACACACCATCTTTACTCAAGTTCAGATTCATTTCAGGAGCTGGGAATTTCCTGAATCAACCTGTTTGGTGTGAGGATATATTTGGACTGTTGGTCCAAACCGTTGGTTCTGAGAAAACCCAGCTAGGTTTGCCAGTGGAGGACACAGCAAAGATGATGAAAGTTGGTACTTAGCCAGCAAACAAACAACAGTAATCGTTATAAAATGGTTATATAGCGATAGCTGATAGCGATGATTAGCCACACTCTAGATAGCAAGGCCAGAGAGCGGGAATGAGTACGCTCTGTGGTTTCATGGGACGTGTAGTTTTTAGCCCGTGGTTGTACTAGCATATAAACTAAAAAAATAAATAACGTAAAATTTAGCTCAAAACAATTAAAATAAACTATATAAGTTGCAAGTTGGGATCACAATATATAATCCAGAAATCGATAGTAAGCTATAAATCACTAGAAGTACTTTAAAAGTGCGTTTTAAAAATGTCTATGACTAAAATGAATGGGGATTTTCACTTCCGACACCGGTGTGACGTAGCCACCTCAGTATTCTATGGGACTGATGATGGACCAACACTCCACCAAGCCTACACACTTACACTCACATAAGGAGCTGTGAAGGCTCCAACACAACATCCATTACTATCTGTTTGTCTAAATCAGCATTCATAGAGATTTATATATAGACAGATTTACATATACATTTAGTAATTTTGCAGATGCTCATATCCAGAGCAACTAACAAAAGTGCATTCAGTAGGGTTAGGCATTAAGCTGAACAGATATTAACACTCTTTGAAATGAATTTCCACACAAAGCATGAAGGTTGCTATTGATGATGGTACAGCGATGCCTTTGTTTGGCTTGGAGTGCAATGAAAGGATCACACCTGGCCATGGGCTGAAGGAGTCTATTTGGACATCAAAAACGGGAAAAGAAAGGGGGAGATGGGGTGGAGGAGGGATGCCGTGAACAGCTACTGCAGAAAGGAAGTGGTTAATGGGATTTTTATACTTATAGATGAAAGCAGTTTATCTAGGTTTGGTTAACCGCATAGGTATTGTCTGAAAATTCTCTTTCCCGCATCTTTGTCTCAAACTTCAACACAGGATTTCGATATTATATGGAACACTGTTACACCAAATGATGTGCTGCTAACAGCTCTTGATCATGGCAAAACTCAGCAGGGCATAAGCTGAGAATGGACACCTCCAGCCCCTGTCCAAAGCCTAGAATGGGCTGGTGGGTTTAGGGGATGGGGGGGCAGGAGTGGGGGGCAGGGGCAGGAGCATTGCTGACACCTGCCCCCCTCCCAGTTACATCATCACGGTCCTCAGTACTGGCAGTGACAGCACAATGAGTCACAGCAGATGACACACATTGAGTGAGTCAGAGCTGGCAGCTAAAGCCTCACTCATTCCCCAACATTGCTGTGACATTGCAGAAGCATTAGATCAAAGAGTGCCGCGTAATCTCTCTGCGTTTCAGATGAAAAAAAAAAAACTGAGGCTGACTCTTCCCAACCCTGCACCAATCCCTGGACAAAGGAAAGCCTGGATGATGAGCTGCTGACAGGAGCAAAAAGATCTGAATCCTCTGAATTGGGCTGAAGTTCAAAAACAAGGATTGTGTCAGAAACAGCACAAACATCCGTTTTTCGTCACCCCTCTACACACGCGCACACACGCACACACAATGTTCTCACTCCTGGAGTCTCAGTCATTGTTTTTTGATCCGCTCTTTTCACAAGACCGGTCTAAAAAAGGCAATCAGCTTTGACAGAGCAAAGGGAGGGGGTTTTCAATGAATTGCAAGACACTTGTTTTTTTTTCCCTGAAAAGGTTGTCTCTCGGTTCGTTTTCAGGAAGTGAAAGCTTGAGAAGTGGGTAAAAGGAGGGGTTTCAGTGGGGAGATGGGCAGGCAGCTGTGGGGAATTGGTAGACAAAAAGGAGAAGCTGAAGCCGATGAGGAAATCAAACACGGAGGCAAATTCATATGACCGAATTTTCCATGAGATTGCTTTTTAGAAATACACACAGTGGCTGTGAGTGATGTCTGATTATTCAGCAGAAGACCAAACCACTCCTGTTCCCTAAGCTCTGTGCAGATACCATCCTGTCATTCATGCATTTCTGATTCTATAGTGCCAGGTGCACATAGTAAAAAAAAAAAAAAAAACATGTAATGTTCTTTAAGGTACACATTTAATTGTCTTCAGTTTTGTATTATAAAAAATAAAGCTATGCAAATTAATGTCAGAAAAAAGGAAGAAGGAGAGTTAATAAAACTTTGAAGTATACAAATACCTGTTCATGAAACATCCTTACAAATGGTGTATTTAAAAGTGCACCACATAGTTGCAGTATTCAAAATCAAAACCTTGAATTATTGTAGAGTGTCTTTACACACAATATAATACTAATACATGGTATTCACATCGCTAAACACATCTGTGTTATGTAGTATTGCCAACAGTTAGGAGGAAGAGAGCAGATAAGATCATAAAAGGTGAAATTTCACAATCGATGCAATTTAAGTATAACCTTGGTTAAGGCACGCAGATCATGCAGTTACACAGCTCATGTTCTCACAACACCGCGGTGCCATTTTATAAAACTCCATTCCAAACTCCAACTCCAACTGCCATTTCATAAAAAGATGCAGATCCATCTTGGGCAGAACCGCTTTCCTGTGTGTGCCTCTAAAATATATTACTAGAGGGCAGGCATTTCAGTTATATTTCCGCTCATCACCTGCAAAAAGGGGAAGGGTGTATATTTCCTGTTGATTCATACAGGACTATGAAAATGGTGTTACAGCACCACAGCAACAAACTGAGACCAACAGAAGAGGCAGGTGTGTACCCTCCATGGAAATCCAAGGCAACTGGAAAGGGGCAACAGCAGAGAGGTGACCTGTGTACATGCCACCAGCGCTGTGAAGTCTCTTGCAGTGGGTGACAGAGGGGTTGGCACAAGCCACACAGTTTGTATTGCAAGTTAACACTCTCCCCCCTTGTTCACTGGACTGCATTTGTGCCAGTGCAATGCCCTTGGCTCACTCTCCACCAATCACCAGCCATGGTCCCGGACAGGCGCGCAATGCACCAGCTTTAGAATTCCAAGTCACTGTCTTTGGTGCAGACAAAGCACAAAAATGTCTTGAAGGCATGATATGGGACCAAGAACATCCTGCCAGGATCCCACTTTGAATGACCTTGACCTGAGGTGGGAATGAAGAGTGTATGGGGTGGGGTTTTGAAGCTGCTGGTTCAGGGCCAATTGCTCTTTAACTGAGTATGTCAAATGTCACTGCAGTTTCTTTAGCACTGTACAGGTATACATATCCAAGGTCCAGGGTTTGGGGTGCAGTTTGTACACAGGTGAGGCGAAACACACCTGACACAGGTTTGGTGCAGTGGATTAAGATGCTTTCAGTTCAAGGGGCTGCCCGCAGGGGTTCGGGCAGAAGGGAACGGGCCCTCAGTTGACCTTGAAGAGGCCGAAGTAGTGCTTGCCGGCGTGATGCAGGGTGAATGAGCTGCCTGTGGTGGCCATGATCTCCGCCCCCTTTTCCAGGTGCAGCAGGCCCGACACCTGGCAGGGCTTGAGGAAGTGGAACAGGTGCGAGCCGGACGCAGGCGTGGTTCCATATCCCTCCATGCACTGCAGCTTCTGGGCCTGGTTGACCGACACCACCAGCTTCACGTAGGTGCTCTTGTTCTCATTGAAGTGCACCTGGGATATGGAAGATATTTAGATTATCTCCCAATGCTGAACAGACCACACCCTCTCCCATCCAGAGAGATTTGGAGATATCAAAATCAGTTCTTCTTTTGTTTCTTATGGAACAATGGAACATATGTAAGACATCGCTGACTACCATCCACAACCATGCCTTTCCTACTCTGGATAGTTACCAGGTTTATGTTTTCTACCACAAAATTTAGCAGTTAACATGCTCTGTCTCACTCAAGGTCTGAGTGCAACACAGGTTGTAGTGTTCAGCAGGAATGAGGCAGACCTTACAATTTCTGTGATGTTTAGCTGGAGCGTGACAAGGGCTACAATGTGTTGTGAGGTTTGGTAGGAGTGTGATTAGTGAATATCAGGTCTGTTTGGTTGAAGTGTCGTTAGGGCTACAGTGTCCATGAGGTTTGGTAGGAGTGTGGTAGGTGCTATATTGGTAGAAGCAGCAGAATTCGGCACATTGTGGATCACCTGGCAGTACAGGAAGTAGACTCCACTCTTCTCCACCTTGAAGGTGCCTTTGTTGTGGTTGTACTGCACGGCCTTGCTCACATTGAGCTGCTCCTCTGTCCAGCCTTTGATGATGCCATCTGCTTCCACTGCACACACAAAGACACACATATGCAAAGATGCAGACATGAAGACATGCACACAAATACAGTCAACAGAAAACTCTGGAAGTAATAGTAATAATAATAATAAATATACTGATTTAACTGACCTTTTTGAATGGTCTTGACTGGTGTGGTTATCAGGAATCAGGCAAACAGCAAGCAAAGAAGAAATCAAAACAAAAAGTGAACATGCTAAAAAATGAAGAACAAATAAAAAGACAGATAATAATAATAGAGCCAAGGAGATCTGGTCCTACTCCACTTACTCTCGAAATGCGATGCTACTTTCTTCCCATTTTTCATCCTTCCTCTTCCCATTTCACCTTGTTAAAAGGGAGGAATTAGAATAAAAGATGTTCAGTTCAAAAACAACTCATAAAGATAAGGATTTCGGTCATGTGGATGTGCAACTGAGTAAATACAGCATGTGACGTGTGCATGCAAGATCAGGTGAGCTGTGCTGAAACAGTTCATTCACAGTCCAGTGAAAACAACTGTCAACATCAAAGCGAAATCTGAGCCAAACACAAAGTGGAAAGACTGCGGTCTTCAGCAGGCAGTGCCTGCCATACGATCTGCTGCCTGGAAATCCAAAACGATATTTCCCGCATCCAGGTGGGAACTGGTTGTCAGACGGTCCATTAGCACAACTACGATTCTCTACAGGCTGATGAGCTGCCATGACCACTTACATACCAGAACAGTGTGATCAAACAAGACGTTGAAACGCCCGAGTTAAATATAACAATATGATACAGATAGTCTCGGAACATTAGCTATTTAACCGCAGCTCTGTACCCACAGCTGGCCTGTTTTTACTGAGTTACTCCTGTGTGAAGGGCTCTTGAGTTTTTAAACACTGCGTGTAACTGGTTCTTCCTTACAGAGACAGTATAAGTATTATGACTGAAGGATGCAAATATATTCTCCTGTTACTATCACTATCATGGATTGCCTGTTGTTTGCAACCACTATGATTGACTTGATTGATTTAAAAAATCTGTGACACTGCTGCATTTGGTTTGGGTTTCCTTTAAATTTTGCATGTGACAATTGCTGTTTTTGATTCAAAGGCGTGTACCTTATGGCTGCCATGTTTAAAATGCCTGCAGCCTCATTATCACACTCTCACAATTGTGGAAATACCACTTCATTAAGTTCAGGTAACATTCTGAATCACACAAAACTCTGGAATACTGCTTTAAATAATGTGGACAGGAAGAGTGAAAAAGAAATAAAAATGCAACAATAATAAAAACTGTCTCCCTAGGTTTTCATTTCTCTTGCTGTGGAGCTGGTACCTCTGTTTCCTTATGTCTGCTAGGAATAAAAGCTAACATTAGCAAAAATGTATTTTCTAGTCTGAGTCCCTCCAGCGGAGACCTATAATTTCTGAATCAGTAATACGGTTGCCTACTGTTTCCTGTGTCTAAAAACGGTATTCCTTCTGGAACAACCAGTGTACAGCAAGCTCCAAGATTCTCCTATTTCTTAAAATGTCTCCAGTGAAAAACAAGTAAATGGTTTAGTTAATGTTCACATTCACTTTTCCAGAATACCGCCTCCCTATTTTCCCTGACTGTTGTTCTTTTGTTGTAAAATCGGATTACGGGGGAATCTTCTGACATTTTCAACCGTTTTGGCTAGGACAATTCACTCCAGATGTCACCAGGCAGCAACGTGCCAAAAGCACCGGTCTCTGGACCTACGAGTCCCTGGTTTGCAGTTTGCACTGCTGTTGCTTCGTTCCCATCGCTACTGTTAAACGCAGCTGCACAAACGAATTGTAAAATGGTTGACGGTATCGTGACCAAATATGGGACAATTTGTGCTTTTGGAGAAAGTAACATGGTAATTAGTTGATTTAACGATCTATTTGTGGTGTACTACAGAGGAGCTGGATGGACTGCGCGCCATGCCCGAGTACCATCTCTCTTCACCCTCTGGCTCTTCAGCAAGTCCCTCTTCGTCAGCAGGAGCTGGAGAATGGCCTCGCGCTGGGTATTTAACTACAGAGAGAGAGAGAGAGAGAGAGAGAGAGAGACGCGATGCTGTGTAAATAAATGGCTGCAACCGCGAAACAAACAGTGCCTTGGAGGCATTGTACGCTGACAATTTTTTGATTTTTCTTTCAAAGCTAGGCACATTCCCCGAAACCGGTTGCAACTCTGAACGCATTTTTCTAGTGCTCCGCATTCCTCAGGTCTCTGGACTCCCATGTAGAGAGTGAGAGCGGAAAGATGTGTCAGATTTTGTCCAGGCAGCAAACTTTCTGGAGGTCTTCCAGGGACCTGAGCCAACGAGGTCCAGCTTTCTGAAAAGGGGGAAACAGAGTCTGATACACTGCCAGTTTTATCCCATCAACCTTTCCGGTGGGCTGTGTTACATCTCCTACCAACCAGACGCGTTTCTACAGAATAGTTACTTGCAGAATAAGGCTGTTACAACTGCACATTATACCGAGATGTAGAAGATAAAAAAAGATTACATTTACATTTACATTTACAAAGATCTACTGCAGGATGCAAAAGAATAAGATCCACTGGAGAATGCAGCTTAAGCGTGGTGCAATGGGGTGCGCAGGTAACCAGTGCCACATTTAAAAAAACTCGCCAAATAATAACCAACAAGACCATGACAATGCCTGCGAACTGTACAATGATGTCACACAAACAGCTATTTTAACGAAAAAATATCGGCTGCCACAATCCTTCCTCTTAATTTTAACGACACTGGTTTCTTGCCAACACACTCATCTTCTTGTTCATGGTAGCTGCCAAAACCACAACAGCACTAACTACCTGCCCTTCATTAACGGAATACGTCGCTGTGGAGAACTACAATTTACCATCAGGTATGCGTTGGCGCTGCTATTTGCTAAATTCATTCTACTCTTGCAGACTGTCAAACCAGCAACACACTAAAGTTTTATCTGGAGCTACTTTCAGCTTTACAACTTAATATACATAAAAGTTTTTAAAGCTGCCGCAACATAATTGCGCATGCAAGGTAAATAATTTTGATAGGTTAGTTGGCTGGAGGAATTACTTAGAAATAAACTGGCACTCAGTCCGAGCAGTTGAGATTTTCCAGTAAACCGAGCTAAAATTGGAGCACGTTTGGCAGTTAGGCGGTCACGCTTGGCGGAGACGCAAGAGAGTTCAGGCCAAACAGTCCATAATTCATTATAGTTTGTGTGCATGTCGGTGTTAAAGAGTACCGGCGATGTAATACTTCGCAAAGCCTGGGCTTTATTAGGATAATTGTTTAGCTAGTGTAAACTATTGACTCGCGCTAAACTGCACTGGCTGTGGCAGACAAATCACTTAGAGGCGATAACACAACGCGAAATTGTCTATCCGTTACACTTCTGACTTGCACAATGGAAAGAAACTATGATAACTTTCTCAATGCCCTTATTTAGTAAAACATTAAACATTTTTTACCTGTTCCAGATTGTCTTGCAGAGCTCTAAATGACCGAGACATGTCCCGCGTCTGTCCCCATGTCCACGCCGTAAAAAGGGCGCTGCACAGAGCAAGCGACAGAGCAACAACAGCCACGGCTGCCAACGCGAACCGAAGTTTGCGTAGTTGTCTCCTCTGCAGAAGTCGTTGCATGTTCTGCTCCGTCTTCCCTTAACATTGCACAAGTTCAGAATAATTTTCAGTATCTTGTTTCTTCATTGTACTGCAAAATTCAGGCTTTGTTTTAAATCCCTCACACCTGTTTTCTTTTAAGACCCCAACTCTCCAATATTTTACAGCAGCTCGCTACAATACAGTAGCTCGCGACAACACCATTGTCACCGGTGCACTGTTCTTAAAACGATTGTCGTTGCAACTAGGTCAAATCCTGTTCAGGGAATTAGCAACTATACTTCAAATATCGGAAAAAAACGAGGAACAAGTGGTACTTCCGACGCTATGCCCAGAAACAGTTCCACTAGGACTTTACTACTTACGGCTGGTCTTCACCAGGTTACACGAATAATGTGCACGCTGCAAGTAGGTTAAGTACATTGTTAATTTTGTCGGCTTCACTTCTTCATCTGTTGTTTTGACAGCTAGCGAAAGCACCCATGCCGAAGCGTTTCAGACTTTGCGCAGCTGGTTACGTTCTTCTGTTGTCGGGACACAGCGTAAGTGTGGACAGGCACTATACACTCCTCGCTCATACATGATACGGTGTTCCCCTAACGAAGCTCACTCCGCCTTCTGGACTGTGGAAACCTGCAAATTTTTTCTGTATCTGTCCTGCCTCCTCGCACTATTTTCCTCAAAAGTGCTGGTTACTCAGTCAGTAGAGAGCGCATGATGATATGCAATATTTTTTTTCTCATATTACAAGTGCGGATTGATTAACGTTAAAAAATCAATTTGCTTCATACGATAGGTAAGGTCTGCCATGTCAAAATTCCCTCCACTCCAATCTGAACTATGCTAAGGTTTCTTGGAGGCAAAAATGGCTCAACCACTAAAGTTTTTCAAACGGACACATGTAATATTTATAGAATTTAGACTTTCGGTGTCTTTATAAGCCTGGAATAAGTGTGTCTGAATGTTGCTAAATATTAATTTCTCGTACCCACGAATAAATCTAACGCACTGTAATGCAAATTGCTAAAGTTTCCCCCAGTATTTGCATAGTAATGACATATTCACTGGCTACAAGTAGGTTTCTTCCCCATATAACCACATGGCGACGCTGCTGTATTACAGATTACAGAGTCACAGTTAAGTAAATGGCTCACTGATTGTAATCTAAACATGAAAATTGGCGACTGCAATATGTAACTTTGTAACATCATCAAGAAGCATAGCGTTCACACCGGTGACACAAAATAATGATATAAATGGTAAATATTTTTGTGGTTTTGAAATCTTTGGTGCATTTTAATTCATCGACCATTTTGCACCACAGTACATAAATGCTTTATTCTCCCATATTGGCAATTTGTCCATCCTTTCAATCGATATCCTTTATGCCTGAATAAACACAACTACTTTAAGTATCTGGGGATATAATTTTAACGTTGTCATTTTGAGAAATAAACCTTGCTGTGAATATTACCACCTGCCACTATAGCGTAGTCCTCCAGAGTAACTGAACATAACCTACCGACTACAGTCCAGTCCACATCATGATAAATGTCCTCAGTGGACATTTCTCTCAGAAATCGAGCACGATGGCGGTAGCACTCATGCCGACAACATTTGAAACCCGGCGGTGCTCATAAAACTGCAAATAAATTACCTAATTTGGCTGCCGAATGATGTTATCATTGACACTTATTTTAAGTGGTGTCATCAAGATAAATCTAATGTAAACGAATACGATCTTACGGAAGATAGCAATCAACTGTAAAATATACCTGCGTAACCTCAGATACCCAGCGCTTCAATCAAGATGTTATTACTTGCGTTTTGATGTATTTTTGTTGTTATCGTAGGCTATCTGTATTTTTCTACTGAGAGCTGCTTTTGGGTGGATTATGGGGGGGTGTTGAATTTTAATTTGTGGTATCTTATAAATTGAACTTAATTACATATTAAATAGAATTTGCGTCTGTCTCTGACAGAAATAACCGTTGGTCTGCTGTGGGTTCTTGTCCAAATGCTCAACTATGACTGTAGCAGATATGACTACGCTTCTCAGGAGAGCGAGGTTCCTGTTGTCAGTGCAACAGACATCCTTGCAGAAAAAAAAAACTTTCACGTGTTCTCCATTAGTATCGTTCACATGTGATCATCTAATGACGGTCGCGAAAACACTGCCGAAGCTGAACGTGAGGACTTGGCAGAACTGGAGGTAGTCTGCCCCGATTACGTCAGCTGGAAAGACCTCTCCTTCTGGAAGCGAGTATCCCTTGCTGCCGATATGTCAGCTCAGGAAGGCTAGAGTTTACGGTAACGTATAACAGAATGAACCAAGTCGGGTGAGATTGCCTTAAGCTTTAATCAACTGTGTTTCTTACACAGGGATATACCGTCACAGCACTTTCACAAGTGATAAAACGCCATCTTTTAATTTTTGCACAAAGAGGAATGTTTAACAGGTCTCGTATGACACTCGAAATGACGTTCTTGTAGAACACACACACGCAAGTGCATACACACATACACACACAGCAGTTTGAGGGAACTTATGTATTGTAGCTAACACGCACCTGCGACATAACACCATCCTAAACAACATGTACTGTACTGTATAACATTGTACTTTAACAGGTTACTTGCTCCAGGGCCCAAGGCATCACAAAAGATAGCCTTATCATGAGCTGCATATTTGTGACACAACAGACAACAAAGTATTCCTAAAGAGCCTACAAAAAATGTGTGCAAGATGTTCTATGAGACAACACTACACAGAAGCACTGGGAACAGTCTGGGTCAATGTATCTACCAGGACAAGTACACTTACTTTCCCCAACTTAACATTTCATAAGTTACATACCAGATCTCCCAAAAATCTACTTTTCACATGACCTTATTAACTCAGAGCATTTTCCACTGGGTACAACCACCATTAGTTACAAATTGAAAGAGGTCCGGCTTGGTAACATGTAAATCTTAAGGAGTATTTGTGCCGATATATACAGAGACAAGTATTGACAGGTGATTCTGCACTTCCCAAGTTCATATTTCCATACTTTTAACGCCAATTATTCTGGGAGTGATATTTACAAAATTTAGTTTAGCTCTTTGAATTCAACCACTTACTTAAAATGTTCATCAGGTAAATTAACTTATCTTGCCTTTTCTAGGAAGTGATCTGTTCTGAAACATTTAAAGGACAATCAACATTATATTTGATCCAAAAGAATTTTGTGATGACAGCTACCAGTTCTATCATTTTTTGTGTGTTGTTTGTTTGCTGTATTGCATGACTCGCCTTTTTGAAATACAGACCTGTCCTTACCTTGACGCATGATACTGTTTGTCAATAAACTAATGTGTCATTAGGAAAAGCACCTTTTCAAACCAGCCCCCTCTTTTTGTGGGTTTACAAAACTGAAAGTGTGCGTCATGAGACAGAAGCCTGAAAACTTTGACCTTGGAACATACAAGCTGGGTAAAAAAGCAACAAAATTGGTATCCTGCCAATTTTTAAAGAAAATCATGCATAACAAATCTCAGTGTATTGTGCTTCCATACTTTTATATCAAATTCTTAACATTGGAAAGGCTGCTAAAATTGTTAAAGTCTTTGGTTCCAGTTTCAGGTTTTCAAGCTTAAGGTCAACGTTACGATTTCGAAAGTTGTAGTGATGGTGGGGGGGAGAGGTTGTGGTCCGAAATACACAAAGTAAGAGTCGAAACTGAAAATTACCCTGTCAGTGTAACCCTGTGTGCTTTTCATGGAGTCCTTCCATCCCAGCAGCTGATGTGTGGGTATGGAGCAGGGCTCCCTCATTTTTTGGGGTTCCCCTCCGCTAGGCTCTCCAGTGCTGCCCCTTCACAGCGCATACAATGATATCCTAGGTCAGACGTGACGTCCCAGCAACCCAGGTTCTGGTAAAAGTCCATTGACGGCTTATTCCAGTCCAGGACAGCGAAGTTCAGTTGGTTGCAGCCGGCTGCTAACCCCAGCTAGAACAGTATGTGACAAACAACACAAAAATGGATGTGCCATGTCTATAGAAGTGGTTTTCAAAATGTACTCTTTCTCTCACCATTCAGCCCCCTTGAGAGGAATCTAATTTTCCAGAGAGACCCTTCCTGGAAGTCTGGTATGTCTACAACGCTAACAAAGCTCTTATTCCACCTCCATAATGCTAACAATCGCCACTCGGATAATGCTAAATGTTCTCACAACGTCCATCTCCAAGAGACTTGCTGTCATCACATCAGGAGTAGCCTGCAGTCTTTTGTCAAAATATTAAAAATCTATCTATCCTCCTGATCTTAAATCTTAACCACTTTGGTTTGTGTGAATGATGTGCAATTACAGCAGAGCACTATCCAGATTTAAGCTCTGTGTCCTCTCTAAGCTGTTTAAAACGCCCTCAGACTCCGCCAGACAGGTCCACACCTGTGGGTCACTCACCTGGGCAACTTTGCTCATGAGCGCCTTCCCAATCCCCTTCCCTGTAAGTGGAGAAGCAACAGAGCCGTAAGTTTCCCAATTGGCGTGCTTCTGCATTCCTTCTTACACCAGCTCTGACCAGGGCGTATGCTAAAACTAAAACTAAGGCGAAAACTAATGCCTTTGAGACATTTTCGTAAACTGAAATAAAATAATTTACCCGAAGAAAATCTAAAACTAAAACTAAACGAAACTAGTAAAGATTGTTAAAAAAACTAATAAAAATAAGAAAAGACAAAAAATTATTGTCGTTATCATTTCAAGACGGCGGACGTCGTATCCATTCAAGGCGGCGGGTGTCACACTCAGGGGCGGTTTGTTCCTTAGGGCGATCGGGCGACGCACCACCAAAGGGGAAAAGGGACCACAGTGCTATGCTAGCTGTGACCGTTCTAGACAGTTTGTCCTGCCTCTGAATATCATAGTCCAATCAGCGAAGTAGCTAACGTTTTGTTCTGCTACCCCTGCTCAATGCAATGTGACGTGTCAAGTTAGCTAGCTGACTTATTTAATAATAAGTTATTATAACTATAATATTTATATATAATATTTTTTCTATTGTGAGTTGTGATTGTGAGTAAATTATACTTTTTCTGATGCGAGTTTTGCACAGTCTGCCCTGCTGCCGACCATCATTTCACTGCACTGTACATTGTAACTTGGCCTGTGACAAATAAAAAACTTTGACTTGACTTGACACATAAACACATATACACTGTCCACTGACCTCTGAACTCCGGCATCACATACAGGTCCTCCATATAGACTGACCTCCCTTTCCATGAGCTGTAGGTATAGAAGTAAAGAGCGTACCCCACCTTGGCATGACCTGCACACAAACAGGTGAAGAGTCACAGCTTCATCCTTTATGCCTCTCTCTCTCTGTCTCTCTCTCTCACACACACACACACACACACACACACACACATCGGGACTCATGAATTCTGGGAGTGTAAATTTAGGTCAGGGTTCCTTAAGAAGTGTTGCTGATCTGGCTTTACAGCTGTAAAGCAGTAACTCTCTCTGAACTAAGACTAGCTGAGCTGGTTGTATGTTGTCATGTATTTAGTCTGAACTCCAAAACATGTGGTTATGACAGACTGGGGATGCTAACAGGTACTGGGGGGTGCTGACATAAGGTGCCCTTCTCAGGCGTAACGGAATGACACTTAAAACTGAATTAAGTGCTACCATGACAACACAGCCAGATCTGTGAGGTGATACCAGCTTCATTGACACAAAACAGTGGAAAGCTTAATTACATTGTGATGCAAGACCATGTCTTGTGAGGTCAACAGAGAAGCTGCCATTGTTTTCAGTGGAGTTTGTCTTACCTTCTTTGGTTCTGTACTGCTCTGGTACCTCTGCGATGATGCACTGAAAGAATGGGTTTTTGGAGAACCCATCCTGTTCAAGGTCTGGACCAGTATGCAGACAGAATGCCGAGAGACAGTTGGTGAGTTCAGTTAATTGGCAAAACTTATTGCAACATTTAGCAGAGCAGCTAATGAAAGACAAGGTCTGGGGCCAGTTCAAATGTAATCCATAGTCATTAGCTCTAAACATAATAGGCCATTAGCACTGCTGTATAACACTGTAGTATTTAGTCCACTGTACACATTAATTGCACAGATGGGGGACTGAATGGGTTCAGTTCCTCATGCGTTTCACTGGCTCCTCCATCTCACTCACCTGAAATCAATCACCCACTCACTTAAAGTCTTACAGCTACCAAGAGAACATCAACGCCCTCCACTCCTAGCTAACAGACCCATGCATCATTCACACTTCACATTATATGATATTGACAATTACCCTATAATCTGTATACATGACATAGAATTATATGCTTTCAAGTGCTATCTTTATAAATGAATTGGTAATGGATATAAAAGCTGCTTCAAACACAGGCTGTGATTAATTTCATTATCATAATCTATGAAAAATGTATTTAATGAAAGGTCTATTGTTATTATAGATACTAGTTATATCATGAGTTCAACTGTCACTTAAACGGGGGACAAAGAAATCCAAGTTAGTGCCGACGTGCATCCCCTCCGTCAGAAGACAGAATCTGGGCCTTAATGAAAAAGCATGCTCGGTACCTCTCTGTGTAATTTTTACTTGGTCTGGTACTTTCTCATACGTTGCCAACTCCTGGGAACACAAAATTTAACAAATTAAAATACTGACATGCTAGCTATTCGTGACTGTGACATAATTGTGACGTTACACCGAACGGATCACATTTCGCATTTCATTGACTAGCTGACTGGCTAACATCACTGAAAACGGATCGTTAGCTTGAAACCCCCTAGCGAGACCCGTATTCTTATTTTAGCTAACTAGCTAGTTGATTTCAATTTATACTTATTTGCATACTTTCTACAAACACATAAAATGGGGCTTCTTTAGCTAACTAGCTATACTGCAGCATTATAAGAAAGTGGACAGTTAGTTTGCTAACCACGTTAGACTGGGTATACTTACAGCAAGCTAGCAATCTAAAAGGCAAAACATGCACGATTTACATCGAAACGGGAAACTAGTTAACTATTAACTATTATTGTCCATGTATATGACAACACAGCAACAGGGACTCAGTCAAATTATGACAGCTGGCTAAAAAGACACCAACTTCACAACCCTTGCTGCGCAGCCTTGTCTAGCTAAGGTCCGCTTGTGACATACTTAGTCATATGTCACAAAGTATAAAAATCTAGCTAGCTAGCTGTCTCAAGTGTAAAAATGGCTAATGATATTTCCTAGCAAGGTAACTAGCAAACGTTAGCTACATATTACTTGAATAACACAGCTAAGCTTACGAAGCTCAACAACAAGGAAGTGTCATTTTTACTTAATATCCAGCAGCTGATCCTAACGATTTTCTATGCTACAGTGAAGCTGCACCTGACGTTACCATTAAATGCATGGTTACTGCACGCACGCCAGAGCCGTGTGCATTTATCTCTGAACTCGCACGTGCCAGGCTGTGCCACAGACGCACGTTCACGCGCCAGCTCACCATTATCATTCGAGAAATGTCTTTGCAGTCTTCAAGCGTAGCAGCGCGGATCGTGAAATCCATTTCAAAGATCCCGAAGTTAAAGACAGTACAATTACAAAACACTAATCACGCTGTTGTCTGCGTTCGGTTAGCCAAGTGGGTTGACAAGGACCTGTTCCGTCTTTACAATACAGGGCACGACCAAAAAACTAAGCAGCGCCCTCCATGGGCGCTATGGTGAATGTAACGGTGACCCCGAAAATGACCACTCTAGTTAGGGCTAAACAGTACTGTCAAGTACGGACTTAGTATCATCTCAACCCTTATTTAAATTCCTACAGTTTTTTTCTGAAAGAAATATGACGCTGATCCGCGCTCTGATCCTGGGCTCGTTTACTCCAACCTTCCCTCATTTACCACGTGCATTTCTTTGTGTATGGGCATTAGCCTGAATACAGTGTACATGACAAAGACAATGCCTGCATATGGTAGGTTGCAGTCTACAACCTTTATTATTATGTAACTCTGATAAATATATTTCTTAGACCAAGCACTCCTGACAGAATATATTCAACAATTTTAGTCCCTCTATTGTGCAAATATACACTGTGAAAATGGCTGATTGGTGGTTGTACATATTCTGTGCTCATACTATTAAGGACAATGAGAGTGTGAAAATGTTATATCTGTGGCTGCCTACTGCCCAATGACATGGCTAGAATTCTGTCACTTTACAGCCTGTTTTCTGGTAAAGTTCCCTGCATACATCCATTCAAGCGGTAACAAACTGGTACCATTTGTTTTCAAAGGGGAAATTTAGCTATGCCAGAACTGGGCAGGCAAAGGCTGTGAGATACACATGAAGTGGACTGCTTTTACATCAGACGATCTACTAGATTACTGAAGGGCACCCCCCACATTTTTGTACCAAGACCATTCTTTCTTTAGCTATGTTTGCTCTGTGGTGTCCAGTGTCTCTTATGTACCAATGGCCTGAGTATGTTAAAGGATCCTTCCAAAAACCATTGCTTTTGTGCTTAGGCACAAATTTCCCTTATACATTAAAAAATATGTTATTATTATACTTTCATCCCTCTACATAGTTAAAAGGAATTCTGTTTCTCTATGACTTTGTGGGTCCTCTGCACACTCCAACAGTTTTGTCCATTCACTTTTTCCCCATGCAAACGAATGAACAAAATGGATCCATTTTCTCCCACGGTTCAGTGAGTCTCAACTGCGCTCTGAGGGGATACTTGTGGGATGCAAAAATTTAGGGCATTGACACTTCTTCTGAATAGGTGGCTTTGTGTGATTTTTCAAGACTGATTTGAGGGGAAGTGCCACTGATTTGAAGAAATAAGTAGCCACATTTACATGGAGTACATGTAGTAGCCACATTTCAGCAAGTACTTGTATCCAGCATGACTTACATAATTCACATAGTAAGGCAGATTCATACCAATGTTGATCATATACAACTGAAACAGTGTCATTCTGTGACACAATTCAATCAACATACTGTTTTGCAGTAATGTCATAGTACAATGGATGATACAAAATCAGCCAGACATAGAAGTGCTGCAGTATCAATCCCAGCGTGCACCAGTAATCAAGAACCCATGGAGTTAAAGATGATAGTTCTAAACCAGATGAGACTTTGAGTTCAGGAGGCCAAGACACAATCTGAAGAGGTTAGCTTTCAGTCTGCACCAGAATATGGTCAGTGGATGTGCTGGTCTGACTGACAGAGATAGTTTATTCACCACTAGAGGGGAGCAAGAATCAAGAAGAGTTATAGCAAAGACGTTCGTTCTTGCAGAAATGTAATTGTTTGGGGCCCAGAGGTTGTGGAGCAGAGGAGGTCTGGCAGGAGTGTAGGGTCTAACCCCTAGATGAAGTGCAGTGTGGCATATTAAACGATATCATGTCTAGACTATAGAGTAATCTTTCACAAAAACTGACTCTCGCTCTGTTGATTACCAGTCAGTCATCCATTATTTTATATTCACCCCAAATCTTACTCTGGGTTATTTTAAGTCAAGGTGATACCACACAAGTGCATTTTGGAGTGATGACAAAACTAGCTCTGCCCTGGGCTGTGAAATATGAATTCAATCAACCCAGTTCTTGACTGGTTTCAGTGGGTTTCACTGGAATTACTTTAAGGCAGTTTCAAGCTTCTCCAGTGTGAATAGTACACTGGCCCAGCACTATGGGGGTGCACAGGGGTGTACTGCACCCTCCAGATGGACTTCAGTGCACCACCAGTTGTCTTCTTATATCCCAATGTCTACATAGTATTTATGACTTTTTGTGCATCCCCGTGGATTGCAGCTGAACCCCCCTGTATTTTCTCCTGGCGCCGAGCCTGATAGCACATTAGATATTGGTTTTGCTTTCTTATATAATGAATCTGGCAAATTAAGTCACTTTCAAATGCACATTTAAAAGGGATATGTGACACTTGATTTGTTGCAAAGTGGGGAGGGTCCTGGTTAATTTAAAAATTCATTTATCAGTTTCACACTATGATGATCAGTGAACAGCATGGACAATAAATTATTCAGTATATGTAATACTGTAAAGTATTAAATGGTTCACAGTGAACGTTATATGACTCCCATGTCATAAATAGATCTATGTTGGGACCATCGTTTTTTTATTATTACTATGAAGAAATATGCAGAAAATCTTCATAATGCAAAAATGATATTTTAGTGAACATATAAAGTGAACTTTTAAAACGTCTGTGAATAGTTTAAAAACTGACCTTCTGTCGCTTGAGGAATGAGTCTGCGTGTTCATGTTATGATAGAGATTATTTCACATTCTTTTAGCTCTGCCGGAGCAATATGGCGATTCATACCCCTGAATCACACATATGTCAACGTCTCGTTTAGGCTTTCTTTAAACGGGCTGCAATGACGCACACAGAATACACTGCTTCTTGTTCTCGTGCCAAATATAACTCGTAAATAAATAACGTTATCGGGAACTGACTCATGGATCTTAAAGTCGGCAAGAAGGACATTCTCAGGGTAGTGGCAAAAGCAGACCATTTACAGGAAGACGTACCTTTTACCGGAGGAGAAAAAGTGTTCTCTGTGTTTGTTTAAAGCATGCTACATGAAAGAAAGGACCGTATAAACGGTTTGCCCCACCAAAACACAAATATCTCCATTTGTGGATCTTATACGTGACCAATGTCATTAAAAGATTACCAATAATGAATTATCGTCACAATCATTCAAAAATTATGTTTCAGTTTAAATACGCGTGTGAAAGTAGAGACGGTGATTTCGGTCTAAATATAGAAAGGGCTGGTGCTTTTGACTAAAAATACCTCTAGTGAGTCGGTCCAGCAGCAGGGCATTCAGACGGGCGGTGGGTGGGGAGGAAATTGGGGGGGGCTGTCGTTGAGTCTATCATAATAATGAGCTGTGCCCACAAAAATGGCGACTGCAAGGTGGCTAAAAATAGTCTCTTTTGAGCAGGAAGGGGGATTCTGTGCTGACTAACGGACCCCTTTGTTCGTCGAATTCGTTGTAACCGCAAGCAGCTCCGTCCCTCTTGCATCTGCGTCTCGCTGACGCTGACGGGCGGGTGCAATATTCACAGCTTTAACTATGACTGCATTACATATAAACGTACAAGTATAAAACCAGGTGACAGAAGTCCGCCAGGAAAATGGGTGTAAATCAAAATAAGTTTGTGCGTATTTTCACGTCAGTTTCGAGTACATTTAAGACTTTTCGTAGTAAAAACGTTCTATAAATAGTCGCGACAAAATTTTAGGGTAGTACTGTGTGTCATTCGTTCTAAAATGTGAAGAACGTTGGGAATAACTTATTCTTTAATTTTTCGGTGCAACGGTTTGAGTGATGTGTCTTATGTAGGATAATTGAGGATATAGTTATTTTCCCCAGTAGGCTAATTCACACCGAGGATAGCTGGTGGGTATGCAGTTGACGATATTGCGTGAATTTAACTTTAGATGTTTCCAAAAAGCATTGATTAGATCTTCATAAATTTGTCGGTTAGCTAACGTAAGTTTGCGCATCTCAACCGCCAACCTTGTTGACTACTAAATTTCCCGTCTTTGTACGTAGGCTACCGTAGAAATGATGCTCAGAAATGTGTATCTTCATTACATCCACGTAAATTGTCCTAAAATATATTATAGTCTATATAATACAATACACATTGTTTGGTCAGCGTCAAAATGTTATTTGAAGGGCATACGATCCCACAACGCCATGGCTGCCATGTAATTTTCAACTCTTACGTACCAATTAAGCAATTATTAGCGTAAAAGCCAGCTACTGAAACATTTGCAGAAACAATACGGCGCCATACTGTCCACAGTGTTTCTGAATTTTATGCTAAACTCCAGTGAAATACCTGACTCAGTGTATTCTTTATTTGTTCTTTCCTTCTTTACCAGCAATTTTACTGTTCGTTTCTAAACTGTCGAGTTTAGAAACGAACCACTTCTGCTTATTGTTACAACTCTCCGCCTCAATAAATTCAATAAATAATAATCATAAAACTAAACCCCAAATGAGGTAATCGTGTTTGTTCAAAAGCCAATGCTTCAACCAGCATTGCCCAATCTCAGGGAAGTAAGCAGGACCACTGAATAAAGGGAAATTCTTGTGACCGCAAGAAGAGCTGATGTCTTGGGCAGCTAGGAGTAGGCGTGTGAAGTATCCTCTCTGTCACAGTGAAGGGCACGGGGCCATGACATCATCCTTCAACAGACAGATCTCTAGCACTAATGTGGTGATCAGCGCAGGAAGCCGCCTCCTTTTCCTGTTTGGCCTATGACGTCAGTCGCTTCTGAAAAAGTGGTCTTTGTATGTTTTTTATTGCTACTAAAGTGGACGAATTTGTACATTTTTATGAGAACCATGATGCTTGAATTCACAGCGATTACGTAGGCAATCGTAAGTTCACCTTTAGTAGGTCTTAAATACAAGGCATACATACAGTGAACCATTACACCTACTTACATGTATGGGTACTTTCCTAATAGGAAAAAACACCGTCTGGATGATTTCTTTTTTCCTCAGACGCCCTCATCTGATGCAGCTGGATAGCAAATTCAAGTTGCACTTTGGTAGCACCTCTTTAGAGTGCTATGCATTGTGCGTGCATGCGTGCGCGTGCGACGTTGGCAAACATCGAATTTATAGTTTAAACCCCTCAAATCTCTTAAATATCTCAAGATTACTGCCACATTGAGGGGTGCTCGCATCGGTTTCTTCATCTTATACCCAAAGGAAAACACAACAACTCTTAAACTGCCTCAAGCACAAATAACTACGATCAGCTGAGCAGACTAATAGAGTACCAAACTGCACACTAACCAGTTCCATGTAGGCCTACTAGCAAATCACAGTATAATAGGACAAACTGAAAATCGGTTCCGATGAAAGCGCAAAGGTGCAAAGTCTCTACGATTAAATGGAGATCAAGCAGACGGCTTCTTTAGAATGGCCTGCTTTGTAGATTTGATTTGCTTTTAGAAAGGTTAAATAAAGCGACACAACAAAGCTTCGTTAGAATAGGTATTTATATTGTCATTTAGGCCTATCTGAGAGGGGATCTGGGTTATGTCGCCCTGGAAACACGTCTGATAAGTTACTTAATGATCGACTGTGATGATAAAGGCGGAGATGAGTATTACGACTATTAAACGAATAATAGGAGAATAGTTGCCTGATAAATATTGTATACAGACAGTGATGCAATAAATGAGTAAGTATCAATGGCTTATTGCAAAAGATAGCCTACTTTGCAAAAACTACTCAACGAATACAACCCTCATACTCTATGGCTGGCCTGAAATGGCTAGACGCTAGTATCAAAGTGTTTATTTGTATTTGCCCGAATTCTTCCCACAGGAGTTGGACCTCTGGGAGTCCATTAATAAAAGCCGTTTTGACTTGCCCATGGTCATTACATAATTAAGCGTCCCTCCCTCAATATCCCCCACTCCTCCCTGGCCTCACTCGGTTTCTCGATCTAACTGTCGGTTACTGTTTGAACTTCAGACGTCACTGTCAGATGAATATAGGTGAAAGGAACCAATGTTAGTATTAACAAACTGAGGTGAAAAAAAGAAGACTAACAATCTGTGGCTCGGGTAAGTTAAGTCAAGTCATGATTTCCATCTTGTAAATGTGGTATTTCCAATATTAACTGGTATTGTAGTGTTATTATAATGGTTACACGAAACTAAATTTATATGTTTAATTAAACTTTTGCCTATGAGACTTTTGCCTACGTGATAATCTGTCGATATGAGCCGGATGTACTATGTGAATGTGAAGGGCAAGGTAATGTAAAACGCTTCAGTAATCAAAATAAACTCGCACTCACGATTCAAATCTAAGTTAAACCAAATCGAAACCCCACAAATGGGGGATATCGCGAACGTTAAAGCGCTGAGACTTTGCTCGACTGACGCATACATTACAGTCGACGTTTTGCAGAAGTTTTTGTTTACTTAATGTTGAAAGAATTTGCAGACGCTATTTATAAGAATCACACCACCGCCTCATCTGCTCCCGAGACTCCAGAGGAAATTAGTTAATCGTGACGCTGACGCAACGCGCCGCAAGGATATTTTTTAACCATTTTTTCTCCCTCAGTTAACTCTGGTGGAAGATGGAGTACGGCAGCTTTCTTTTCACCATATTTGGAAATCAGTGGCTCTTCGTCATAGTGCCTTCTCAGGATGAGATAGTGGGCTTTGGTCAATGTTTATAGTATCCGCCTTGGTCCTCACAGGCAGTGACTGTCATGTGACTCAGTCTGTACAGTGCACTGTCTTCATTGCGGGTGGATTAGTGGACAACCATTTGACATTAATAAATCATATCTAATTTATCAGCGGTATTACTATTATATTGGACAAATATAACAGTTACTGCTAAGAATCCAGCTGGGGTCAATTTAACATTTTTAAGGTATTTTATTTCCATCTCAGATTGTAAGATGTATTTTCAACAATGTAAAACTAATACAAACTGACATTACATTACATTATGTCATTTAGCAGACGCTCTTACCCAGAGTGACTTCCAAATAAGTGCATCACAATGCTAAGCGTAGTTATCAAAAATACTACAAGAGATCAGTAAGATACTGAGCTGAGTGCTAAACTAATATATAGTGCTTTTTAATAGAAAGTAGGGACAGATAGGATAGATAGAGAGTAAGGTAGACTTGAGATAAAGCTTGAAGAGATGAGTTTCCAGCTTTCTCTTGAAGGCACCCAGGGAGTGTTCTACGAATCTCAGCAGGAAAATAATAATAATAATATAAAGATATGGTTGAGTTTTAGTGGTATAAACCACTTTATACCAGGCCTATACTTTAAAGGCCTGCTGAGGTTGTCACATTTGCCCCAAGAAGTTCAGCATTTTAGGTGACCTGCCTGTGATGTCCCAGCATGCTTATGTTTGCATACAGACAACCTTAATGTACCACGGAAATTTACACTGACTATAAACTAATCATTGAGAAGAACATACTCATGTGTGAAGTTGCTGTGAATCTGTTGCTCCTACATGGATCTTGAATGAACCTGAAGTCCAGTTCAGGAAAGACAAATGTATGTCCACAAAGGCCTGTGTAATTTGAAACCTAATCACATGACTCAAACAGATTTGTAATACCAGCCCAAAGAGTGTCTTCCATTACCCAGAAAACATGGCCCCAAATAGGGCACCTCAGTGCTTTATCTGACTTGCCTTGGTAAATATATACAGCTATACTAAGTGACAATATGTGGAGTGTAAGGATGTGGGCATCTGGTAAAGGATCAGTATTTGCAGATGCCTCCAAAACAACTGGTAGTGCATATACACCTGGTCAAATTGCATCATGCTGCAGCATTCATTTGATATAGCCAGAATCTTTCTACAGGTTCTGTCCTTTTCAATGAGGACATAGCATGCTATGAACACAATGAACATGTATAAAAATAGATTGTTTGTGTTGGATTTATATGTTTTGCTTACACTTGGCCCTCATTAGCGCACTTCCAGTGCAGGTTTTTTCAGCCTGTACTGCATTAGGTTAAATGTACAGTCAAGTTTCAAGAAAGAAACTCCCTACCATTGTCTCCGGGCATAAACATTCCATAGGCTAACTGCGGGATAGGCACGTAGGATAATCACTTTGATAGCATAACCATATTCCAGGGAGGTTGTTATTTCTGGACGTTTACAGTAAAAAAACTGTGGTGTTCAAAGGAAGTTCTTTGGCTGATAGCCAGAGTGGGTCTGTATCTGTGAGGCTGCAGTATGTAAGTGTGACTTTGAGAAGCCAGAGGATGGAAATAACCCTCTGCCGGATTATATGGGGGGCACAGTGCAGCTGAGGATGACCAAAGCGGGGGTTGGGGTTGTGAGTTAGTTCCGTCGGATCGGGAAAAACAAGTATTCTGTCGCATTGTGAAACGAATGTGAAATGTAGGTTTCTTTCCTGTCAAGGAGTGACAGTGTCATCCACATTGCAATTAGCATTACAGTTGTCACTGCAACCAATGCACTCCTCACCTCTATTGTTAGTTAAATGCTTGAAGTGAACAGAAACTAGATCAGTCCTTTTAGAGTAGTTTGTGCCCCCCCCACACACCCAGCACAAAAATACATTGTGACGTTACAAGACATCTAATCACAAAATGTTTCTGCAGTCTGATTGTGAGAATGTTGGTATTTACACATGTCTACCTGTAGACATGAATACACTGCTCAGTACAAGTGACTTTTAAGAAAGAAGTAAACTTAACACCACACACAAAGGTACATTAATGATGGATACAATCGCCTATAGCTCTGATGTTATATCAATGTCAGGAATTAGACAGGAAAATATTTTCCAGTTTTCAGGATAATATTTTCTACTTTTCACCCTGATGTGTGTTTTAAGGCTTTTATCAGATCCCTCTCTGAATTAAGGGATGGTGAAGCTCTACAAAAAGAAACATTTACCCCAGAGTTTATGTCCTTCACCCAGAGATTTTAAAAGGTCCTTTGTTCTAAGTTTAACTAAATTCTTTTCTGCATGTATTTTCAGAAATACAGAAATAAGAGTGTGGTCAGATGTTTCTGTGTTCAAGCAGGTACTTTGTGAACTTGACCTCCCAGCTTGTGGTCCAAAACAAGTCTCAACTGTGCTGTGATCAGTTGATCGGTGATCAATACAGTGACTTTGGCATCAGTCTTCCAGCTTTAGGGAGCCCATGCAGCAATATATATTGAAATCATATATATTTAAGCATGTTGTTTGTAGACACTTTCAGTGCATGCCCTAGGTCACTGTATTCGTAGCTGTTTGGATGGAGTTTCTCAGATTGGTGCAGGTTCTTTTACAGTGAACACAACAGAGTTATGTAATACTTTATCATTGTGGCCATCACTCTAATCAGGCAGTTTGACTGGAACCATCGGGTGTCCTTCTGTAATATAGGGAACATCAGCCAACTAATTCCAGGTTCATCTTTTTTTCCTCATCTTTGCAACAATGTTTTCAAGAATAAAATCAGCTATGTTACTATGCTCTCAACATGGCCCTGTCGAGGCATGCAGAAGGAATTTGTTTTTTCATGGTCCTCACATTTGCTGATGCTGGTGACGTGGATTGGGGGGGGTGCCCAGTGGGGGAGTCTCGGCTGGGAATTTGGACTGTGTCAGCAGAGTCCTTAGAATGTGTAAGCCATAATTGGATAAAGAGTTTAAACTAAGGTATTCTCTCCAAAAAGGCATACCTGATCTGATCACAGAACACCTGAACCCTTTCCCCCTCTACTTACTTGAAGAGATGACCCCATAATTTCACAGAATAAGGTGGCTGCAGAAATCCAGCAAGAACTTCTGTATGGTTTGGTAATCTCAAGTACTGAGCAGTCTGTTGATGTTTCTGAGAACACAGTCGCCTCTGACAGTTTTCACAGTTCTGCCATTTTCCTGTTTTCTCTCTAAATTCCAAGTCTGATCTCCACATTTTTTGCCTTTTCCTCTGATAAGGCCTTCCTTGCCGGATAAGAGCTCCTGCTGAAAGAAAGGGCTGAAGCCTTTACTGTGATCAAAGACATCGATTTCAGTGAAATTTAACAAAGGTTTTTGTTTGTTTGTTTGTTTGTTCTCATAAAAGAACTCAGGAGCTGTTTCACCACTTTGCCTTGTGTGCCTCCAAGGGATGATTACATCAGAGAACAGCCCAAAATTATCCAGTGTGTCCTGTACATCACAATGCACTGGCTTGTGTGTTTGTCTGCAAAGTGCTTTAACTAAACAGTTGCGCTTGCCGTTGGAGTGCTGTCCTGTATCAGTGACTGGACTGGTGACGATTATCTCCAGAGACAGCGATTTTGTGCAAGTTAACCACAATGAAATTGAAATCAGAAAAAAGGAGACTCAAGGGATCTTGGAATACAGAACAGACTCATGGTACCAACTGGGTTGTGACCCTGTGACCTGCTGGTTTCAAATCTGTCTGCCCCAACCGCTGTCTCTACCCTTGAGTGTCTCGGTGACGCAGTGGATTCTCGCGCAGATTCAGTAGTGAGGAAGTTATACACAGTAGCTAAGCAAACACTGAGGTTTTCACAGGCTTGTGTTGAGGATTTTCTTGGAGGCCAGCAGCCAAAGTGGTGCAACAGTGTATTTTTGGGAGGGGTGCTGGGTTTTGGGAGTTGCGTCACTGGTGACGAACAATAGCGCTGCTGTCCCTCTCTAGATAATTTGATGTTTAATGGGTGCGACAACCAGACCTCAGCAGTTTCTGAAAGAAATGCAGAGTACACCGAGCACAATGTTCTCCCTGTTAGACTCACACATGTTAAAACTGAGCTTTTTCCCAGTCATTTCAAAAGTTCAGTTTCAGCAATTAAATGCTACTTTTCCCAGCAATGGGTGCAGTCAATTAGAACCAGGTGCTCAGATTCAGGACTGTTATGCAATCACAAGGCAGCCTTTGCTAACTGAATATGACTTCAAATCTTTGTTATGAAACAGTGTCAGTATTTCATTTAACAGGTGTTTAAACTGTAGGTGAATCTATTAATTGACTCGGGTGGAAAATATCCAAATGCTATCTGGTCAAACTCAGCACAAAAACAACAAGACAAAAAGGACAACAGATTCACAAACAAGGACCTTTAGTAAATTTCCACTGTGTGCATGATGCAGTAGGCAGTAGTATGACGCTCCTTACAGTTTCCTACCATAGTTATTCGATATGTATTATTTAACAATACGCCGGTGTTCCGTTTCAGTGTCTTCATTTTGTATAAACACATCCAGTTTATCTGACGATATCTCGATTTGTTATGCATCAACATGCCAACTGTCAATCTCTTATCTCCCTCACACCTCTGGCACATTGTGTCCTTACCTCCTATATTAAAAAAACATCGTCTTCCTCAAGGGAAACGCACACACACTCTGAGACGCTCGCTCAATCAGCGTGCCCTGGGGGCGCGCCTACCGTGCACAAAAAGCGGCGCGCAGTGAGTCACAAGCCACACAAGTTTTTAAGTTCGAAAGACGCAGTGTGTTACAGGGAGTCCATGCAGAGGCAGGGTTCATAGCAAGCTGTCGGTTCTCGGCTACACGTTTGTTCGGGCAAGAGCGAAAAAAGTTATCTGCTACTAGGCGCAGTACATTTTTAAACTAAAACCGATTTCCCTACACGCCGTTTGAATTTGTCAACAACAGAAAATCGCTGGGATCTGCTTGCCCAACACCACGATTTGAGGCTGTTATTTCATCATTGTCAAAGAAAGGATTCCGCTGCATTTCGGAAAACGCCACTTGGGCAGCGTGTGAACACAGAGAAACAGCTCGACCTGTTCAACCACTCTAGAGGCGATAATTCGGAGACTCGCTCAAGCTCACCGTTTGCATGCAACAACATAAAGGTAAAACTTTTTTTTTGTGCTGAACGTGGGTTTCTGCGTTTTACTACTGACTGGCGTCTATAATGTTTTAACTATACTGTATACACCAGCACGCAAAGTCAAAGACATTTAAAGACAGTTAAAGTCTCAATTAAGATATTTTATCGTTTGTAGGCCCCATTATTAACCGGGACAGGTGGCCTGGTTAATTCATTCTTAATGCTACACTCTTTCATGTAGCCAATGTATAGGTAGACAACGCAACTTCGTATTTTGAACGCCTTTTTCTGTAATTGATGTCGACCCTGCAATTCCATTGTTCAGTTGTAGGAAATCTGTATGGGGTTATCGATGACTGAATTGAATGGTTTTGGTGCACACATCTCCTATAACTAGCTAGGTAAAGTTTGTAAAATGGCAAAATACATAATGTTTGTATTTGATTAGCTATTTCAGCATATATTTATACGTATGTGACGCGCTTACAAAGAGTATGTTTACGTCATTTTCACTATTTTAAGCCTAATGCGTGATATGAAACCGCAAGGGAGAACGTGTGATACATGCGTCTTCGGTGGAAAGAATCTCGAATCCCTATAGCCAGAAATTGCTCATTTCTTGACTATATCAGACATTGAATTGGCTAACTGAAGCAAAGATATTGATTTTGTAGAACCCTCGCATGTTTTATCGCGTTGCCTGAAATGCATATCATAGAGTACTTGGGTAGTCGGCGACCGCCAGGTGGTTACAAAACAAGCAGCGAACAAACGTTTTTAAAAGCCGCTGAATTTTGTTTTGAAATCTTGCATAGTCATGAAATGTGTTTGTCATAGTTTTCTGCGCATAATGAAAAAATACAACTTCATGATTGAAATTTTAATGTTTATGCTGTAATTAGGAGCGAATTGTATTTGAGAGCCTTGTCATTATTAAGAGATCCAGGTGTCACCACACCGGAGATAGGGAATCTCGCTTCTGGCAACAGTGAACAATGACGTTGTTACTCCCTCACACTTCTTTTCACGTAACTGTCATCAGCAATCCGAAGTAACAGTGCCCTTCTGCACCTACACCATTGCCCTAGTTGGTACAATTCTGTCTCGTGTGTGCCTGGGGAAAAAAAATATCTAAAATGTAGTTGGACTGGAATAGATGCCATACTTCCAGCAATGTAGTAATGTACAGGCAACCTCACCTGTCATGTCTCCACCCCAGGTATATTACTTTTTTTTTAATATGACCAAGAGCCCCGTATGTTTGTGTGTGTGTGTGGTTGAGCCTCTGGGACAGTTTATTTTGTTATGTGTGTGCCGTGTGACACATGCTCAGAAGCATGCTATTGTCTTGAGAAGGAGAACAGTTGGGGGTTGAGGGGCCAAGCAAAGCTGTTTCCTGAGGACCAACAATGGCGGGCATTGCAGAACAGTCGGCGGTTCTCGGACGGCGCAACATCTGAAGCTGCCGGGACGTTGGAATAATGGGTCAGAGAAAAGCGAGAGGAGGGGGGAGAAAAATAAACCCCCGAGCACAATGACTTTTCCCAAAAACAAATACACGCAATGTACCAGAAGTGTTTTCAGGAAAGCTGGACAAAGGGAGGTCGACATCGAACGCAGCTGCAGCAGTCGCCCAATTCCAGTCAGTGGTGGAACAGGGCGCCCAGTGGGAGTGCCTTATTGCGCTCGGCTGTTGTGCCCCGGACTCTCTCAGGGCCAGGCTGGGGGACTCTCAACCATCCTGAAGTTACAAGTACATTGTGTGCACTACAGCACTGTGCGTCAGGGTGCTGAGCCATGTGCCCCAGTCCTCGCAGGCCACACTGAACTAGTTTTGGGCCCTCTGATTTTGACAAATTGCAAGGGTAAAGGTGCACGTTGGACAGCTGCAGTTACGATTTCGTTTGTGTCATGAAGAGATTGGCTCCAATTTAATTAAAGATACCCTCAAGGAATTTGCTGTGCACCCCAGCTGTCGGAGCACCTCTCCCTTGTCCATTGGCCCCTGTGTTCCACCTGTGCTCTGGTCCAACCAGGACACTGGAAACACGATCCCTGGTGAGAGGGGGTGCAGCCTGCATGGTTAATATTTGATGGGCCCCCGTTACTGAATGCGCGAGCAGTGGAAAGCGGAATATTTCCCAGCGAGCGCGTCACGGCTGTAACCGATCCTCCGCTGACGCACGTCGCGCGCGGCCTTTTTTCCGAGTGCCACAGCCCTGTCTGGCGCGCCGTGGTCCGGAGTGCTGCAGGCACGGTGGTCCCGTGGGCGTAGACACCGCGCAGGGATCCCATAAGAACGCTCCGCGGCTGAGCACGGCTATTATTTTACCAGGATTCCGGCCAACTGCAGGCCGGTTTGGCCTCTGCCTCCAACGGCAGTTGGATGGACGGTGTCTTTTTCTCACAAGTTCTGTTTTTTTAGTGATTTTGTCATCTGATGACACGGGAATGGAGAGTCTGTTGTAACGGAAATCATGTGGCTGAAAATCATTCATTTTAAGCTAATGTGGAACGGTTATGGGTCTGGCTATTCTCAGGGACTGATTACCATTGCAGTACAGAAGTACCAGGTACACACGACTGATGGTCCTTAATCCACTCTGAGACTGTGGTGAAAGCAAACTAGATGCTGAGGAACGTGGTAAAGCTGGCTCTTCTCATTTTCTCAGTCCAGCCTAAATAAAAATAACAAAAAAAACAATTTGGGCCAAATTTTGTCTGTACTTTATACTCGGCATGTACAGAAAATGGCAGCAAAGCTGGTGCCATAGGTGTTTTTACAAATTTAGCTAGAATCCCTTTGTTTACTTTATAAAATAATGTGTAATTTAAAACGCATTAAACCATCTGCTGCTGTTTGTATTTGCGCATCTCTTAGTTAAGTCATTGTTTTCTTCCCCTCATTTTTGACTCTGTCCAGAGTCAACTGGCTAGGCAGAAGGGAAGTATTTAAGTCAGTCTATAGCCCCTTAGTCTGTATCGCAACTGCCCAGCACACCCTGATCGCACCTTCATCCGGTCAAAGCGTGAAAGTGAGAGGTTTTGCATCCCCAGGCTTCAAACCACACTTAACTCCAGACCCCCCCATAGACAAGATAAGTGAGCCAGTTTTGGTGCAGGAGGAAAACCCTTACACGCTCATAGCTGATAAGGGGAGCTCTTATCACTTGGAGCTCCATCCTTGCTAGAGCTGTGGCAGACAGCTGCAAAAGCCAAAGAAACCAGGCTCTGGGGTCACTCCTGAACTAGCCTGGTGCAGGAAGTGGCCTTCAGGAGAGATGTGCCTCTTCACAGCCTCAGCGCAAAGGTGTTATTTTTACCCTGCTGGTTTTGTTTTTGAATGGAATGATTAACAGTTAGCAGGTTTGCCCATTGTGCCCTCTTTCCTTCCAGTGGAATATTGTGATTCATTTGAGAGTCACTGTCAATCTGACTCACACCTGTTTACTGTCCTGTCCGCACTGCTGTGTGCTTTAATACTGTGTTCTGACTCCTAAATCGCAGGGTGATTCTGAACTGATTGCTGTACCTCTGCCACAGACATTCTGTATTATGACCAGATATTCTACTCATGCATGTAATTCATTCTCCATACTTCCTTGTCTTGGAAGTTGTAGTCAAAAACAGAAGGCTCTAGTCCTGTCTGCTTTGCTATGCTGGCTATGGATGTTCAGTTACAGAGGATATCCCCTTACTGATAGTCCTAACAAGCAAGTATCAGTTTTGTTTGTAACCATGGCATAGACAGAACTTTCAATGCGAAATGCATGGAGCTGACTATCTGGTTTATACATAGAATGTTTGTGCTACTGGTCTTTACATAAGCTTTGGCCCTTAAGGGAATGCCTTTGTCTCCCTCTCTTGTCACCCAGACTTGGCAAGTGAATGCAACTCCATAGGAGGCTGGAAACAAGCGAAAAGCAGGGAGAAGGAGCAGCTTCGGAGATTAAGGATCCCGCGTAGAGCACCCCTGACCCCCGCCCCGGGCTCGCCCCGCCAGCGCCTGGGCCCAGCATGTCTCTGAGCAGCTTCCACCTGATGCAGACGCTGAAGAACTCACCGGCCGCGCTGCGGCGCCACTTCCGCCGCGACCGCACCGAGAGCCTGTCGCACGGCGACCCGCTCTTCAAGGTGCACTACCTGGGCACGGCCAAGATCTTCTCGCTGGACCGCGAGCAGGCGGAGGACGCCATCAGCCGCATGCTGGACGGCGCGCCCGGCAAGCTGAGCAAGGACCACGCCCTGGTGGTGCGGCCGCGCTACGTGGAGGTGAAGGAGATCAGCACGGGCCGGCAGCTGACCAAGACCTACCTGCAGGACATTGCGTACTGCGCGGCCGACACGGCGCGCCCCAACGTCTTCCTCTACATCTGCAAGCAGCACGGCCAGCAGCTGCAGTGCAGGGTGTTCTGGTGCAGCCGGGCCGAGCGCGCCAAGGACATGACCGCCTGCCTGGCGCACTCCTTCCAGCGGGCGCTCAGCGACTGGCAGGACCGCTGCGCCCCCGGCCCCGCCCCGGGGGATGCTCTGCCCAGGGTGGAGGAGGCGCCGGCCCCCGCCAACCCACCGTCGAGGAGCTCCACGCTGCCGGCCAGCTTTGGAAAAGGTGAGGCCCTTTTTCGGGGCGGGGTTTTGAGAACAGGGGGGGAGGGGTGCTGGATGGGTGGTGGCTGGTGGGAGGGGATAGATTTTTTTTTTTTTGATTTAAAGTAGTGTAGCCATTCTGTTGGTTTTACAGCAAGATTTTAGCTGGACCTATGACCAGTTTGTGTCTCACTGGGGCTGATTATAGCACAAAATCTCCCCAGTCACTGTAGCTGAAGATGTAGGCCAGCTTTAAACACTTGACCCTTTTCTCCAGCACTGATGGCATTAAATAGCTTAAGTGCCTTAGCAACTGAAAGTGTGCCCTTGGCCTATCAGTGCCTTTGCTGAGTGAGCTTTGCTGTCTGAGTGTTAGTGAGTCCTCTGTTGGCCTGCAGCAGCATGCGACTCTCATAGCCTGTCCCGCTAACCCCACGTCTTTTGTGCTGACAGTTCGCTGGCGGAAGAGGAGCTCGGTGTCCCACAGCCCCCTGAGAGCCATCACAAGGCGGGGCTCTGCCTCTGACAGCGGACCCTGGCACTGAGGCTCGCAGCAGGCTAACCAAAGGGTTCATCATGACCCCCCTGGGACTTGTTCACCATGGGAAAGGTGGAGGGCGGGAGGGGTGGGTTGACAGTTTTGGTAAGGGGACCACAGCTGGACTTGGTAGACTCTTTCCTTCTGATCTTTTCCAAAGCAGCACATTGAGTCCCTGTGGCCCGGCTCCATATTTACAGGGGCTGGGCTGGTGCTGCCATTGTGGGCTCCAAGCATTGAGTGTCCCCAGCTTCTGGAAGGCGCTGACGATGGGCACGGGACTGTTGGACTTCAGTGGGGACATCTCCGCAGTCTGGACAATGCCGTTAAATGCAGTCCTCAGTAGTGAGTGCGAGGACCCGTGTGCAATGCAAGCTGGGATATCGCCCAGAAAAGCTTAAGTTATGGCAGCTGACGCTGACCCAAGGTTGTAGGAGGTCACAGACAGGTCGCTATATTCCTGCCATCATTTTTATTCATCTTTTTTTAACAGTAGTGTTTGTTTTTGTAAGTCTTTGGCTCTCACGCGATTGCCCCTGGAGGTCACAGGGATGTTTTTGGAAGGGGACAGGGGGCACAACGGTAAATCAGATGGGTGGCCCTCCAAGGGATCGGGGTTCAGGGATGTTTTTTGGGAGCGAGAATGAGAGTGGGTGGCAGAAGGAGGGACTTTTGGCCTGATGGGTGGGCCATACAGCAGTAACGACAGGGGCGTTTCCTCATGTAGTTAACATTCGCTGTTGGAGTTTAAGAGGTGACTATCAGCACAGGTCATGTACAGCATTGCAGAGCACTTCAGTTCACTCCTTACATTACACTGCACAGCCTCTGTCCTGCACAGCCAGACATGTTATTTGCCTCACATCTGTCGCGGTTGTTCCTAGTTCTGTATGTTTTGATATATTTGGTTGAACAAGACCTAAATTTGTTCCAAAGGTTATGAGTTTTTTGTTTTGTGGTTTCCCTCTTTAATTAAATGGTATGATTAATTTGGTAGTGCATACCTGGTAAAGCCTGCACTCGATCCAAAAGCTTATGCATTCAGCGTTTTGGGCCGTTTCAGTACAGCAGGACAGTTAGCCACTGTTTGCTGTGTGACATTTCTGCCACCTCAGCATGACTGGCGGCTGTGCGGAATGCTCACCGTGCACCTGCATTCCACTGTGGACAAGAGGCCACACCTGCTGGTTTCCCCACCCCCACCAAGCCAGCATGGCTGCATTCCTTCCCTGTGTTACAGAACAGTGATGTTCCAAAGATTCTGTCTACTCATGCCACCTCAGACCGATCCCAGCCGCTGATGAAACCTGTGTGCAACCTGGCCTGGGAGTCTTCAGAAGTCACATATTCTGGGACAGTAGTAATAAGTGAGGATTGTTTCCTGATCCTGTGGATGATATTTTAAATCTGCAGGTACAGACTGATTTAAGGGACAGCTATTTTAGTAATGGGCCCAATGTGACGTGTGTGCTGCTGTCTCCCCCTAGGGGCAAGAACATGTATTAGTCTGCACAGTTGGTACAGGGTTTCTATGGTCTTTTGGTTGGAGGTCCCTCATCCTGCCTTTTTTTTTGTTTGATGACTGGCATTGTGAATAAAGTGAAGCTTTTTTTAAAGACATTTTAATTGATTTTAATTATTAAAATGTATCCCTTTACTGCTAGTGGCACAGCTCCTAGTCAGGAGTTCTGCTGGATGCATCAAGGTTTTTAATGTTTAAAAATGTTGATGTGCTTTTGTTTTTTTTATTTGTGAGTACATATTTAAATATCTATGTATTTTATGGAACAGTAAACTTTTATACATTAATCAAAGCAGTACTTTGTCTCCCTTTCTTTCTGTGTTTTTTTTTTTTTATCAAGGGTACATTAACACCTTAAATGTAAAGGCTTTTTATGGCACGCTTAACACTTTGGAAATTGTCTTTTTGGAAGCATGAAAACTCTGCTCATATCTAAGTTGCATACCTTTTCAGGGGGTGATAAGAAGTCCAGTGCTCTCTTGGACTATGCTTCTAATCAGACTTCACATACAATCAGCAATGTTGTAGCCCTTATGTTTTTACCTGATTAGAGGGGCAGCGAGTAATGTCTTGGGACACAAAGTACACGGAAACAGGTATCCAGTTTTTTGACAACAGAAACTTTATTCTCCATTAATGACACCAGCCTTTTCACAAACTCAAATCTACTGTAACTTTTGATCAACGAGTTGCTATTTCCATGGTTCTGTGTTATCCGTCATCCTCTGACCCCCTCATGGGTCTGAAGTGTCCCCTCTGTCACTGGTCGTCCAGCAGAGCCTGTCCCACAGTTGGGGTGTTCCCCCGAAGACGCTGCACCTCCCAGAGGGTCTGTACATGGAGACGCCTCAGAGAGTCCACCTCCTCCACAACTGAGAAAAAGAGGTTGAGCTGGGTTACATAACATATTTTTAATTACATTCCAGTTGCTTAGCAGATCCTCTTAGACATGCGTAGCTTTTGTTCACTTAAGGTACCTGCTTCAGTAAATATTATCTTATCATTGTTACCTTACGCAATGTAAAGTGCAACAGTGGCCCACTAGCAGCCTTTGGGTTACCAACCCTGTTTTCTGCCACTATACTACAATACTGTGAGTGTTATGCCAACATTACTCTTATATTCCATATTCAAAACATACTGATCCCTGAAGACTTCTGAGGTAAAAAAAAAAAAAAAAGTCTATCAAAGTTACAAAACACGCAGATACAGTTTAATTGCTAACAGAGCTGAGTGGAGGCAGTGAAAGGCTGTGGTTTTTTGGAACGCCCCGGCTGTGCCCACCCTTGCTGTAGAATGCTTCCTCCCGGCTGCACTGGACAACCAGTGTTTCCAGGAAGCTGATGAGGGCCCCTGAGACCAGGAAGCGCTCGGAGAGGGGAAGCGACTGAAGGTAACGCATGTCCAGGGAGAAGGGATTCACGGGCGGGGGGATGGTGCACAGACACACCAGCTCACTCACCACGTCCCACACCCTGGTGCCTGCAAGACAGACGGGCACAGGTGGGGAAAAGTCATGCTTGTTTACATCAGCATGGTTGCTGTCGATGAAGCAGCGTTCAAATAAAAACTACAATGTTTCAGTCATTCATTCATTCATTCAAAAAAGATTTGTCATGAAATTCCCAATATTGATCCGTTATAAAGAACCATCTCCCATATACTGGGTGTGTAATGACATTTCACATCACTTAATTTCCCTAAAGAGGATGTTTTTGGTCTTACAAAGGTCTCTCAACAATGGCGATTTATACTTTAATAATCCAGAGTGGAGTTTTACAAATGGCAGAGTCTGGATGATGGTTTCCTTGATTTGTCTTCAAAAAGAAGTGGTCCCTCTCTCAGACTGTGAATACTTCTTTTTTGTAGATTTTCAAAAATGAGTTTATCCTACTGTCTGGCTTTGGAGAAAATAAGGTTACTCTGAACAAAAGTTAGCCTTAAATTTAGCTCAAGCCAAAGGAAACATTTTTCTCAAATTACGTCTAACCTTGTGAGCCCCAGTCTGTGATGGACTTGAGTTTCATGGGCGTGTCTCTAACCAATGAGTCGGTTCCTCCAATATTAACAAGGCGCTCGTGATTGGACCGTATCCAGGCATAGGGTCTGCCATACTTGGCGTAGCCAGCCAATAGGAAGAGAGTGCAGTTTATTTCCTGAAAGGTCAGATGTACAAGAATTTTCAGCCAAGCTGTTTGGAAAGTCTGACATCAGGTGTGAAAACGGTGTGACAAAATTACGAAAACTGCTCTTACAGGCACAGCGATCTCCCTCTCACTGGGCGAGGCTGGCAGAAGATGGGCCTCACTGTTCCTGGGGAGGAGAACGGGAGAAGGAGTGGCTCTGTGTGTGTGTGTGTGTGTGCGCACATGTGTGTATCTACCTGGGTACATATATGTTTGTGCATGCATGAGCGTGTAAATGTGTTTGGATGTGTCTGTGTGAATGTCTGTGTGTGTGTGCGTGTATGACAATGTGTTTGTGAGTGTGGGTGTATGAGCATGCATTCATGTGTGTGCGTGTGTGTGTGTGTATGTGTGTGTGTCTCTGTGTGAGTTGTGAGTGTTTGTGTGTAGACATGTGTGAATACATGCGTGCATATCCAGCATGCTGGTGTCCTCTTACCTGCTGGCCTGCTGTGGTGTTCCCTGTGTAGGCTGGACTCCAGAGAGTGGAGTGCTGGCACTACTGCTGCTGCTGCTGCTACTGCTACTGCTACTCAGAGAGGAGGCTGCTGATACTGGGAAGCCTGGGGAACACCATCCCTACAGGAGGAAGAAACACACATACACCAGCATGCATGCACATGCACATGCGTGCACACACACACACACACACACACACACACACACACACACACACACACACACACACACAGGTCACAGAATGCAAACAGAGGCAGTACACTGATCCCTGTTTTGGATCTGAACATGAAACTCTGTCCTTGGATGTAATGGAAAACACAGACATTTACCAGATCCTCGTTCACTATGGTCAACAACAGCTCCTCTCTCCCTCTTAGCCAGGGCTGAAAGTAACGAAAACCCTAGAGAGACAGAGGGATAGAGAGGGGAGTTAAAAAGAGAAAGGAGGGAGCCAAAGAGCACAGTCATTCCCTCCTGTGTCTGCATGCATTTTTTTTATCCCCACGACTGTCACAAGCATTGTAGGGATGCCAATGACAACGATGCCAGGCTTCATAGTAATTATTTGGGCTTCTTTCACGAAAAAAAAAGAAAAACCAACGTGCAAGCTGTTTCCTGTTGAAACGCTGGGCCAATATGGGCTTTGGCTCGAGTCTGGCCTCTTGTCATGCCCCGCAATGCCTTGCCAAAGTAGAAAACCAGCACTGAAAATAAGGGCTGATGACGGCAGAATGTGGGTTTTTGTCTGAGCGCACATGGCAGCCGTGCGCGCCGTGACGTGCTCGCACCTGCAAAGAGCCCAGCACTGCCAGGTCGGAGAGAAAGTTCTGGAGCTTCTTCTTCTGCTCCCTCTCTTTCCTCTGCACGAAACAACAACAATAACAACAAAAATTCAGTTGCTTATTGATCATATTCTCTAGTTATCTTGAAATTTCAATTTTGGCTTTAATTTCCTCTGTCCCTCGTTTCAGCGACTTTACAGTTGGTAGTCTACTTTGTTTGCTTCCTTATATTACGTTTGTTGCCTTATTTTGAAAGGTATAAAGGGTGTGTCATTATAGAAGGAAGCTTACGTGTGTTAATTTGACATTTTCTTGTAGCTGTACTCGTTTAAAATTCTCCCAGCAGAAAATTTATAGTTAAGTGATTGCACACAAGTAATAAATATTAAGAGCCCACCGCCTGCTGTCTCCTAGCAACGCAACGCCATTAGCTCATCCTTGCCAAGTAATATCGCAATATGACAATATGAGGCAGTGGGATAAACATAAGCAGATATATCAAAATGCAATTATACAATGTTGTCTTGTCAAAAATAATCAATGGTGTAAAACGTAATTATTTTGTCATTCGCTTCATCCTTGTGATTATCAGTCATTGTGTTGCTATTGATAGTCTACTGTTATAATGAGTATATTTAGAAACGATTGTTACTTACATAACTGGAACTCATATTGTTACAGCATTCGATGAATTATTCTTACACCGTCCGCTTTCCTTCACTGAGGAGATATTCGCCTCGTGTTATTAGCTAGCGAAGATACATCTCTTAAAACAAGAAGCATCTTTCACAGCGCACCTCACGCTCTAAGGCGGAATGTGACTGTTCGCACCTCCCTCTTCCTGTTTTTGTCTCTGCCTATAAATCTCTTCATCTGTCTTTTCACACTCACTGTTGGATTAATTTACATATATTTGTTTAAAATATTGTTCTTATTTTATTTTAATTCTGGGCAATGCGCCACTTCTTGTAGCCCTCTCGTCATGCAAGGGATCATCTGCGTGGTACTCTTTCTAATAATAAACGAACAAATCCGCTAATACCTGTTGTATTAAAACTAACATTAATATCCAAAATTTAAATCATAAAACCAAGTAAACACGTGTATGCATTTGATTGAGTATATATCAAGTTAAGTTCTCAAAGACAAATATGTTTATACCGCCTTTTGGAATGTGTGTGATCTGAGATTGCTCTCGCCCATGTGAATTCGCATCACTTTACTCTTACGCCAAGGCAGCGTGCTGAACATGGGGCGTTCAAATCGAGTATTCAGGGATCACGTGCTCGATTACTGACAATTAGGCGCCAGGTGTTTAGCTCCGACGTAGTAAAATGGCTTGGTTGAGGGATTCTGGTACAATTTGCGTTTGGCGAATTAGAAGAAAAGACAAAGAAAAACTAAACTGTATCAGCTAACTCTCGCACTCCCCGTAATCATGCCAAATTATGTACCGTTTTGTAAAAAGGTTCGAACCGTTCTCAGGTAAGAGCGTGTTTTGTTCAAATCATTTCAAGTGAGTATCTTAACGCTTGTGACAGCAGGCCTATAAGACTAAAAAATCGTTACTGTATACGTGGTTAAGTATGCAGTAATATTTGGGTCTTTACAAGCTATAAATAACTCAAACCTAGGGCATGCCAGTTGTTTTAGTTATCAACTGGCCCACAGATTCTTAATAAATGATAACCACCTTGTCACGTTTCATTGGCTACTCTTTATCAAACTCACAGAATGAACAGAACTACCGGAGTGTTAATGTTTAAAATAAATTGCATGAATGTATTTATATGCATGGCCATATGCAAGAGGGTTGGATCCCGACTAATATGATACTTTGATCTTGCAGTGCACTGTTGCTCTGTCTCCTGCCCACCTGTACGCTCACCACTGTACCTATGGGTAAGTTTACAGCAATACTTTGTCCTGTCTCTGCAGTACAGATGCCCCCAGCAGGCGTAAAGAGCAGAGATGGTAGGCTCAAACTTGCACTCAGAGCTTTATTGCCACTGTAATTGGTACATCAATTCCATTGCAGAAGCAAATTGTATCTGACAGAGTCGGCTGTGGGAGTTCCGTCAGCCTGCAGCCCATTGTGCAGGGATAGGAGAGCAAGGCTTCATGAGCTCCAAAGTGAGTTGAATCATCATATATAATTGGTGATTCACTGATCTGAACCAATCATAGGACAAGTAGCTCCACCCATTGTGGGGGTCATGAAGCCTCACTCTGCTACCACCTACTAATGTGCTGGAGTCATATTGGCACTGTGGGCTACAGGTCTCTTATCAGAGGAGCACTGTGCTGTTGAGATGGTGGCTGATGTGAGCTTTCCCTCAGGGTAGATCCTCAGGGCTGCACCTTATCTGTAGCATCACTGTGCACTCTCTGAAATTGATTGACAATGTTTGGAGGCTGGCACCCTGTGTTCCAGTCACACAGGTCATTTGTAGTGTGGTAAATTGAAGTCTGTACAGTCAGTTGGTTCGTTGGCTCGCTCCCTCAATGACGCCTTACAACTTGTGAAGGGACGTTCCAGACAGACTGCCATGATCACCACTTCTGGCTGACCATCAAGTCAAGCTTTCTTGGCCAAATTGTGCGATTTGACATTGAAGGTGAGTGTGTGTGTGTGTGTGTGTGTGTGTGTGTGTGTGTGTGTGTGTGTGTGTGTGTGTGTGTGTGTGTGTGTGTGTAAGAGTGTAAGTGGGTCCGAGGGAGAGTTTAGAATCTGGAATAAAATCTACGTGACAGTTACATGCATGGCTTATTGCCTGTTTTGGTCAATGATGGCTTTTTGTGAAAAGCCTATTTTTTATGATTAGCTGCTTCTCATGACTGCATTAGACTGTGGTCTGCATATGTATGTGCTTGATATACCATATCATCCATTTAAAAGCACTGTGCAGCACCAGGTTAAATGGGAAATCCTGCTGAAAGAAAACAGTACTTCTCTAAAAAATAATGATGTTTGATAGATGTGGCAACATATCAGGCTAATCATTGTCAACCAAATACTGCTTAATTTCAAGGACTTTGATCCATGTTGTTCTATTATATGCATACATCCATTATTAATATCAATAGTAGTTTGAAAGTTTAAGTATTTGTGCGGTGAGAATCTTTAACAAAATATTTTGTTCCAATTTCAACTCTAGATAGGTCATCTTTGATTGTGTGGGAAACAAAGGGTTGATGAACTAATTTCCCCCAACTCCTCTGACAAGAGGGACCCCTGCTGGCCAGTCACAGTAATAATCTGTCAATTATAGGGAATATTACTCACATTGAAAATCTGAATCACTAACACTCACAGGGTGAAGCAATGTTGAGTATCAGTATCAACACAGAATTTGTATAATATACATGTCTGTGCCTTTACCTTTATGATTGGTTGCTCTGATTGGTTGCTTGTAATATGTAATATGAAGTTTGAGAAGAAATGAATACAAAAAAGCATGCAATCTCTCCAACACCAGACAAAAGCTTATTAGATAATTCAGACTTATTATCATATATCATATTTGTACATGATTGCATATGTGAGGATACTGCTTTGAGATTAATTTGAAATCCATTACATTGTCAAAGTAGATGGATCAGTCATTTTCTGTGCATTAATAAATATTATTGCACTGATTTAACACTACTCCTGTTAAAGAAAGTTGCACTCCAGATGTTTTCCAGCTCCCCATAAGTCACGGAGGCTCAGTTGGAAAGGGGAGCCAAAATAGCTGATCAAGATGTTGATTAGTTGCATCAAGGGGATTATTTGCCTGGCTGGAACAAAAGGGCTGAACTTTTGTGATTTTGCATGACCACGACTGAATGACATTGAGGTTTATAAGTTTAAATGCAATTTGGCTGCAATCCTGGGAATGTGAAAACACTGATTTCTTCCTTTGTAATGTGCATAATTACGTAACGGCAGAAACGCACTCAATGGGATGGAGGTATTATAGAGGTAACATGTGGAGTTTGACTGAAGTGGTTATGTAAGCCTTCCCTTGACTTTTCATTCCCACGTTCCCCTTTTCTCTTCCTGTCCTTTGATTCAGACCACGGGAGTGTTCACTTCCTGTCCAGCCAGCGGGCTGCGGAGTGCGGCTACACCGTGCTGTTTGACTCCCATGGGGACCTTGTCCTCCGAGCCTCCTTCCTGGCCTGCTATGTGGACAACCAGGTTCCCTGACCGATGGGGGCGGGGGTGTTGAGGAAGGGCGGGGGGGTCACAACTGCTGAAGATCACAGATTTTAAAAAACAACAACGAAAAAACCTACTCTCCTTCTGATCATTGCATTGCACAGTGTCTCCAGATTTTTAATCACCATGTTTATCACTGTGTTCAATCTGCTTTCTTTCATTAACAAATGTTACTGTGAATCACTGGAAACCCTTCACACTTATAGTGACCACAATCTTTTGTTCAGTTTTTGGGATTTCCAAAAAAAAAAACTTAATACTTAAGCAGGGTCATTTTGGGGCTTCAATGTAAAATCTAACACAGAGTACAATATTTACATTTACATTTATATTTTTCTCATTTGGCAGACTCTTTTATCCAAAGCCACTTACAAGTGAGGTACAACACAACCCAAGCGAAAAACCATACGAGTCAACAATATTAGAAGCACTGCATGACCAGGTTTCAAGTTTCAAATGTTGGCCAGGCAAGGTACAAACTAGCAGGTAAAGCTAAGGAGTGCATTAAACCATTAGATTACATTTTTTATAATTTTATGTCATAGTTTAGTAGGAGACAGTTTGAGACATGAGAAGTTTCTTTAGGGGGTAGTGTTTCAGGTGCTCAGGTGAGAGCAGGAGAGCTGTGTCTTCAGATGTTTCTTGAAGACAGAGAGGGACTCGGCAGAACAGATGAAGTGTGGATTAATATTACCTGTTTAGTATTAGTACATTACTTCCATGCTTCCTAGATGTCTAAAGGCAGGATGATATACCTTGCTTAGTTTTACATCTTGTGTATGTATACTGATAAACAGAAGCAATTTAGGTCAAGTACCTTTCGCAAAGATTCAATAGCAGTGCCTGTTGAGCCTTATAGTTATGAGTCTAGTTGGTAGTCACACCACACTGCTACTTCACTTGATATAAAGTTGAAGTGTCTTGGCTTGCTTCTGTATACTAGTAAACTGAGCATTTTTGTTAAAGCTCTCCAGTTTTTGTCTGAAGAATGGGTTTAATAATGAGGAGTGGTCTTATTCCAATAGCTTTGACAGTGGATTAAGAGAGCCTTTGCTTCCGCTTGTTGAGCTCTGAGGGCACGGTGTTTCCCGCTCTCTGTGCTTCCAGAAGGATACGGAGTTCTGGCTGCACGTGTGGTTCGTGAACAAGGAGGCCGGGGGAAAGGAGACGGCCTACCCCTTCCAGTTGGCCTGTGGCCTCCAGTGGCCCTGGAGCCCGCGCGAGATTGTCTGCGAGAAGAATTACATGGAGGTGAGGGAATGCCGCTCCGAGTTCTCGTGGACGTTGAAACTGCTTCGGGGAACACCCTGCATTCTGTTTATCTAATTAATTAATTTTTTTTCTCAGGTGTCTGTGAGGAAGGAAATCCTGGCCGTTAATCCCAAGGGTCTGGAGTGGGAGGATCCACCCCATGTAGTGAGTATTTCTCTCGCGGTGAGGTCGATGCCCACCTATGCAATGATTACAGCAGTCAGTGTCCCATCTACGTATGCTGCATGGTCCTCTGTCGCTCTGACAGTGTGCTGTACACTGGGAGGAATAAGGGTTCCTGAGCCCGACTCATCACAGTAAGGCTGTAGGTGAGAGTGTCTGGGTTTAACTACAGTGTATGCATTCCTAAATCAGGAGCAGTCAGCCACCAAACCAACATGTCTTCCAAACCAAAGCTTGCCTGCAGCAATGCCTGTACTATGGCCATAGTTATTCCATTGACTCCACACTAGAATCTGGCTTGTTTTTGCAGTGGGCCTGTGGGGTTATTCTGCAAGGCTGTTGAATGGATTCCCATACTGGTAGTGTGGTAATCACCCACATTACCTCATATACCTCCTTGCTGTGGTGGAATTTGTCTTTAAAACCCTGCCCCAGTTGCCCATTGGTGTGGAGGGTGTATAACTTTGCTGCTGTTCCCAGTTAAACCGCTGCGTGCCCCAACACAGGCGTCCGAGGAGGAGGAGAAGGAGGGGCTTAAGGAATGGCAAATGGTGTTCCGCAGGCCGGAACACCCCTCTCCCCTGGCCATCCCCCTGCGGGAGGCGCAGGCGATGGGTTATCACGTCAGCACCACCTCCACCCGCATTGTTCTGCGCTGCCCCTACTCCTCAACAATGTCATACACCCTGAAGGTGAGGACTGCACACTCAGGCTCTTCTTTATGATACAGAAATGCTGCTGCAGATTTTTTATGTGGACTCAGATAGTCAGCTTGGGGTGTTCTGACATTGTTGAAGCTATGAGAGAAGGGGTGTGGCCTTAAACAGGATGCCCATAATTGGCACAGGAATGGTCTGAGAACCTCTTCGATGGAAGATGGATGGAATGTGGGAGCTGAATACCTGGTCATGATAGAATATCTGTGATGTTGCCTTTCATTTATTAAGGTGGTCAATGCAATGCACAGATGAAGGAATCTTGTGGGTGGAGTGGGCTACATGAATGAGTTACAGAATATCTAATCTGAATTATTTGGACAGTGGTGTACATGTATCCTTCAAACAGAAAAGAAATGGTGAGAGGTCAATTCCACCTCCATAAATTCCTTGCCATCTATGGTATTGCTGAAAATGGGTTGTATATTAAGTAGCATGTCTTTGATAATTCCAGCAATTTGTCTCCACATTTGATCTCTTACATAAACCACAATCCACAAGGTTACCTTATCTCCTACATCATGAATGTATGTAGATAAGAGAAGCTCATATTGCATGCATCCAGCTACCTCCTAACATCTCTGCATGGTTCTTTTTTCCTCTTCTCTGTTTCCTGGTTCTCCATCACCTGTTCCCAAGGAGCGAGGGGTCCAGGTGGAGGCGGTCAGTGCCTCCATCCTGTACCAGTACCTGTGGAAACTGCTGACAGTCGACGCTTCTGTGGCCTGCCCTATGAGTGCGTTCCTTGTCTTTCACAACCACTCACCTTGAGACTGGTCTGCTTCTGTCTTTGGTGATTTGAAGCTTTGGTTTCAGAAGTACCTTCTAAGAAGAACTCAGTGTAGACCCCAGTATCACAAGTGGTTAATTTACCTGATGCACTTTGGCTAGGTTTAACATCTGAGCTAGAATGATAACCACAACCATTTAGTTCAATCCACACCAGATCTGATGTTTCAGTTTAGGGGTCCATGATCCAGCTAGTCCTCCTTCTCTCTTTGGATTTTTCAGAATCACCAAACAACTCCCCCACACTGCTCCTACCCTGAGTCATTGTTATTTCTGTGTGCCAGAACTTGCTCACGTCTTGATTAAGCAGTGAGCAAGAGGTGTGTGGGAGTTTATTTATTTGAGTGCGTTTCCGCTGTCACACCTGTCAGATGTATTCCAAGCATGCTGTTGTTTATTGACTCCAAGCATGTCTTTTTGGAGGTATTCATTCAGTCTGCCAGCTGATTCCCCAGCATCCATCAGTATGTAACACAGCCTGACAGAACTAAAAAAGTTCTGTAATATGTGTAGGTAAATGGATAGTCGATGATTTCGTGGTGTAAAGCAGGGCTCTTCAAGACTGTCTTGCTCTGTGTCTGACCCCTGTCTCTGCCGTCTGTCCCTGTCTCGCACCCTCCAAGACGAAGCCACGGTAGATGGGGATGACATGGTGGTGACCTTCCCTCAGGTCCTGCCTCCGCTGGTGCAGGGGCGGCCCCGGGAGGGCTGGGTGGGGGTGGGGATCGGGGCGCACCTCCTGAGCGAGTGCTCTGTCCAGGAGCGGGGCTACAAGATCAGGGCGCAGGACGGAGCAGTGGAGGTCCGGATCCCTGTCGGAGCTAAAGGGATGCACGTTAAGGTTAGCGATGCCATGTGGGCAGGACTTAGTTGATACTTAGTTTGATGTAGCTGGTTTTTACATTACATTACATTACATTACTGTCATTTAGCAAATGCTGTTATCCAGAGTGACATACGTAAGTTACAATCTTTACATGTTACCCATTTATACAGCTGTATACACTGATGAGCCAAATAATTGGTCCGAACCAACAGAAGGTCTACTGTGGCACAAGTCGCAGAAAATTTTAATGATTGTTACGGGAGGAATGTGTCACAACACACAGTGCATCGCACCCTGCTGCATATGGGGCTGTGTAGCCGCAGACCGGTCAGAGTGCCTATGATGACCCCTGTCCACCGTCAAAAGTGCCTACAATGGGCACGCGAGCGTCGGAACTGGACCTTGGAGCAGTGGAAGAACATTGCCTGGTCCATTGAGTCCCGTTTTCTTTTAGATCACGTGGATGGCCGTGTACGTGTGCGCCGTTTACCTGGGGAACTGATGTCACCAGGATGCACTGTGGGAAGACGACAGGCCAGTGGAGGGAGTGTGATGCTCTGGGCAATGTTCTGCTGGGAAACCCTGGGTCTGGCCATTCATGTGGACGTCAATTTGACACGTGCCACCTACCTAAACATGGTTGCAGACCACGTACACCCCTTCATGGCAATGGCATTCCCTGATGGCAGTGGCCTCTTTCAGCAGGATAATGCGCCCTGCCACACTGCACACATTGTTCGGGAATGGTTTGAGGAACATGATGAAGTGTTCAAGCTGTGGCCCTGGCCTCCAAATTCTCCAGATCTCAATCTGATTGAGCATCTGTGGGATGTGCTGGACCGACAAGTCCGATCGATGGCGGCTCCACCTCGCAACTTACAGGACTTGAATGATCTGCTGATAATGTTTTGGTGCCAGATACCACAGGACACCTTCAGGGGTCTTGTAGAGTCCATGCCTTGGTGGGTCGGCGCTATTTTGGCGGCACACGGAGGACCAACAGCATATTAGGCAGGTGGTCATAATGTTTTGGCTCATCAGTGTATCTTCCTAGTGCAATTCTGGGTTAAGTACCTTGCCCAAGGGTACAGCAGCAGTGCCCCAGTGAGGAGCCAAACCAGCAATCTTCCGGTTACGAGCCCCGCTCCTTACAGCTATGCTACATTGCTGCCCATGGTTTTTGTAATGGTGAGTTACCTTGCCTGCAGTGATGGTTCTTTTGGTCGTCCCCTTCTCCAGAGTGGCATCATAGACAAGCGTTACGCTCAGTCCTTGTCCGTCGACTTGCTCTACGCACAGCGCTGGGAGGACAGCCAGTGGGGCTCCACCCAGCATCTTTCCTACAGACCCCTGCACACCCCATACACCCTTCGACCTCCCACACTCATCAACAGTGAGTACTCAACCCCAATACCTACAGTGAGTACTCAACTCTCATCCCCCACTGTTTTCAATAGGGACTATTCATCTCCAATCCCCACGTTCATCAATAAGGACTATTCACCTCTGATACCCTGTCCTCATAAATAGGGGCCATTCACCACCTTGAACAACTGGGGCTATGAACCTCAGATCCCCGCCCTCATCAGTAGGGACTATACACCTCTGATCCCCCATATTCATCAACAGTAACTTCTTTTTATACCAGAGGTACTCAGTCCTGCACTGCAGGTCGTGGGTTTCAGCGCAGCACCTCCAGAAAGGGTTTAGTTGGCTGTACCTTGCATTTATAAATCTTATGAGTGTTGTGTGTGTGAATGACTAGTTGTGTGCAAGATTTGGGCAGCTTAATGCTTTCCCTGAAGTTAATTTTCATGCAGCTATTGACACTTTCTATAATTTCACATTCCCATTGGATTAGAATTATAAGGGTAGACATCTGGTAATTTTTGTAGAACAAGGCAATATGCTTTTTCAAAACAGATTATGGCCCTCCAGAATCGGGGTGTGGCACCCTGGTGTACAAAACCCACATCTTTAAGCTAAACATACTGTTGTATAGATATGTTATCTGGCTGAATCATTCTGAATCTGTTGAATTGTTTTTATTGAATGAATAATTTGAAGAAATCTCTATCCGCACTTTAACTTGCTGTCCTCCACCCCTGTGTCCCCTTGCAGACACGATCCCATCCCAGAAGATGTTTTCAGTGACCCTCGGCACATTCCCCCAGGACGTGTCTCTGCAAAATGTCACCATAGGGGACAAGCGCCTCTCCCAGGACGAAGCTCTCCAGCTTGGGCTCAAAATCTCTCATGTCCCATTTGCCAATGGCAGCCACGCCTACCAGCTCCAGGTCCCCTTCTCACACCCCCTCGTTTCCCATGAGGTGAGTTCCCACATGCCCCTTTTCCACCAACGTGAACTAGGTGCTAGTCCTGGGCTGGTGCTAGTGCCAGTTCGGAGATTGTTCAACTTGCAAACCTTCTAGGAACCGGTTTGCTTTTCCACGGGCTATAGAGTCACCATAGAGCCATGTCATTACGTCACTGTAAACGTCTGTATAAGTCTCCGATTTCCCGCTAGCACCAAGCTAGCAGTGCTGGCTGGTGAGCTGGAAACAGGGGAAGCCCATACACTATCTATCAAAAGTCTATCATTACTTTCAACCTGTTCCCCTTTATCCTCCTTGATTAACAATAAAACAAATAATTCACAGAATAATCGACACCAATCAAGTATTATTATGATGATTATGTGATTATATGATTATGCTCCAGAAACAGCGCAGATTGTCTAGTTTGTGTGCTTGTGAAAGCTGCAACATGAGATTGTTTAACAAGGATGGCATTTATTGATTTAAATTAAGTTAAATACTCATGACACATCACAGCTTTTGTGAGGTCTGTGTTCTAAACGTTATTGTTCATTGCACTTAACTAACCTAAAAGTTTATTCTCAGTAATTTAAATTCAAATTGCCATCCTTGTTAATCAAACAATCTCATGCTGTAGCTTTCGCAACAGCACATAAATTTCAGACAATCTGCGGTGTTTCGCGAGCTTCCCATTTCCAGCTCACCAGCCGCCACTGCTGAAGCTAGCAGGAACAAACAACAAAAACAAGAGAACAGTGCTTTAAAAGACAAACCTGTCCACTACACTTTATACAATGTTAGCCTTTTGTGAAGCCAAATGGTAAGTGACGTTGGTAGGTGAGTCAATGGCAATGTTGGAAAGTAGCATGCTATTGTTAGCTACTGTTACCAAGGTTACGGTAGCTGGCTAGCTAGCTGTTGGTCAGCTAACATTACCCAAGCAAGCATAGCTACTCATTTCTCACATTAATGATACGAATGTCGAACATAATATTAATGTGAGAAATTAGTAGTTATGCTTGCTTGGGTAATGTTAGCTGACCAACAGCTAGCTAGCTAGCCAGCTAGTTGGCATTAATGTTACGTTCGATGTGAGAAATTAGTAGCTCGCTAAACAGCTAAGAAATAGGCTACATTGCTGGCTGGCAACAAGGTGAAACATTTCAAAAATAAAACTGGTTTTTCTTCTTCTTTTTAGGCAGAGTAGACGCTACACTTGCTCTGTTTTTTTTTTTAAATGGCAGTCACAAAGTTTTAGTTGGTCCTGTTGGTCATGATAATCCCGCCCCCAGCCCCTGACTTAATGGTTCTTGGATCTAGACCAGCAAAGTGTTGGTGCCGCTCTCGAACCAGTTTTCCTGGCCGAGAGCCGGTTCTTTGGCTGTTGAAATGCGAAGAACTGGTTCGAGATTAGGCACCGACTCCGAACCGGCCCTCAAACTGCCTTGGTGGAAAAGGGGCAACAGAGGCACCAGGTATTTTAAAAGTGGACAGCTGAGACTGTTGAACCATCTGTTCTGGCAGCAGAACAAGAGGACCTATGTAGAATTAGTAGAGTTAATTTAAGGTGAATTTCACACTAATATTGGGAAGTATTTTTTGCCTCAGAGAGTTATAAATGCATGAAATACTTTATCAGGATTTGTAGTGAAAGCAGACTTGACGCAGAATGACAAGCCTAGCTGGGCTGAATGACCTTTACTCGACGTCAACTGCATGACACTAACTCTGCATGATTTATGTTTTTCAAAAATAGTCATCCTTTTCGCTGCAGTGAAATACTTCCTCTGGACCAACAGTTCAAATGTATGTTTCAATTATGAATTAAAATATCAAAAAATACTGCACTGAATTTATAACCTGAGAGTCTTAGAGGGCACTATCACACAGCGTGGCTGAGAGGAATGGGGGAAGTGATATTAAAGATGGTCCTAAAGGAAACACAAGCTCTCTTCCCATTTGCTGATAATTTAATGTTTATTAGCATTTTATGGCAGTACTGTACTAGTACTGTACTAAAAAGACTACAGCCTGAAAAGAATTCCAAAGCCCTAAAAATAGGCAGTACAAAATGTGTGTCTGGTGAGGGCTGGGGGAGGGATAAAACAAGTGACTTCCTCTGAGTACTCTGTTGAAAGTCAGCCTAGGAGCCGGTTCGCACTTAGGCCAATAGCATCCATGTTCTTGACCCCACCCACCAAATGCAAGTGACCGGCCTCCACCCGGCTGCTTCCTTTCCTCCAACAATGATGAGGAAATGTGGAAAAAGCTCTGTGCTGAAACTGACTTTCAATGGGGGAGGGGGTCAAAGGTGAGATTATCCTCAGATCTGTATGTGGGTCTTGTTAAAACAAGGAAGTTTATTGAAGGAGAGAGTACAGTATTACCCCCCACACCCCACGCCATGTTGTTTTGTTACCCCCCACAGCGTGTCATTGTTTCGAGCGTGCGATAGGCAGCCTAGCTGGGATGTGTGTGTTCCAGTCCTTCCCACGAAAATCTACATTGGCTCAATGTAGCCCCCATTCACTGCGACAAGAACTTTCTCTGACCCCCTGATGCCATCTCAGATCTCTGCATACCTATCAGTCTCTGTCTTGGGCAGGTTGTTGGTGGTCCTAGCATGTTTTATTATGCAATCATGCAGTGAATGGTATGAAGGCTCCACAAAAAACACTGGTTTGTGTGGGCCTGCTTGAGGTACGCCCACTCTGAGAAAATTCTGCCCAGTCCTGCCCATGCACCCACCTACTCACTCACTGTGAAGGAGGAATTCAGATCAGATTAGATTACATTAGATTAGGTGGATAACATTACATTACACGCCTTTAGAATGCTTTCACATTCCCTAGTGTCTTGAATCTGATTGGATTGCTAGGCAATCAACTACTTCAATGCTTGGAATTGACTCTTAAACATGAACTCTCACTGACTGAGTTTGCTTAGCTTTTTTTGATCACTTCTATGGTCTATGAGGTCTATGTCCTTCCTCACGAAAAGATATCATTACAAAAAATTACTGTGTCCTCTAAGATCTTTTAGACGATGGCTGCCATTGGCCAAAGTAGTTTAGTGTTGACCTGCGTTTATGCTGGTGCCCCCTTGAGGCACCTCTGACTGACCCATGCTCTCCTTCTCTAGGATGTCGATAGAGGCTACAGGAGGTACACCCTGGTGGTGACCTTTGCCCTGAGCATATCCCCCTATGGTGAGGTCTTTTACCACCATGGCACTGTAGTGAGTGCCTTGCGTGATGTTGGTAAGTGCTGTCATGGCGTGCTGTTTTTTTACCCCCACAATGCAATGCAGTGCTCTGTTGTCTTGGTTCTCCATTGTCTCTGACTAACTTTCTAACACACATCCTCTCGCTGCTACGTCTCTCAACCCCACTCTCCCGCTCAAATCCATCAGTTCCCCCCAGGTTGGAGGGAAAATGTTCGGATAAGGGCGTGGTGGTGCTCCTGTACTTTGGGAACCAGGACCTGCAGTGGGAGATGTACCTGGGTGGGCGCAGGCTGGACCAGGAGCTGGCGGAGCTGGGCGGCTACGTGATGGAGAATGAGGAGGATTACTTCAGCATCGAACTGCCTGTCTATAGCCTGGGCATGGCTTATGAGGTGAGGAGAGTGCCCTCTGCTGGTCATCTGCATGCTTCACACCAATCTGTCACCTCTGTTCTTCTCTATCTTTCAGTGGCTCCGTTATCACCGCACCTGTTCCCATGTCTCTCCAGGTGCTGTCTGCTCTCCCTCTGTCATGCTTCTTTCTCTGCAGAAACACTATCATTTTATTTCTTTCTGTAAAGTAAGATGGTTAGGTGTAAAATGGGATGGTAAGTTGTACAGTATGTGGAATGGAAAGTTGTCAAGTGGGATGGTAAGGTGTATAGTAAATCTGATTATCAGGTATAAAGTGAGGTGCTTAGGTATAAAACTGGGGTGCTAAGAGGTAAAGTCAGATGGTAAGGTATAATGTAGGATGGTATGGTGTAATGTAGGATGGTAAGGTGTAAAGTGAGATCGTAAGGCCCTGCTGTTCCTCTCCCCCTCCACCCTGTGCAGGAGCTCAGTCTGCAGGGCCTGAGGGTTAAGGTGGAGGCTGGTCTAATGAACGTGGAGACGGGGAAAGTGGAGCGCTCATTCGTCCAGCGCTGTACCTTCCCGGCCAGAGAGCTGCTTGGTAAAACCTTAGGAGCCAGCACCACACCCTGTCCCCGCACAATTAAAGCACATTTTGTTTGGCTTTTATAAAATGTCATTCACATATTAAAAACATTTTTACATTATCGCATTTCAGTTTGTCTCTTACATTACGATATTTAGCAGACGCTCTTACGCAGAGCAACTTACATAGGTTACAGTTCTTTACAATGTTATCCATTTATACAGGTGGATATTTACTGAGGCAATTGTGGGTTAAGTACCTTGCCCAAGGGTATAGCAGCAGTTTCCCAGCGGGGATCAAACCGGCAACCTTTACGAGTCCTGCTCCTTAACCACTATGCTACACTGCCACCCGCCTAATTATTATACACAAACATTTTCAATTAATTTTGTTCACTTTATAATTTAAAAATAGAAAACATGAAATGTTGAAGCAAGAACCAAAAAGAATCAAAGCTTCTCCTCAGTCCTCCTTTATCCCTGTTCCAGAAATGTAAGTAAAGCTCACGGCACAGGGATATTTTCAAAATCCAGAGAAACTGAAGGTAGTCAATGATTAAAGCTGGAGTCAGTATGTAATGCTTTGAAAAGGATCTCTCTCTCTCTGTCACACACACACACACACACACACACACACACACACACACACACACACACACACACACACACACACACACACACACACACACACACCCAGAGTAGTGCAGCACTGTGCATCATGAATGTAAGAATATAAATATATTAAAATATAAATATTGAAATAAGTTGTTATTGGCCTAATTATAAGCAGAAGAATGAAGTAACTGTCCTTCATCTCACCACTGATGTAGGTGCTCATGGTATCCTGAGCAGGTCTGTCTAATTCTGCTGTGCAAAGCCTGTGTATAGCTCCACGTGCCTGTAAGGTTACTGGCGTGCTCAGTTTGCATCCTTGTGCATCAAATGCCAAATATCAGTAACAATACCTGATATAAGCTGCTTGGATAAATTAATGGGTGGCAGTGTAGCATAGTGGTTAAGGCGCAGGACTCGTGACCAAAAGGTTGCTGGTTCGATTCTTAACCCACAATTGCCTCAGTAAAATATCCAGCTGTATAAATGGATAACATTGTAAGTCGCTCTGGATAGAGTGTCTGCTAAATGCCAGTAATGTAATAATGGAATTCAGTATTTGAGCTACTTTTCATTGAGTTGCCCTGCACTGACCCCAGTCGTGTCTCTGCAGTCTGTCTACCAGAGGGGCGGATAGTGGTAGTGGTTGACACGTCCCGCACCATCCCTCCTGTTGATCCACACCACACCACCCTGCTGGACCAGAGCTGCGGGCCCATTGACACCGACGGCACTAGGGCCCTCTTCAGCTTCCGTCTGGACTCCTGTGGTACCATCAGAACTGTGAGCAGAGCCCTTCTTTTAAACTTCAGTTTAAGCAATCTGGCTATGAGCTCAGGGCTGCAGGTGTGTACCCCCAAGTGGTGATATTGTAGTCCTGTGCAAATCTCAACACATTTTCATAACTCTACTAAAACACTCTATCACATTGTAGTGTGCTCTCAATTTACCACAGAAAAGCTCAGACGAGTAAAAATCTTTCAGTGTTACACAGCAATATACTATCCAGAGACAATTTACACAAACCATTCCATTCATCCATTCATCCATCCATGTGTCTGATTGGACATTCTCTTGCCCTATACAGCGAGAGGGAAATGTCCTACTGTATGTGAATGAAGTAAGGTACTCCGAGAAGCTCCTACTTAGGCCTGAGCCCCTCGTTCATCCAAAGCCTTACTACAGGTGAGGGAGATTGAAGGATGGTCTCCATTGTGGACAGCCTGTTTAAACTGTTCTCAATCCCACTTAGGCCTTGTAAGGTCCTTAGGTCGTTTTCATGGTTACCCTTACCCTGTGTTCATTAGATGTTTTCACCCCAACAGGCTGCCAATCCACTGCCGCTACCCAGTGAATGACACCAGCACCCTCTCCATCTCGCTCCCCCTTGACCCCGCCCTCACGCCCCTTTTCCCAGGGCCTAGCCGTACTCACGGGGCCCTTGAGGGAGGGCTTGGTCCACGCCCCTTCACCAGAGGTGGGGGTGAGGGCTCACCATGCTCCACGCAGCTCCACACTCTCACAGACGCACTTTCAGTGCATGCTAGTTTGATCCGCTCCAGGTCTTGTAAGAAGCCAGTTAGCGCACTGATGGGAGGCTGCCTGTCGGTATGCTAACATGCTTCTTGCAAGATTGGGAACAGCTCAAACTGTTGTGTGCTTCTATGTTTCAACCTCTGACTTTGTTGTGTTTTACTCATTCTTCTCCTCTCAAAGGTCACAGAAAACCAAGAGATATTTTAGAGCAGGGAACGGGATTCACAACAGGTATTTCTGCTTTGTGAACTTGTGCAGTACACCAAACTCTTGGCTACGGAGCATTTAAAAGGGAGCAAAGTTACTCCCACTTCATTCCAGTCATTCTAAAGCTGTACAAAGATGTTTTGCTTTCTTACCCTTTGGAGCAGCAGTTAGCCTGTTGAAGTCAGCATCATATGAAACTGATTGTGTGCTTAGTTTATTTTTAACAGATTTAATAAATTGTTGTTTCACTCTCTTAACTATGTGAAATGGTGAGCTCGCCATTGGCCTGATCTCATTATTAAGCTCTTTGTGTTATCACTTCTCAAACCCAACATCTGGAAACCAGTTCTTTTGAGCTGTGATTGCCATTGGGCTTGTGCATGTGTAACTGTCTCCCTCTTGCCTCGCAGCACAGGAATCCTCCGTTCTGCTGGCTGTAGCGGGGTCTGCTGCAACGCTGGGGGCTCTGGCTGTGTCCTGCTTGGGACTGGCCTCTTGGTGGCGTTCTTCCAAACGTACACAACATCCACAATAAACTGAGTGCGTCAAATATTCTTGTGTCTTTCTTCTTAATGCAGTGCAGTGTACAGAGCACTAGTAATTTGAGCCTAAAATAATTGAAATGGATAGATACAAGGGCGGTTTTACATTGTATATCATGGTGGTGGTGAATAACATTGATCCGTGTTGATACAGAAAATTGTATTCCCCTAGACTGACAATTGCAATAAGGGCCACCTTATCTTGTTCAACAACGGGGTGCTATATGGGCAGATGGGATTGCAGGATGGTCCTGTCGTGTTCTGTTGCATTTGAATCTTGGAAGTAAATAAATATAATTACATTGTCAAACAAGTAAAAAATAATTTCAATATGTTTATCTTTAAGTGATGGTATTAGTATTTGATGGTAACTGTATTGGGTTACGGACAAATGAACTATCCATTGCAAGTGTATTGTGTGCGAGTGAACTCAGTAGCCAGCATTTTAAAACACCTGGGACCACATGTATCAACGGTGCGTACGCACTAAAATCGTGCTGAGCACTTTTCTACACATAAAACGGTATTTATGAAAACATACTTGCCGGGAAAACATGCATACCTCTGCCCATGGTGTCGAGGTGGCGTACGCATAAAATTTGTAATTTGCAGATTGGCGACACCAAGAGGAACTAACGGTGATGCAAGTAAACGGGTCTTTTTGTCAATCATTGATGAGCGTTAATACGCATGCATTGGTCCATGCAAAATACTGGTTTAACTGTAAACTGTGAACAATGTCGGACATTATGTGACTTTCAATTTGGCATTATTATATTAACATAGTAACCGGGCATTGCGGTGAAAAAAATTAAAACGTCACAGATTACCATGTATAATCAAACATTTTTGATGAATACTAGCCATCAGGCTGTACAACAGCGCCTGAGACCCCCCAGCCAATGCCTCTTTCCCTAGCCCCCCCCAACCTATCATGCCATTTTTGCACTACATCTAAATACCTGAGCCTGTTTTTGCTCATTCTACTGTTCACCATATCACCATATTATATATTAATTGTACTGTAATTTTATTGTTTTTTATTGTATTGTATTTGTATTATATTTTTGTCTGTACTTCTTCGCCTGTCCTTCTGCTGCTGTCAACACCCAAATTTCCCCGCCTGGGGATCAATAAATCTTATCTTAACAGGCTCATTTACAACGTATAAGCTTAAAGCATTCACAAACAGTATGGCTGTGCTAGCGCTTTTAGAGGATATCGAGAATAACCTAATCAGGCATGAACGTGTGTTCAGGGACCAGGCAGACTTCTCTTCGCCAATGATGATGTATGGCTAATAAATCGCTTTAGATTACCAAGGGTCGTTCTCCTCAGCCTCTGTGAGGAACTGGAGCCTCTTCTCCTCAGAGAAACGCGGAGAACCCCTGCAATACCGGTTCATCTTCAAGTTCTAACCACCTTGGGTTTTCTCGCCACCGCGACATTCCAAAGAGAGCTTGCGGACAGGTCGGGCATATCACAGTCCTCTCTGAGCCGTATCATGCCCATAGTATGGGAAGGGATCACCCGGATGACTGACTCCAAGGTAGGCTATATAAAGTTTCCTTAAACTGCGGAGGAACAGGCCAATATCAAAATGCAATTTGCATTGATGTCTGGTTTTCCTAATGTAATCGGCGCAATCGACTGCACTCACACTGCAATACGGGCACCAAGAGAGAATGCAGTTGTTTTTGTAAATCGAAAACACTTTCATTCAATCAATGTCCAAATTATTTGCGACTCCACTATGTCACTTACAAACGTCGTTGCACAATGGCCTGGATCTATCTCCGTGTCCAAATAATTTCTTTTCTTACGTCCTGCCATTGATCCTCAGCATCAATCTCTGCATTTCACTCAGATTTACCTGGGATATCTATATGCTAATTCGACTAATTAAAAGGTGTCTCGGTCCATATAAGAACAATTGTGGGAGTGGGCGTTAAGCGCGTTCATGTGCACATAATCTGCACAGATCTGTGCACAGATCAATCTTTGTGTATAAGTTGCCGTAGGACCATGTGTACGCACAATCCCACGATTTGTGCACGGAGGTTTTTCGTCAGAGTTATCAAACACCACGTACGCCTGTCTTCATAAATCTGAGCGTAAATCAAATCAGCGTGAGGTCATGTACACATGAACGCGCTTATAATCGTTCATAAATTCTATTATTTTGCGTCTTGTAGACCTACGTTCCGAGTGCCTCGATTCCCTAAATTGTGAAAGGACACTCAGGTTTAATACTGGCCTCATCACTGCTGTGAAATAAACGTATTATTTGATTTTGAAACAGTAGTCTTATGTTGTTGTTATTTAGTCTTTCAGAGGCTATTGCATAGTTAAATCAATGAATTTCATTAAACCTACCACCAAGTGCTCAACACGATTTTAGTGCGTACGCACCGTTGATACATGTGGCCTACGGCCCCTGGTGGGAAATAATGCAGAATTGTATTACGCCTTATATAACCCCGAGACCCCGAAATAATTATGTCTTTCCAAAATAATTTTTCTACATTTTTGTTTCACACGCAATCGAACCTTCAAGGTTTTGTCGAGGGCTGTACAAATGAACAACTTCACCTGAATTCGTATACATGAGGGACATAATCTGGCAGATTTTGTGTAACTTGTATGTATGAAGAAAGGCCAGTAGGCCTATGAACTGTCCTGTGACAGGGCGAATGTTTTCTTTTTTCCTCACACTGCACTCGCTGCGGTTTGGAACGGCTACGTATGGGATTTGTATGGAAAAAAGATCTATCTTGCCCAGGGGCGGAGCCAATGGCTCATGGCAGAGGGGGCGAGGGCCTGTAGTGGGCCCTTATACCGCCTGTTATAGACTGTATGGAGATGCAAGACAGATCCAAGGGGAAACCGTTCCGGAAGGGTCGAACGGAGAGAAATGCGGATTAGGTGTTAAAAACTGCTGTGTCTTTTGTAAATAAATAAATCTAAATGTAAATGTAGGTGTGCTATATGTCAACACACCTCATTGCGTGAGACCATTTTTAAATACCGCGGCTCCGTCAGCAGTGACGGCGATGGGAAATAAAAGACAGCCGGCGATCGCCAGTCCTAGTTACTACTGTGGGACTCGAACAGATTTTCTGTTTGTACGCTTACACAAGGATACTGGACAACGAATAAAGTTTTCTGTAATTCTATTGTGTCTCTGCTCATTCAAAATACAATATCGCGGCGAGAAACTATAGCTAGGGTCGGTCGAAACCATTACGCCCTCAGTCTGACTTTATTTTTTGCCGCAATCAGGATACACAAACAAACTTTATTCAAAATGTTCAACTGAACAACAAAAATGCATGTTCAGTCAGGCAGATTAGGTCCAAGGTAGGCCTCTTTGTAACTGGAAGAACCGTGGGCCCCGCTCGCTCCGCTACAGATCTTGCCGCATTATCCAATATTGTATTTGGTGCACCGACTACTTCAAAACGCCGAATGAGAACGAGTGCGCCGGCCAACTAAATGAACTTTAATCACTCGCAGGTGACCAGTCGCTCCCAATTGGTCAATGAACAGGACCTAAATATAATTTTCTCTGCACTTCGAGCTAAACAGGTTTGGCTGAGGTGTTTTTAATAGATGTACGCGAGTCATTTTGGTTTGGAACAAATGACTCAAGATAATTTTATCGGTTATATTTTCAGCTCAAGCCGAGTTAGTATAATGAGGCTTCGGTTTCTTTGGGGGTAAGTGGGCTTTTTGGTGTTTTAGAATCAAAAGGTTTCTGATAAATGTGAGGCCTTTATATCCATGTATGATTTTTTTTAATCCACTTTCAGAGTTGCTACACTCTGCACAGTAATCCCTGCCAACACCGTGTTCGCACAGAAAATACCGCAAGGCAAGTCTTCCTGCCTAGAAATCCTGCCTAGCATTCATCTTGTGGTGAGAATTGCCGATTATAGCACACTCAATTGCCTCTATAGAGCAAACCCCAAGCGCTCTCAATTTTTCCCCAGGTGCAGTTGTGGCCGAATGCAGAGATCGTTACTTCCTGATATCCACAAACTTGACATTCGCAGGAAATCACTTCTGGTTTGAAGTTGTTGGTGAGATTAAAACATCTTACTTTAACTGCCTCACAGAAGTGCGTCGTTTGAATTCCTCTTTTCCGCGTAAAATTGTCGGTAACCAGGATTGACAATGCAATGCACCTGGTCAGTGAAATATCAGGACAGTGGTAGCAAACTGGGGCATTATAGGTAGGGGCAGGTGCCTCTTTGCGCCAAGTCATTTCAGAGACCATGGAAATCTCTTATTTCTAGATAATGGAGTCCACAAGCTGGAGGCAAACTATGCAGCAGAGTGTGGCTACACCTTCAGTGCCTTCAGCCCCAAAGACGTCCTGATCCTCAGAGCATCCTACTTTGCCTGTCATGTGGAAAATAAGGTAGTTATGGTGACATGCATTGGATTAAATTGTGCGTGTGTGCACACGTTTGTGTGGATGACATAATAGGCACTATGAAGACAATAAAACAATGCAGATTAAGCATAAGCAAGACAGAATAATAGAATAATGTACACAGGGGTCTCAGGGTCAGATAGGGGGATTGAAACAAGGAAAACAAATTGTAGCATAAAGTATAGTCAGTAAACACTATTACATATTGATTAAAGGAATTTAAACACAAAAACTGGAAATGTATTCTACTGTGGGGTAAAAATGTCAAAAAATGTCATTGTGTCCATAAATTAAAATATTTTAAGCTGCCCTTAGAAACCTGGAGTGCAAGAGTGGTTGTAACACTTTTATTTAGAAGTAAAAAAACACCCCCCATCCTATTGGGTAATTGGGTACACCCATTTCTCATTCTGCAGGGTGATGCAGAGTTCACCTTGCACTATCATATTGTGAAGCTGGATGAGACTGGGAAGCAGACTACATACCCATCACAGATTTCCTGCAAACTGAATATTGGTTGGAAGCCAAGAGAGGTACTCTGTGAAGAGAACTACATAGAGGTGAGCTGTGTGTGTGAGTGAGTGAGTGAGTGAAAGGTTGTTTTCAGATGTTTGCAGACACATGTTTAATCACTTGGATTGGCTGGGTTGCCCAGTTTTGCTAGTTGTTCGATATTCAGTTTTTTCAAAAAGCTGGCTTTAATTTTGGCAGGTTTCTGTCAGGAGGAATATATTCCGGCTCTCGCAGTCTGCATCATTGGAAGACTGGGACATGGTTATTTCTGGTGTAAGTCAATTTGGTATTTACTCAGGGTGGCTTGCATTGCCTATATTTGGAGTCATTTATTCACATTTGTTCTGTAGAGCTATTCATGGTGTCTGCTACTTTTCCATATGAGTGTTGTCAATATGTGATAGAACAACAATGGCTGTAGAGCCAAGCGGTTTGAGTGTTATCATCAGCTTTATTTTAATTGATGCTTGTTGTGTACTTTGATGCATCATTTAGGTGGCTCAGGTAGGACAACGGCTTTGCAAATAAATGGAGTTAGATATAAGCATTTAAGGATGCACATGCTTGGCTTGATAATGGTTTTCCTATTTTGTTCCCCAGGAAATGAGGCTTTCTGAATGCCAGGTCCTGATCAGGAAGTCCAATGGTACTGTTTCGCTGTCTGTTGAAGAGGCCCGTAGTCAGGGCTACGTGGTGGCTGCTACCCCTCATCGGATCGTCTTTCGCTCCCCCTACAACAAGCCCTGGGCTGAAATCCAGATGGTGATGTGCTTCAGACCCATTTTGTGCTGGCTACTGTCTCAGTCCTGCTGTAACTGTTTAGTCTGTAGAAGATCCAGCGGAATCATCATAATGTCACAATAAGCCCATTTGTTTGGAGCTTTATCCAGTGCACATGTGCTATCCCTTCAAATCTTATTTTCTCTCCTCTAAAACAGCTCTGCATGTGTTCAATTCAAAATGAACAATTTTAAAGTTTTTGTCAGTGGTGTGTTAAAGAAATAATGTTAGCATAAACTCTTGATGGTATGACACTCAGGTGGATGACATTGAGGTGGAGACGATCGGTGCCACAGTCGCCTTCAGACAGAACTGGGCCCTGGTGATGATCGAGACAACCCCTGCCTGTGCCATGAGTAACAATCTTTTGCTTTTCCATGAGCGATCGGGCAGTTTCTGATCTAGTGCTGAATGGCTGATGTAGGGCGAGGTTAGGGATGGGCAGTGCCAGTCTCTAAGCTTGCTGCTGCTGTTTTTATGTCTGTAATTCTGGTCTCAATTCTTTCACTGAAATCACAATGTGGACTGAAGGTCACCCCACCTCACATTCAAGTTATAAATCGGTCAATACTAAAAATTTTCCCCTAATACCTGCAGGACTGTGGTCCACAGACTAGTATTGTCCATCCCTTGTTTAGTAGGTACTTGTGTATACAGCTGTTTTCCTTAGCAGGGGGTATGTGGCTGGACATGGTGGGAGTTAGGATTGCCAATTCAAGTGCTTCTACAGACATTTTTGACTGCTTTGGTATGGATCACATTAATATGCTAAGGGGGAAGTGGTCTGCAGGGAATGCGACAAAATGAAACCCTTGTGACCCCCAGACGCAGGGACTTTCAATGGCTCCCGTGTTGGTTGGACCGTCCCCAGAGTCATGCAGCCTCTGACACAGTCTCCTTCCCAGTTTGAGGACAAGGCTGTCCTGATGGGTGTGGATGGACAGGTGGTGGACACTGTCACCATGAAGGCCTTAGACTACAGACTTGACATAGCTGGACCACATGTGACCCTCTCTGTCCCTTTTGGGGCAGGCGGAGGGCTATATGAGGCAAGTGATGCTAAACTAGTCTTTGAGCTGTGTAGCAAAGGGCGAGCAGTCACAAACCCAGCCTTGAACCCGGGTCCTACCAAACATGCGACTTTGACCCCCCAAAGAGCCAGGCTCGTTGGTATGGCAGTCAAAGCACATTTCAACTGTAGTGACGGCACTCCCACACTGCCCTCCCTGGGAAGCATGCCCATGGACACACCATGGTGTCCCCACGATTCACTGCCGCAGCCTCCATCCCAGGTGCCCCACACACTCTGTGCTTCACCCATCTCTGAGGACACTGTGCTTCACCCATCTCTGGGGTCCTTCACATGGGTGTGGATGGACAGGCTCACACACTGGGCACCATCCGATGGCCTTAGGCCAAACATCCCACTTGACATAGCTGGACCACATGTGACCCTCTCTGTCCCTTTTGGGGCAGGCGGAGGGCTATATGAGGCAAGTGATGCTAAACTAGTCTTTGAGCTGGAACTTCCGAGTCCAAGATGTAGATTTTTTTTGGTCCCACTTTACATTCAGTGGCCTTAGTGTGTACTTACTAGTATGATTATGGTGTACACACACAATTGCATTGTACTTGCTGTTGATAAAACTGTTTGTGGCTTGGATGATTACACTTGCATCACAACCAGTGTGTATACCCACAGTGGTTATTGTGTAGATACACAATAGAATTTATGTAGGTACAGTATAGACACAAGGTTATTAAGGCCACTAATGTCAAGTAGGAACTGACCAAAACAAACTCAGCTTGCTCTGATGAATGTGCAGTAGTCCACACCTTGTTCATCTGCCTGTTTCTCTGTTTTCAGAGCCGTGTTATAGAAAACCAATACAACAGTCGGTACACAGTCCTTTTCTACCTTCAGCATCTCTGGACAGATGACATGTTTGACGAGACGGAGCACCGCAGCTTCAAGCTTGTGGGGACCCCATACATTCCCAGCATGCTGTTCACCATTGACCGTGAGTGTCTATCAGTCTTTTCAGGCATTTTGAAGAGACTGGAAAATGCTACTGTCCAGGCATCTCCAGTGTAATGATAAAGTCAAAGCCAAAGGCCTTTCCTATCTAATAAGTGTCTGAAAATGCACTGAAATCCCTGTCAAACTGTGCTCTACTTTCTCCACAAAGCAAAGCATGGCTTTATTGGTATCTTTTCTAGAAACCAACCATGAAGAGCGCACATTCACTGTGTACCTGGGCGTCTTCCCTTTTGATGTGGCCCTGGTTGCAGTGACCCTCAATGGAGAGCCCTTCACAGTGGCTGAGGCAATTCAGAGTGGCTACCCAATCACGGAGGTGCCTCACACTAATGGAACCCACTCCTATGTCCTCAGGGTTCCCTTCGAGGATCCCATTGTAACCAAGATGGTGAGTTGATGGGTTAAACGGCAGTGGCTTGGTAAATTGTTTCCATTTGGGGCAGATCATGGTAACTTAGGAAGCTTGGGAACTAGAAGTTCAAGCTTGTTCTGGATGCTTCAGTCATGATTCAATGGAAATAACCACATTGCTGCTCAACTTCTCTGTCAATAGTACTTGGGAGAAGGCATTCTTCAGTACTCCTTGAACATCAACTTTACCCTGAACATCATGCCCCAAGAAGAGCCCTACTACCATCCAGTGTCTGTTGTGGCTGAGCTCAAAGACTCCTGCAAGTCATGGCAAATGACTAGAACGTCTCTTGGTGACAGATAATGGCACATTTTGCAAACCAATAGCTTCCAAGCACTTCACTGTATTCTATTCTCCCTTAACAGTCCCTCCTGACTTCAGTGGGGTCTGCACAGAGACAGGCATAACCTTCAAGATGGCCCACCAAAAACTGGGGTACCTGTGGGAGGTTGGCATTGGGCATCACCCCCTGACCTCTGAGCTGGCAGCGAAGCATGGCTATGTAATGCGGAATGACAGCCATAGCTTGACCCTGGAAGTCCCTCTTTTCACCAATGGCTATGTATATGAGGTAAGGAACTGTTTTATAAAAGCAAAATTTGTGTGTCCCTGCTGCTGTCACCGTTGCGTAATTTGTAGCTGAACAGTGTACAGCAGCAAATGTAAATCACTAAGATGTGAAAGCAATTGTAACCTATGGAGTGGTGTTTCTTTACAAAATAGGGAGGACATAGCTGCATTGCACACAAAAGCCTTTGTTAAAAAAAAAAAAAAAAAAAAAAAAAATTGACTCATCTTTCAAATACAAAGCCAGCAGGCACACTTCCAACTTTCCTCCATTGGGACATGGCCTGTACTGCTTAACCTTTTATGAAGGAATCTGGCAGAAACCTTATCAAAACCTGTTTTATGATGAAAATCTTGTTTGCTTCCCACGTGTTTCCCAGGATATTAACCTAAGGCAGTTCTTTGGATCCTTTGAAGTCATCTCCAGAGACACCAAGACTCTGAAAATCGTAAAAAGGATAGTGAAACACTGCCCCTTCCAAACCAATGAGCTCATCGGTAAGGTTACACCTGGCTCTGTTTCTGAGCCTGAGAATTCTATTGGCACCCTTTCCCATGATGCATTGTGTCTTGACACAGTGTGTGCTCCTGGTGGGCTGGTCACGGTGGTGATCAGCATGACTGCAGCCTTGCCCAGAGTCGACCCACGCCAGACCACTCTCCTGGATGAGACGTGCAAGCCAAGGGAAAATGATGACACCCGAGCTCTCTTTGCTTTTCAAGTGAACTCATGTGGGACCAGAGTGATGGTAAGTACGGCATAAATCTTACTCTTTTCTGTCTTTATTGTTTTTTCCTTTGATGGGGCATTGATTCTGCTGAGGCAACCTGAGCTAATTTGCATTACATGGATCCTGGACTGAATTTCCCATTGCATAAATGCCCAAATGCACATGGGGCTGGCTCTGTGAAATGGCCTCTTGGGTTCCAGAAGTGAACGCTGACTAATTTGCCCTTGCCTGCATTCAGGTTGACAGCAACTATGTGACCTATGAAAATGAAGTGGTGTTTAACAGGGAGCTCATTCCAGCCAATCGGACAGTCATCACCAGGGATTCTGACTTCAGGTACCTCCACTACTTTGACACTAGATTTGTTGTTTTTTTGGCTCTAGCATGCATGTCTTCTCCAGAATAGTTAGTGCTCTTGCAGACGTATTGCCTTTGTCATGACTAAGTTTGCCCTCATCTTTGAGAGCCATGCAGAGATCATTCAAGAGGTGGTGGGGGATACAGAGATGCTGTGGTCACTTGAAGTGGAGTGTGTCTGCATTTTAAAACCCAATTTGTACAGGATTTGAGGTGGCCCTTGAATTGATCCCCTGCTTCTGCTCTTGATCACCACATTTTTTCACATTTTTTTTCCTCAGGCTGACGGTCCGTTGCTATTACCCAACCCCTGATATCGTCAGACTGCTCACTGACAGGAAGTTCCTCCAGGAGCCAGAAGCACCTGGTGTGGGCTCCATTATCGAGACTGGAAGTCCCTCTGGAAGAAGTGAGTTTAAATGGACGAGGTTGCGCGACTTGCAAGGTTGTGGTCTTGACTCTTTGGCAAACCCCTAACCCTCGCTCTTCCACAGAACATGCGCAGTGGGAGGTGTCAAACATGCACAGTGGCATTCTGAGAGGTAAGAGCTTGCACGAGCTCTTGAGTGACTCCATTGGCACAGGCTCTGAGAACAGCCCACACATCACTGATTTCAGTGTGGGATAGATCATCAACAGACTGATTCGGAGATGCAACTTTCTCTGTCCTGCTGGGCTAGAGCAGGCTTCTGTCAGCTGGGGTTCCTCAGGTCACCACTGTTTCAGTACTTCCTAGTAACCAGCCAGACACCTATATATGACTAACTTCAATTAGTGAGAGACTCACTGCTCCTCCAAATGCCTCTAGCTCTCCAATTGTGCAGTATTCCATGGGTGCATGCAGTAGTTGTAAATTTCTTCCCCATTGGCATAACAAGTAATAAGCCATCCCAGAGCCTCAGTCCTAGGCGCTACTGTCGGTGACACAGGCCATTTGCCCTGGTTCCCATTCACATCAGCATTTTGTAGATATGTAAGGTCACATTAATGATGAGGGGGCATGTGTTGCTTTTGTGATAAATCCTGGGCGGGTATTTAGAAGGATTGTACGCACCACGCGTCAGTACTTTCCATGTAGGCATGGGAGGTGTTAACATAACAGCCACGGTCAGTTGCTGGTTCCAAAATCAGGAAGTAAATCTCTTATATCAAGGCAAGTGAAAGATTTTGCTCAATCTCTCAGGGAGCCACTCCAAGGACTCAGAATACCTGAACGAGGACATGGAACATGGTGAGTTGCACATTAAATCAAATGAACTCACTTGGCCCTTAATTTAAAAGTATGAGTGATGTTTACTTTGCAACCTCTTTCTCCTGCCCCAGATGCTTCCTTCCCATATGTGCCAGTCATGGGAGTGACAATTGCTGTGCTCACAGCCTTACTTGCTGTATTGATCAAAATGAGATGTTGAATTTTCAATAAAGGATTTCAATAATTGCATTTGATGTGATTATTCTTGGTTCTGTGTTTTTTTCCTCATTTTTTTGGTCAGATAGAATAGGGTGGCCATAAAGTCCCAGTGTAAACATGTTAATATTCTGATAATTTCAGTTTTAGATTTTTGCTCCTCTCCAGAGTTCATGATTATTTCATGAATGTCAAATAGTTTCAACACAAAAGTATAATAAAGACATTGACTGAAAAGGGTTTGGGAAATTATGACCACCCTACAAATCTAAAAAAAATGCTACACTGTTCTAGACCTCAGTGGTTCGGAATGTTGTGAGCAAAACCTTTATTCAGTGGAGAGGAAGTACAGCTAGGCAGGAGCTGGCAATTGTCAAAACAAATCAGTTTAATGCTTTGTGCATTGACTTAGCTGAGTCTATCATAAGAAATAATAATTATAATCTGTGTTACTTGGATAAATGCAAACAATGCTGTAATTGGAAGTACCAATCTGAGTTATGCTGAGTCTCAAAATCAGTTGCAGTCCCAACTCATGTTCTCCATACTTATCTGTGAGAAATATTCAGGAAATATGTATACCACCTCTATACTGTTGTAACACTTTTAAATTTGGTGTTTGGTAAAGCGTAACTGCTTCAAACATTGGACTTTGTAAACAACGGTGCTGTGGAACTTGAGCTGTGGAATGAAAGCTGGAGTAGATTTATAGTGGTCTTGTTCACACCTGTGTTTCTGTATGTTAACCCTCAGGTTTCCAGAGTGTTACACTCAATTGTGAGAATAGACAGGCCCCATTTATTGATGGCCACATTTGTACAAGGTTCCTACAACATTTTTGTGCACAATGGCCACAGCATAAGAAGAGGCATGCTTTATTTTCAGCAAGTTTACATGGTTTTATAAACATGGCTGTTTTGACTGCATTGTGGTCAGGCCACAGATGCTCACCCATGTTGCTGTCCAGTTAAAAACACTTACAGTACCTGTGGAGTGTTTCACAAAAAAGGAGTTGAGGCAAATTTAACTACTTTTACTGGCACAAAAATCTTTTTTTTTTTTTCTAAATTTAACAGACTTCTGTAGTAAGGGACTTTGACCCGATGTCTGCCAAGAAACATGCCCTGATCAGCAGTTATAATAACTGGTTAAACCTAATTAAAAACTAATCAACTCATCAAAACTTGTGCCTGCAGGACCCAGATGGAGGAAACACTGATCTGGTGTATGGTCATTTAAAAAGGAGCACAGAATAAAAAACACATGATTATGTAAAGTTTAAAATAATCATCAGATGTTCACTTCCAGGATGGCATTTCAAGTACTTCCACTCTGATGTTGCACCTTGAAATAAAACAAATTTAAATTTAATCAATAGTTTAATATTTGACAAGACAATAGGCATAGGCAGTCCAATCCAGGTATACACTCAATTGGTACATCATTTTGTAATGTTTCTAATGTTTCACTAGTCAAACATACATTTGTTAAACTTGGCGTTGCTGAGCTACTGTTTAAAAGGCGTTAGGTAGTTTAGTAGGCATGTCAAAATGGTAAGGGTGTTTCTACTGATGAGGCAACTGTCTCCAGATTTTTCCTGCCTTCCCTATGGACTAGTGGTGTAACGCATCGTAGTTGATCCGTGATCCTACGGATTACCTCCCACGGTACGGCACGCATGTGATCCGCGGATTAATTGCAAAGTTTAACCATAATAGTGTGAAAAACAGTTTTACTGCCACTGTTACTTTTTGAAGAAATAATTCCATAAATCTCGATGCAGAGTTGCAGTGAAAAGATACAAGCACCATTTTAAAAACCAACAAACTTTCTTAGCAGAAGTTTTGCGAAGACGAAGGCTGCGTCTGAAATCGCTCACTCGTTCACTCACTCTTCAGTCATACAATAAATTAATAATTTTCTGGATATAGTTTTATGTTTGCAAATTTATTCGAACATTTGTATGAACATCTTTGTGTCTAACTGTGCCAGCTAGCTAGCTAAGTGACTAGCCAGTTGCAACCGACATTAACCTGCTAGCTAGATAATACCGCTACCTACCTCTAGCTATCACTAGCTAACTTAATGAAAGAACTAGCACCCAGCTTCATCTGTTCAAATTAGTTGAAACTAACGTTAGCTAGCTGGCAGTTTACTCCACCGATCAAGTGTAAAATGTATATATATGCACTATATAGTGAATAGGGAGCGATTTCGGACACAGCTGAAGAACTGAAGAACAGCAGAACAAGCGCTCGGAATTTACGTTGCAGTCGAAGCTGTCGCAATATCACGGACTCGTGAGGCCGGTGGTTCCTACACCGCAATGGAAATCATGGTACCGCAAAAGCTCCTTGCTTTAAGTGTTCTTTAAGTAATTAATGGAAAGCAAAGTTATATTTGTCCCCCCTTTTTTTTGCTGATCCGAAAAATGATCCGTTCCGTGACTCAAAAACCTTGGTACGATCCGAACTGTGAGTTTTGTGATCCGTTGCACCCCTACGATGGACCCATGTGAAAACACTGATAATTACTTGTTTGAGCCAATTAGAGCAATGTGTTCTGAGGTCAAGACTGTTTTCATTAGCTAATAAACTTTAGCCTGAGCCAATCAGACCCCCTGACTACCAGCTTTTACTAATTTACTCATCAGACCAGGAGTGGCTGAAAGGTTGCTGATCTCAGCATAAGATAGAGCCAAAAATTATTCTGTAACAGTCAATGCAGGGGGGCTGTGGGCTTACTGTTTGTGTTCTGCTAGCACCCTAATTTGCTTTTTTTCTGACCTGGTGTTTGCTGTGGGTAATGATTGCTATGCCTCCTGAGTTTTATTTATTGTAAGTGTTTTTTTAATGTTTGTGTTACCATGACTCTTTACCTTGTTAAGATCTCAAGGTTATTATAATGTCTGTATTTTGTAGTTGAACTGCTAATCTCCTTTAAAATATTCACTGGGTATCCTGTATATGCTGTCATTCTAATTTGACTTCTCTTTGTCCTGTAGAGTGTCTTTTCTTTGTGTGGTGTTGGTTGTAGATGTTAATTGCAAAAATGGTCCTGAAGGTAAGCATCTGATTCTCTTCCTGTTTTCAATGTAGAAACTTGTCTTTCTAGTTTAGTAGGTTTTCCAACATGTTATTAGTGCACACAACATTTGTTGCTTTGTCCCATTCAATTGCAGCAGTAGCAAGAGGCTGTACCAAATGATTTGCACCTCATCTGTTAAATATAATAATAACCACGTGACCCTCAAAAACCAACAGTGCCCTGAAATGGAAGTGACATTTGCCAAATGTGAATTAAACTTATGTGACTCTTATGCCCACCTTCAATCTGCTCTGAAGAATTGGTTCTGCAGAGCAGGAAAAAAACTACCCCAGTCTTGTCCAAGCACTAACATGCATTCTCTGGATTCCCTTCTTAATACAGGAGCCATCGTGACGGAGTGTCGTGACAGATACCTCTCGGTGTCCATAGATGGGGCTTTTGCTGAAAGTATAGTCCGTATTGAGGCTGTGGGTGAGTAGTTGCTGAAGCCAGCCAACACGTGCTCTTGCACAATTTGGTCTTGGTGGGGTTTTTTTTTACTGCCTTGCTTCAGGAACTTAATTTTTTGTTGGAATAAACTATCCTCAGATGAGACCGGTGTGTACCCTATTGAGCAGAACTACGCGTCTGAGTGTGGTTACACGTATACCTATGAAGTGAGCGGACGTGCGGCCCTCAGGGCCTCCTACCTGTCTTGCCACACTACCAAACGGGTATGTTCTCCAGGAAAAGAACCCTAAGCCTGTCCTTTTAAGCTTTCTCAAAATGACAAATTCTTCCCCTGTGTTCCCCTCAGAATGAGGCCTTTGTCTTCAGGTTCAACCTGATCACAGTGGATGACAGTGGCAGAGAGACCCCCTCTGCCGTGTCACAAACCTGCTCACTGCCACTGCCCTGGTCCCCCAGGGAGGTCATCTGTGAGCAGAACTACATTGAGGTACTGGCAGAGAGAACTAAGTATCATCTTATTTGGTATAACACCCCTTAGTCTTTCACAGTGCACTATATCCCAAAGGAATTTAAATTGTCAAATTATTCCATACAGGTAGTAAGGGCAGTATCCTCTGTCCTGGGAGGGCCCTGGGATAACCTGTACTTGAATGTCTTATGGCCATTATCCATTGTCCCTCAGGTCACAGTGAGAAGAGATGTACCTTGCACGCCCAGTGAGGGAACCTCCAAAGAAGTCTGGAATGCTGCCCTTTCTGTTGTGAGCAAATGTCAAGGGTGTCATTTCGTAACATTTTGACTGACAATTTGTCATGCTTTATGCTTTGTCTTCAAATACATCATGGTATTTCCCATTTGAGTTTTAGAGTTGCAGACTGGCTCTCTAAACCTCTGGGTGTATTCTGACAGCAGATCTAAGGTCAACATAACTATACCCTACCATTTGGATCCAAAACTGAGGGCCTGGAGTTGTTCTCTTCCCAGGCCTACATGTCTGCCTCACCTGCCTGGCAGGTGATATTCCTGAGGGAGGATGATCTTGTGACCCCCATGCCCATCAGTGAAGCCCGTCTACAAGGCTATGTAATGACTGCTACTGCAGAGAGGATTGTATTCCGTGCAGGTTACGGACAACCCCACTCTACAATAAAATTGGTATGAGCTCTAGGGAAAGGCACCCTCCCCCCATTTGCATGGAATCTTGAGCAATTGCATAACCCTGTGTTTCTCCAACTTCAAGATAAATGGAATTCCTGTTGAGGTTCTCCATGCAACAGTATTCTTCCGGCAGAAGTGGATGGTGGTGATGATGGACATAGCCGCAGCTTGCACCTTAAGTATGTGGCGATCTTCCGACCGGAACCTGATATCTAACTCAAATGTGCCATTGGGCATTGTCTTCTGACAGTGCGGTACCTACACTAATCTGTCAGTTTGCAAGTACCCATAGGAAGCATTAAAAGTAGTTTGGCTTCAATATAGCACAGGTAATTGTTTGCAGTTGCTATGCATGTTGCATTTCCCTTAGACATGGTGAAAGGCAACTTGTAAAGGTAGCCCATAACCTGATGCAACTATGAGCTCGCTTTGCATGTGGTATTGCAGTCACCAGTTCCCACATGTATGCAGTAATGTGGAAGTGGTGGAAAAATGCATGGTTTTAAAGTTCCACAAACTGACAGATTGGTGTGTACACCAATCTCTTGGACAAGTGATGGCCATTAGGCTGTGTCCTGCCCCCTCCCATGTTTCCACCTGATCTTCTTGCAGATGCTGGCTCATTTGATGGTGTTAACCTAATGTGGGAGACTCCCACGGTCATGGCCCCACTGATCTACAACCACTCCACATTTATGAGCGAACAGATCCGCATGGGCGTGGAGGCCCAGCTCCTGGATGAATCCACCATCAGGGAAAGGGGTTACACACTAAATTATGGGGAGACCACAGTGCAGATCAGTGTCCCCTATGCTGCCAGGGGAGGGTACAGAAGGGTAAGCTTAGGGTACCCCTGAGCTTTTAGAAACCTTTTTTGACCTTTAACGGTTTGATATGGTACAGATCTGTTTCTCAAAATGGCTATGATGTTCACAAAACCAAAAGCTGTTGCATACTGCTAAATGACCTCTTGCTTTATTTCCTTTAGAGCATGGTGCTGCACAATACCTACCATGAGTTTTATTTCATCAACCTGTACTATGAGCATGTGTTTGTGGGTGGGAGCAGTATTGCCACCAGATTACGGCAGGTTTGGAACCTGATCAGTCCTCTGCTGAATCAACATCCCTTCACCATTGACCGTGAGTGTTTCCCCTTGCAATCTGGTAGTTTATGGTGCCAACTGCCCCTTTATTACAATGCAAGCGTGGCTCTAAAGTAATGCTGGTGGTTATTCTGCCTGTTTTGTAGAAACTGTTCTTGAGGAGCATGTCTTCACTGTGTATCTGGGTGTCTTCCCTTTTGATGTGGCCCTGGTTGCTGTGACCCTCAATGGAGAGCCCTTCACAGTGGCTGAGGCAATTCAGAGTGGCTACCCAATCACGGAGGTGCCTCACACTAATGGAACCCACTCCTATGTCCTCAGGGTTCCCTTTGAGGATCCCATTGTAACCAAGATGGTAAGCTGGGGTTTGCTGCTGGTGAATACAGCATGTGCTGTTGCTTTGTTTGCAGGCACCATGTTAGCTTGTCCAATCCTCACCCAAGTTCTGTAATTGTAGTACTTCACTGAGGGGATTCTTCAGTACTCCTTGGAAATCAACTATACTCTGAACATCATGCCTCAGGAAGACCCCTATTACCATTCAGCTTCTGTTGTGGCGAAGATCAAGGACGTCTGTAAGTGACTTGATGCATACATCAACTTCAAATGACTTTGAAACTTGAGGGTGCTTACCATTTGTTTCCCTTAACAGTCCCTCCTGACATCAATGGGGTCTGCACTGAAACCAGTATCATTTTCAAGATGGACCACCAAAAAATGGGGCACCTGTGGGAGATTGGGATCGGGCATCACCCACTTACTCCTGAGCTGGCAGTGCAGCGTGGCTACATCCTACAGAATGATAGCCGGAGCTTGACCTTGGAAGTGCCAGTGTTTACCATCGGTTATATCTATGAGGTAAGGGATAGCCTTTTTTACCTAGTGATCTCTTGGCCCCTAAATGACATGGCTTAGTATTTTTATTTACAATTAAAAATTGACTGTTGCCATTCCTTGCATCCATTCCTCTCCAGGATATTACCCTACAGCAGTTCTTTGGCACATTTGAACTCCTTTCAAGGGATGCCAAGACGTTGGAAATCCAAAAGTCAACTGCAAAGCGATGCCTCTTTGGAACCGACGAGCTCATAGGTAGTGATCTCCCTTCTCCTACTCTGGCTTTTAAGCACTGACATGGTGTTGGAAATCCTGGATTGTCTCTGTCTTCCTAGTGTGTTCAACAGATGGCATTATGACGGTCGTGGCCAGCATGGCTTGGGCCTTGCCAGCAGCAGATCCAAACAGAGCCACTCTTCTGGACCCTTCCTGCAAACTTAAAGACACTGACGGAACCAGAGTTCTCTTTGCCTTTGGGGTGAACACATGTGGGACCAGGGTCATGGTATGGTCACATTGGCTTCTGACATCCTAAAAAGATTTGGATGTAATGCTGCATTGCTTGCTTTCCTTTGTTTTGTCAAAGTGGCCGTAATCTTTTATACTGTCCTCCAGGTTGATGACAACTACGTGATTTATGAGAATGAGATCCAGGTTAACATTGGGTTTACACCAGAGAGCACACCTGTTATCACCAGGGATGCTGATTTCAGGTACAGTTCATCACACCTGCCTGGGTGTATGTGTAAAGTTGATTTAACTCAACACCAAGATGATTCTTTTGTCTAGTCACTTTAAAATATGGTTGAACAAAAAATTTGTAATGCAAGGCAAATCTGTCACTAACAGCATTCCACCATTAATGGACAGAGGTTTGTATTTTGAAAGTGACTGAAGTGGCTTTATAAGCTTTGCTTCTTCACAATGTATACTTGTATGTCTTCTCCCACAGATTAACCATACAATGCTACTATCCAGCTCATGACATCAATAGGTTGTTTGTAGACAGGAAGTTCAAGTCTGAGACGCCTGGATTTGGCTCGATCATCCAGGCCTCAAGCTCCCCTGTAAAAAGTAAGCTTCAAATGGAGGTGCGCCATGTTTGTTCCCTGTTGGGTGTGAATCCAATTGACGCTACACTTCTTTGCCTTTTCTGCAGATGTGCCGCTGAGGGTTGCCCCTACCCCAGGCCGTGTCACACCACAGAGGGTTGCCCCTACGCCAAGCTTTGTTCCCCAGAGGGTTGCCCCTACGCCTAGCCGTGTCATGCCACAGAGGGTTGCCCCTACGCCAAGCTTTGTTCCCCAGAGGGTTGCCCCTACGCCTAGCCGTGTCATGCCACAGAGGGTTGCCCCTACGCCAAGCTTTGTTCCCCAGAGGGTTGCCCCTACGCCTAGTCGTGTCGCTCCACAGAGGGTTGCCCCTACGCCAAGCTTTGTTCCCCAGAGGGTTGCCCCTACGCCTAGCCGTGTCGCTCCACAGAGGGTTGCCCCTACGCCAAGCTTTGTTCCCCAGAGGGTTGCCCCTACGCCTAGCCGTGTTGCTCCACAGAGGGTTGCCCCTACGCCAAGCTTTGTTCCCCAGAGGGTTGCCCCTACGCCTAGCCGTGTCACGCCACAGAGGGTTGCCCCTACTACCAGTAGTGTTGTCAAAAAGCCAATGGTTACACCCACCCTTGAGCCCATCCGATATGTACGGGTCACTGCGTTCACAAAAGCATCCTGAACTGAGTGCTGCAGCCTCGCTCTCCACATTGTTATGCTTCAGCCTTTTTCTCAGGTTTGTGAAGTGACTTTAAAATAAATGCTTCTTAAAATGTCACCTGATTCTTAATTGTGTTTAATGGTTCATAATGCTACCTTGGAGCAGCACCATTAACAAAAATGTGATTTGCATGCAACTCCATTGCCTACCCCACTCCCTGGGGAAAAAAACCTTTCAGGGTCACTTTACTTTAGATGAGGAATTCAATTCAAACTTATTTCACTGTCTGTTATGTTCTGATCATGACTCTTTTGGAGAGGTCAAGTTAAGAGGCAGAAGATTATCACCAACTGGTCCTTACTGTTATGGAAGAATACGGTCTAGAAATTGTCATTTTTGTAGAGGTGAATAAGGCCTGGCTGTGGGATGGTAAGCTCTATATTTTTTAACCTGCGTATTTGAGGGGAAGTGTCGGGGCCCAGCCAATGAAAAATGTCATTTGGGATGTAGCCTTAGTCTGTTCATTAACAATGCACACATCTGTCATGTTGACTTCAGAGTCCAAATAAAGGCCAGTGGACATCATCTACTGGTTGTGAGGTCATGTCTCAATAGCTCAGGGAGCAGATTATTTGATACTACTAATTTAGGTTTACTACCTACAATCACAAAAGGAGGTTCCAAGCCCTTGTAAAGACATGCACTTCTCAGGTACTTTTTAAATCAATCATTCCTGTCTGTCATCTTTCCTCACTTCCACTTCTCCTTTCCTTTCCTCTACTTTTCTTTACCCCTGCCTTATTTCTCTTAAATTCTGAGAGCAAGTGAGCACAAAGCGCGATCATCTTTGCACTAAATGTGTCACACAGGCCCTCAATGAATCTGTTACGGAAGGAGGTTGAATTCTTAATCAGTTTTCTAGAAGAAAGTTTTGGTTGCAGTGCTCCATTTTAAGATTTTTTTTTTTTTCCCCAGCCATATTCTGTTTGCTCTGCTCATTTTCACTTAACCCATTCCTCTCCAGCCCTCTGTGTCCTTTCTTTTCCATTTTCCACTTTGTCTCTTCCTCTACCACCTCATCACCTCAATTCATCTCATCTCCCATTTTGAGGGAGGTGTTGAGGGTAGTACCATTTGGGATGGAGCTCTGTTTTCATCACTGCCAATGTGCTGCCACCTCAATGAGCTAAATGTGTCATGGGGCCTCTGAATCAAAGGCCATTGGGCATATCTGAAGGGTTGTAAGGTCAGGTATGATGTCACAATATCTTACAGGTCATGTCTTATTTGCTATCACTTCAAGTAGTCATTACTGTTACAAACAATATAAAGAGCTCTTTTAAATAAAATGGTTTCTAGATGGCATCTTCACTTTTGGCTGTGGTGCTGCAGTATGTTAAGATTCATGTTTACACACACATTCTGTTCTTTCCCCTCACTCATTTCACCCCCCCTTCCCTTCCCAGTCCTCCCTTCATCTTCCTTTTTGAGCTCTCTCTTCTTTTCTTCCCTCTGCCTTTATGCCCCCTTTCCCTTGCCCCTTGTCTTTCTTCTCCCATTTCAAAGGGAAGCTGGAAAAAATTCCATTTTAGACACGGCTCTGCTCTCTTGACAATGTGCAGTCATCTCGCATTTAACTAGACTGAGGGCCTCTGTGCCAGTTCGATCCCAGTGGCCATTGTCAACGGACTCTGGTCAAATTTGATGTCATAACTTACAGGTGATGTGTAGTTTTGAATATAAGGCTCCAATCTACATCCATACTCCTCCCCCCATGCCCTTTCCCCTCTCCTGCTTCATCTCTCCTCACTTGCCCTCTTCTCTATTTCATAGAGCACATGCCTGTTATATTTTATATTATGTTTATTTTATGTTATATCATATTACAATATGTAATTTTGGGGTGGCAGTGTAGCATAGTGGTTAAGGAGCAGGACTTGTAACTGAAAGGGCAAGGTACTTAACCCACAATTGCCTCAGTAAATATCCAGCTGTATAAATAGGTTACAGCTTTTTATAATGTTATCCATGTAAGTTGCTCTGGATAAGAGAGTCTGCTAAATGCCAACAATGTAATATTTTGGAGACATTAAAGATGTGGCTCCTTTTCCCAACACTTCAGGGGAAGTGTTGGCACATTTGGACCACACAACTCCTTTATTGTGCTTTTTTCAGTTTATTTAGCAGGACGCTGTTCATATGGGTGTTTTTTTCAGTTCATTGTGGCAGCAAGGTAAAAGAAAAGAAAATCAGGTGTAAGGTACAGAAAAAATGACCAAGAGTGAAAACGCAAGGGGGCGCTATACGTCTAAGTGTTGACAGTGTCATTTGAAAGTACAATTAAGCAATTTAAGTCTGTGGTTAATCACCATGAAGCGCTGTGAAGTGTTTAAAAGAGGCTATACCGGTACATTTTTGTTGCTCTGTTAACGTGGATTTAGGACCTAGCAGACCTTTCCGGAGATCACAATGTATCTCCCTCAATATGCAGTGGAGGTAGTCTTGGTGGATCGATTTCAGTAAACAAGTCTTACTTTGTTCATTACGTATTCACGATTTTTTAATACATAAGGAATACAGTAATATAGCTAGATAGCTATAGAACTACATTTGTTACATTTGAAAATGACCACTATTGGTTGTAGCATGCTTTATGAAGGTAATAAAACACGGAGGAGCCCCTTACCGGACACGGTCGGAAAAATAAAGTCCTTTACTGGCAATGTATGCCTCGATCCTGCTGAGAACACTAACCCAGAATTCCAGATCATTTGAGAGGACAAAGTAGGCCTACAAAATCGTGGGTCCGGATAATTAGAGGATATTAATTAATAGATCGTTGGAACAAAGTGATAAACTGAGTTTTAGAATTAAACCATGGGTACGGATTGGTAAATTGAGGGTAAAGATTACTAAAGGGATATTATGTTTTTCGACTATGTCCGCTGAGGGGCTCTGTAGTAAAATGTTGTGCGCAGGCATAGTTGCGGTGCATGTTGAGTCTACGCTGATGGCCAAAACTTTTCTGCCTCCAGTTTATTCTAATAGCTGGACGCTAACTAGGTTTGTAGGTGCATACTCCCTTTGCTATTTTATCTCATTTTGGTGGTGTTCCAACTACTTTTATTTTATGCATAGTTTATTTCTTCCGTTTTATGTAATCTACAGTTTAGCAGGATTGTTTATTTACTTATTTCGTACTGTTTGGTTATCCTGCGAATCTGTCGCTTTGTGTCAGTTGCAGGTCCAAACGTATGTTAAACACACAGAAACGTCTTTAAAGTCCTCCTTCGCTGTACATCTGATCATTTGTGCTGCTGTCATTATGATCGACAACGGAAGTACTAGGACCCAGATGGCCACAACCACTGGAGCTCAGGGGAACCCAACTAGATCCTCACACCAGGGCCAAGTGGTAAAATAATTTGCTTGGACATGACAGACTGCCAAAGAAATGTGTGTGAAAGTTATGAGTTGTGGTGAAAAGCAACATATTGCACATTCTGATTTACTAGAAATTTCAGGGTGCCTGCTAATTTTGTCTGAGTAAATGTTTTGTCAGTGTTGCATATTTCCAGCCTTGGCTCGAAAGAATTGAAATACATGTTGGACAACAGCTTTCCTTGTTTTGATTATCCTGTAAGCCTCGCTCTCTCTGTAGATCCCACAGGCAGTTGTTCCTCCCCTTTACTCCTCCCGAACTCTCCAGCATCCCTCGTTTATGCCTCTGTACATGGCTGTGGGGTCCATGCGGTGCAGGTCGCGAGCACCTAGCCAAAGAAGAGGACCTTATCCAGGTGATGCCTGGGGTAGTAGGTATAAAAACAGCTGTGCCAGCAGGTGTAGGGGGATTAGCTCCTGGCCAAGGTCTGCATCAAAGGCATTATGCACAATTGTCAAACACACATAATCACATATAAATATGAGATAGACTGTATAATTGATCGGGCCCAAAGTAATCAAATTGGTATGTAGAAGTCTTTATCTGTAGAATATACACACAGTGCATTCCATCTTCTGAGACCAATTTTAGTACAGATTCAACACAGGACTACATTTTATTAAAAAGAGTATCTACATAATAACCTATACATTAGCAATACCTGCTAATTCCGTATTTGACCAGCCAGGAAAAACGGATGCATGAGCCGTCTTTGTAGACAGGAGATTACAACTTTTGTTTCTGTTTGTTTTCTTGTGTCAAATGCACCTCTGATTCAGTCCCAGCCATGATTCCCTCTGATTTCTTCCACACCGACCTCACCCTAGCACCAGGGAATCGAGTAACCAATACTGTGACACAGCTGGAGGTTAGTAGCTGGCCACACCTCTTCCCTATACATGCCTTTAGATGATTGGTCAGCTGTGCCCTTTACCTGCTGATTGTATTCCAATTGAGCTGGCTTTGCGGAGCATTTCAGGTGTGTCAGATACTTTTGAGGAATTCTGTTCCAGTGGAATGCCTGCGATGGCTGAGTGGTTAAGGTGTTGGACTTGAAATCTAATAGGGTTTCCCCATGCAGGTTCAAATCCTGCTTGTAGCGAAGGTGAAATTATGTGTGTGGGGACAGTAGTGGGACATCTTTATAGGGTGACAGTGTAGCATAGTGGCTAAGGAGCAGCACTCATAACCAAAAGGTTGCCAGTTCAATTCCCCATGGGGACACTGCTGCTGTACCCTTGGGCAAGGTACGTAACCCACAGCTACCTCAGTAAATATCTAGCTGTATAAAGGGATAGTGTTGTAAAAACCTGTAACTGATGTAAGTTGCTCTGGATAAGAGTGTCTGCTAAATGCCAATAATGTATTGTAAAGCTTTGCAAGTCTGACCTTTTCTACTCTGGAATAACAAAAATGGCATCTATGGAATATGCTGTACTTCTGTTTTGGTTACAGTTAGTGAAAAGTTCAGTGTGAATACAGGTAGAGTAGATTGGTATTGTTTTACTGCCCCCTTGACTTGAGTTTCAATATTATGTTACCTTGTGACAGCAGAATGATACACTAACTGATTTGAACCAATCACAGTGTTTTTACTGTGGACAGCAAAGTATTTTGATTGGTTCAAGTTAATGATTGACAGTGGATGGTAGCCCCATCCATCATGTGGTTCATTTTGCCTCACTCTCCCATCTGTAGTGTAACTGTCACAGGGAAGAAATCATCCCATTCCTGCAGATGGGGAGAGTGGTAAAAGGCAAGTCGTCCTATACTTTGTGATTCTGAGTTTTTTCTGTGGTTCAGAGCAGTTTTTTCTTAATCCTTAGTTATGCACAATAACAATATGCAGGTTATTTAAAAGCAGATGTAAAATATAGCTTTTTAATTCTCTAAGCTTGGTTCTGTAAACACATTTTACAATGATGGAATCAGAGCCCCATTATTTCCCAGGGATATTTGGTTAACTTTGGTTTAACCATTAGCTCAGCAGGTGGGTAGTTCTTACCTGTGATATAAATCTTTTTTTACTTGCAGGCTTGCAACCTAACTAGAATTGTTGCTGGCTGTATGTTTTCTGTAAACCAAATTATGCTGAAGCAAAATGCTGGAGCTGATGGCATGGGGAAATGGTTAGACTCAGACATCAGACATCAGGGTGGGGTTTACCAAAAAACAGGTCAAACAGACTACATCAATCAGGGGTACATACTGTACCTCCAGACAACCCAGATTAGCCCCCCCCCCCCAATAAAGTGTGCTTTAGGGTGGACCTCATCAGATGTGAGACACTTATACTCAGGGTTTCCCAGTAGAGGGGCAGAGGGAAAACCTGGTATGAAAAATGCTCTTTGGTGGCACATGAAACTGAAATGAGTGCAGCAGATTTGAGACTGGAAAGAATGTGAAATGCTTGGAAGCTTTTGTTCCAGCTTGGTGTTTTTGCGTTTCCCAGTGGATTAGGAGCTCTCTGTGGTGCCGCAACATGATGGACGAAGGGGTTAGACCTGGTACCTGTGGATTGAAGAGGGGCTAGTATCTAAGAGATTAAACGGGATCAGACTGGCTTGGTGGTTAAATGAGATTGCCCCCCTCCAACAGACAGCCGCCCCACAGGGGGGATGGAGTGGGATTCTAGAACATTAAAAACACTGTTTTCTGTGTACAACTCTTGAAACTGGTCAAGTGTGACATTTACTGAACAATATAACCAATAGTAGTTGATATGGTTGAGTGCCACATATCAGACTACACACCATTTAGTTTCTCTCCATTTCAAGTGGAAAATGAATGGACATTGAGAACTGAGTATCCTACTAAATGAGTTCTCTGAGAATTGCATCTTGTAAAAAGCTGTTTCTGTAGTCTTGCTTGATGCCCACAGTGAGACTTTGGCATGGAGGCATCCCTTATCAAACCAGTCTGATTGAGAATGGGAAAGAATTGTGGTAAATCTGTTCTCTCTGAAATGTTGTATTACGATTGGCCTCCCCAATACCCCACCCTTTTCTTGTCTATAGGTTTTCGAGTCATGTCAGCTCAACACCCCTTGCCCAATCATGTCTGTCAGGCAAGCCACGCCCCCCAAGCCAGACCCTTTCAGAACCAGATCCTATCCCACCCGGCATCTGGGCTCCGAGCTATGGACATGGGACCACTCGACCAGGAGGTCCGAAAATATCCAGAGACGAACTGTCGAGATCATCCAGGTTTCCCCGGAGGAGGACCAAGCCATTACCAACCTTCTGAAGCTGCGCTACCATGCCTCTGGTGACACGCTGGGGAGGGGTACAGCTGCAGATCGCAGACCCCTCAGTCAGCCAGGTCAGATCCCAGCACAACCTTCAGAACCTGGCCAAAACCTTGCAGGGGGCGTCCTGCCACCAGCCTCTGTGCTGGAGAGTGAGTCCACGCAGAGGCCTGAGGTGGAGCTACAAACCGCCAACATCCTGCTTACTCTGGAGGACATGGGGACTGCCCCCAAGGAGGTGGAGCCTCTCAGTCCCGCCCATACTGAGGTGGAGGCTCTGAGTCCTGCCCATACTGGGGTGGAGCCTCTGAGTCCCACCCACACTGGGGTGGAGCCTATGAGTCCCACCCATACTGGGGTGGAGCCTATGAGTCCTGCCCATACTGGGGTGGAGCCTATGAGTCCCGCCCATACTGGGGTGGAGCCTATGAGTCCCGCCCACACTGGGGTGGAGCCCCTGAGTCCCGCCCATACTGGGGTGGAGCCTATGAGTCCCGCCCATACTGGGGTGGAGCCAATGAGTCCCGCCCATACAGCCTGTCCAGCCCACACTGGGGTGGAGCCTCTGAGTCCCACCCAGGGAGATCCCAGAATACAGAATGCTGAGAATCAGGGCCACCACTTGCCTGCTGGGCAGGGTGTGCTGCCCTTGTATGGAGGAAAACCAAACGGCATGTGTCAAAAAGACACTGGTCACAGACCACAGGATAGCTTGGACAGCAATGGGTCCCACGGTAGCCCACCAACTCCGTGTGTGGGACAGAGCGTGTCCTTGACGCAGTGGGACACGGGGCAGGTGGGGTTCAGGGGGGCTTGGCCCTTGAGCAAGGAAAGCTGCTCAGATTTGGAGGAGACCGCTGCTTATGCTCTGCTTGAACTCAGTGAGCAGAGAGAGGAGGCTCCTCACTCCCAGGGGATGTAGGGAAGGCAAGGGCCAAAGACAGGAGATCTAGCCACACCTCTGCATTTGGTTGCCAACTCTATAGTTGGGTACAGTGTCCCTGTTTGCCTTTTTCACTTTCATTCAAGAGAGTTCAGTTTAAATAAAATTAAATTGACAAGTTGCCATCTAGCACTGTATCTGTCTGTGATTTTTATCAAGCTGTTCTAAATGTTTGGCTTGGGTTCATTTTTGATAAACCTTTTGTTAATAGAAATAATGTTTACATGGCTGTGGAATAATATGAGAGCAACATTCTGCACTCATTGAGTTTTCAATCCTTCTCAATAAAGAAATTGTGCAGTTTTTTCCATGCTTTTGTCAATGGTGGATTATTGAATCCATAGGATAATACCCTCCCCACAAGAATAAAAAACCCAAATCATCCAAGAATGTGAAAATGGTATAAAACTCTTTATTAAGAACACTACTCTTTACAAAGGGAGCAAGCCTGTTCACACACATGTATGTATGTTTATATACTGTACACACACATACACACATCCAGCCATACTGGCCCCAGGCAGACCACCACACAGATGGGGCCAGCGACTCCTCTCCCCGAGGTCCGCAGATGTTCAGAAAGTACTGATGTTTTGTGTAAACAGCAGCCAGTGCATACAGAGAATCACAGGTGCTTTCAGTTATTGCAGTGAGGCCAAGTGCTTATAAAAATAGGCCTTTGTATTTGTTCTCCACCCTATAAATTTCCTGATGGATATTTATTATACCTGGCTCATTTTATGACTATAAAGTAAGGCTCTCTGAAACTCGGAGTGAAAATGTGTTGTGCATGCTCGCTCCAGTAGATTGGAGTTGTCTATTCCAGCAGGAGAGGAGGAATCGGTTTCCTGTTTACATACAAAAAACCGTCACTGTTCACATACAAAAAAAAACAATCTGTGTCTAAGGATGACTACAGCGACGTAAAACACCAGACAACACATACAACACAACCATCTACAAGGGCTTCTGTTCTTTACATATTTGCTGGAAAGGTCATTTATACTACACTCTTAGAAATCACTGTAAAACTGGGAAGGGGGCATTTCTGTTGCTATAGCCAGCTCAAAGTCATCAATGATTAACTCGAAGCAATTGTGCTTTTTTGTCAGAACATTTTAACTCTGGTGCAACAACAGAAGTAGCCCTTAAGGCCTAAGAGACTTGTGCTTCTGAGGACAGGGGTTTGGAAGGCTGATTCTTGGCTGGAACATCAGGATTTTTTAAAGCCAGCCAAAGGCCAACGCTTAGGCCCAGCGCTGCTGGTTTAGTCTGCAGTGGCAGTGCTGTGTAACTCACAGTCTTCTCCCCGTCTGCCTGGTTGGGGCACGACCAGGTGGTTCAGGCATGCCGAAAATGAGCGGATCGAACGTGCGGCATGCCTGCAATGCCCCGGTGTCACGGCCCGCTCCGGAAACGCGTTGGCCGCGGCCGTGGCGGGCTGTGCTGCCTCGTGCGCAGTGCTCCGGTGCTGGCGGCCCAGCCCCGAGGCGTTCCTCTTCAGCAGCAGTTTCCCTGGAGGAACCGGGGCGTAGTAAGAGTGCAGAAACACGACACACCCACAGAGAAGGAGCACAGACGGAGCACATTCTGTAACGTTCAGGCCAGTCTGTCGTCATTCTTTAACTTAACTGGAGTCTTCCCATGATGCATTTGCTGGGATCTCAATGTTCCTTTGAGACTAGCTGTGTAGTTCACTGCTTGTGGTGTCATTCCAGTGCAGGAAGCGTTTTTTCTTCTTTCAGGTTTTGCCTTCTCATGAAACTTGGATAGACTCAATGTTTATTTGTCAGCGGGAGGTTTTCAGGCGTGTGTTTATAGTCAAGATTAAGGTTTAAAGTGTATTTAGACCTAACAAAGAGGGCTGTTTTCCTGTTATTCCGTGTCATGTGATCAGTATTGCTGTGCTTAGGATTGCAGTATTGCATTCACTTGTAGTGTGCAACAATTTCCTTTCCAGTCCTGGAGTGTGCATTGCTTACATCCAATTGGATCCATTTAAATGGGTTACATCTTCCTCTCCTGAGCTTAGGTTTGACTTCATTCTTCTGGGGAACTCCGTTTTACACCCCGAGGTTCTCATTTTTACAGCACGCTTTCCCGGGTACCACCTTCCTAAGGCCCGGTCCGAGACTTTGCGCTGACTACCCCCGCCGCCTGGATGACCCGGTACCTCTCGCGAAGGTTGCGCCGTCGGACGTGCTCGTTGGTGATCTCCACAACGTTGCTCACCGGGAACCAACCCTTCTGTCCGTCAGAAAGCCTGATGCCCTGGTACCAGCCTGGAGGGGGGTCAGGCAAGGCCAGGGAGCAGGGAAAGAGAAAAGAAGGAATACAGGGGGGTGGTGAGAAGAAGAGAGAGAGGCAAGGAGGTGTGGAGTATGGACAGATGTATGAAGAGCGGTAGGAAAAAAGAGGGATAGTGAAAAGAGTGGAGAATGGGGTGAAAGAAGGAAAGAGAGGAAAAATGTAGCGGTCAGATAGTTATGGAAAGAAAGGAGTGGGTCATAGGGGTTACAGGATGCCAGAGGGATTGTGGGAAGAGGAAAGTGAAAAATTAATGAAAGGACAACATATTGGTGAAGTTTCATAAAGCAGGTCTCCCCCCTCTCTGCTCACCCTCGTTGGTCTTGCGAATGACGTTGACGATTTCTGTGGGCTCCAGGCTGAGCTCATCCGCTTGCTTTGCAACATATTGCTCTGTGCACTGTACCTGTGGGCAGTCTGGACACACACACACACATGCACACAGACACACGCGTGCACACGCACACACACACACACACGCATACACATACATACCAACATACATACATACACACATATGCACACACATACATACCAACATACACACATACACACATATGCGCACACACACACACACGCCACACACATAAACACGCATACGCAAAACGAGAGGCCAAGATGCAGAAAGCAACAGGAGAAAGAGAGACAGAGTTAAGATATGGCACATGTAAACCCCTACCTACAAACATCTGAAACAGAATTGAAAGGGTGGGTGGCTGGGTGTGCGCACGGGGAGAGGTGTGGGGGTGGAGGAAGCAGGACCGAAAATTCACACTCACCCCAGTCCTCGTACACCACCTCCTCCGCATCCCTGTCAGGGTCATTGGGGTCGGGGAAGGCTGCCATCCACCTGTGCATCTCTGACCTGTACAGTGAACAAGGACACAACAACATGCAAAAAGACTGGCTCCCACAGTGGAGGCAGTGGAGTACAGCACTGTGGTGACTGCATACATTAATGTCACAGTGTGTCAGACAATAGCTCCTCCCCTCACTCCTGGGAGAGGCTGAATTTAGGTCACTTGCATCAGATTGTTGTATATCCTGACCTGCTTTGTGAAACTAGTAATGCCAGCCATTTATTGTTTTCATGAGGGTGGCGTTATTTGTATTGGGACTGAGCCTGCACTTCAAAGAGTGGGAGAACCGAGCTAGAGCCTAGATGTTCTCAAAAAAGTAGACACCACCTTTGAATCAATAGTGCCATCTTTCATTTTTGCAGTGAGTTGGGATGTAGGTCCAGGAACTTCCAGCCATCATGAGAGGGAAATACAAATGCTTCCGAATGAGAAATCTCATCTTCTGTTCTCTTCCTTATTTCCATTCCTATGGTTAGCCCACAGCCTTGTGACTGCTCAGGTGTATGCTGTGCTACCATGCAGGTATCACTAAGACTGCAGTTGCATAAGGTGCAGTAATTCCACAGAGAGGAGACTGTACAGTTGTCCTCTGCACTCCACTGTGTGCAGCAGGCAGACATGGACAAGGGATTTTACATATGTACCCTGGGCACTGGGTGAGGTAGACTCTTATGGAGGAGAGACAATGTATGTTTGATGAAACAGATGGATGGGGACATATTGGGCCTGTACTTACTGGGTGGAGGCCTTCAGCAAGCGCTCATTCATGCGACCCTGGTGGTTCTCCAGGAGGACCAGGCAGAAGCAGTGATCGAAACCAGGACCTGGGGAGACCTCGTCAAGCGGCTTCACCTGGACCAGGGAACGGTGGGCGTGGTCGATCACAATGTAGCGTTCCGCTGGAGGGGGAGGGGAAGGGGGGAACAAGGGTCATGAGTTACCACTGACTTCACCATCACACAGCTGACATTGCAAACTTCACAAGGATGACAGCGGATACGTGGACAGCAGGCTGACCTCTTCTTGCTGGCGAGGACCAGGAGGTCGTTGAAGAGGAAGAGCAAAATGGGAGTGAATTTGGGACGGATGTTGAAGAGGGTGCCTGATTTTGCCATCTCCTGAAGCTCCCCTTGTTTCTCCAGGAAGCGGTTCTGAGAGATGATTGGAAGGGCCTTTGGAGAAAAACCAAATATCAGAGTTCTATACAGAGAAACTGGTGACACTATCAAATTGGCTGCTGTGGCCACTCATTTGATACCTTCAGCCTGTTATGTACAGACAGATAATTACAGTGTTGGATACAGGGTTGCCTAGTATTGTGACTCACCTTCAGTTTGTCAAACTCCAGACTCTTGGCGATGTGAATCAACTCTTCCATCTGTTTCATCTTCCCCACCTCTGTGTTGCACTCTTCAATGATCTAAAGGGGGGCAAGTGGGGAATGGAAACATACACGATCAATGGAGAACTGCGCATATGTCCATTTGTTTATTTTTTTCCCAGGACATTTTTTTCCCAAAAAAATAACAGCCTCTCTTCTATCCACAGCGATGTAGACCCTAGTTCCTCAGTGCAGACTTCCTTTGTACGAGTCAGAAGATGAGTAAGCTTCTCCCTCTCGTCATGATAGGATATCCTTTGTTGTGACAAGACGGGGAAGGGGGGTTTGTTCTCTAAAAGACAGGGGTGGGGGGGCATAGTTTGAGGGAAGGCAGGATGAGTTACCTTAGAAACGGAGGCCAGGGCTTTGGAGGCGGTCTCCTCTTCCTTCGTCCCCTCTTGTGTCCTTTTCAGGATATTCTGGTGACACCAAAAAAAGAGTCACTCCACAAACACCAGGACCTGACTGTCTACACTGTCTACAAACACAGGAACTGACTGCTGGCTCAAAGCTCAGTACTTCATAGTGTTGCATACAGTTGTGATACAGTGTATGGTTGCAGGGACATAATTTTAATGGTTGGGGTTAGAGTAAGAGTTGGTGGTGTTTCTGTTTAAAAATATGACACCATTACATGCATGTGAAGACAGTTGTATAGTCCCACCCATTCCACAGAGGAGCTCTTTCCAGCAAATCAATTTTCAGCACAACACCCAGTCAGTGAGTGTTGCCAATGACAATTCAGCCTGAGTGGTTTGTTCTAGAATGTTCTAGAACCAGAATCCCCACTGACTAACTAACACTCAGCTGTACCTTGGACTCAAACTTTTCAGTAAGTATAGGTTGTATGCACGCCAAGAGGCCATTTTTGACTGAACGTTGCTGAAGAGCTACTGCACTGAAACTGACACAGCACTCTGACCGTGTGTAATTCTAAGCACGCCTTGGTGTGTGGGTGCAGGGCCCTTCCCACCACGCACAGGGGGGCCTCACCTCGATCAGCATCTTGATGCGGGTGATCCGCTGGAAGGGCAGCAGCAGAAAGGACATGAAGGGCAGCCGCTGGCACTGTGGAGACTCCTGCAGGCGGGCGATCACCGCGGCGAACTGTGGGTTCTTCTGCCTGCAGGCGGACGCAGACCTGTCAATCACCTGATACGCCGCTTTGTGAGCGTGCTCAGTACTGTGATGGGCTTCAAGCTTTTCTTTTTGTATAGCCAGACTTTTAATTTTTCATGTACAATGTACAGACTTAAAAAATAAACAGATGCCAATGCTGCCATTGAATCTACACCTGTAATGCAAGGATCTTAGAGGTGACATTGTGTTTAGGAGCTACTCCAGACACCAACCAGAGCTTTTTGTCCCTGTATGCAACCATATGATGGAAGCGCTAATTGTATATTAGGCTTGTCTCACCATGACAACCTCAACCCCCACGCAGGAGCGCTAAGGCAAGACGAATGCAATCCTCGGACACGCTCACACACAGCCAATCCTCCAACACACTCACACACAGCCAAACCTCGGACACACTCACACACAGCTAATGGCAATTTTTTGCACAAAAAGTCACACACCACCCTACAGTGGAGCGGGCGCTAATTGGAATGTAGGGATATGGACACATATCTACAACCAAAAGCAAGTTATTTACAATGCTTACTCCTGGCATCTTCGGAATGTATACGGCCCTGGCCATCTGGTAAGGAGAGGATTGGGCTCTGCATGACCCCTCACCCTTATCAGGCCATAAATGAACATCAGGCCATTTATTGATGGGTTTCGGGACACTGCTCTTGACTTAAGATAAACACAAACGTCCTGGCACAGCCATGCGTGCAATACCTCTGAGATGCTTGGCACCTGAAACGTGAGACCCTAGGGATCACACACAGTTGACTGGAGATTCTCAGGTCTTTGTCATCAGCATCTACATGGGCTCCTATCATCCAGTCAGATTGTGTGGCAATTAGAGGCGCAAGTTTTCTACCAGTGACCGAACTGTGTGAACCTGAGGACTGTAACATTTCAAGTGGCTCTATATAAGTGCGAAAAAACGCAGTGCCCCTCGTCGCCCTAGCTAAGTCGCTCCCTTGCTCCCTGTTGCTGATGGCATCACACCTCATCTAGCCCTGCTAGGGGACCCCTCCTTGCTCTGGGAGGAGGGGGGGGTCCTTTCCCCCTGAAACAGATGCACTTAATTTTCCTGAAATCAGCAAGCTCTGAAAGAAGAAGACTCCTCTGCTGATGCCTCCTGAAATCAAACCGATGCATCCTGAACCCACCGCCAATGCATCGTGAACTCATCCTCAACTCTGGATGGCCAAGCTCTTTGCAGTATGCCCTGTTACGAATCCACAACCGGCTCTGGAAGCAAGTCCCTCGACAATGAATGACGCAACCTTAGAGACTGAAATGCCCCGACGCGAAGTTGGAGGCTGCCGGAAAAAACGGCTATCTCATTGAATGCGAAGACAACCGGATCTCTTCGTCATTCCTGTGTCGACGACAATTGTACCTGGCAAGGACACCAGAAGACCTAGCTGTGGGTAATATGTAGTGCTTCTTTTATGTGTGTCTGACAAGGAAAGCCAGAATAAGCGGACCTCCAGTGACAGACGTGGACGCCGCGTTTGTTCCCTAACGATGGTCAGGTAACGGATCTCTCCTGCGTGTCTCTCTGTTTATTATTGTTTAATACTGGCATTGTTTGTTGCTTAGCTGATTTGATCTTGTACGAGATGTGATTAGACATATCCGTGACTCGTACAACAATAATTTTTCCCCATTACAATTACCATTACGAGACTGGTTAGACTGACTTACAAATAGTTGAGCTAAACTTGTCAAGTTAGGTAACTTGCACGGTTAGAAACACATCTAATTAATGTTTGCCAGCGCGTGTCAAACTACGGTTATCACTTCATGATCTCCTGTAGTTTGACTTAGCTGCTGATAGCCACTCTGAAACACATAAATCTTTATCCTTCCGTTTCCCCTTATCGTGTTGTCCTGTCTCACAGTTACCTTCTCACGACTGACTCATTCATTTTCTGTTCTGTTTGTTTAGATATTCTAGTTTATTTCATTTCGTCATTGTTTGTCTGCGTTGTGTTAATAAACTTGTTTTATTAATCACATCGTCATCTAGTCTGAATTTTGTATTGACAAACTGGGCTCTAATATGCTTAAAAGGCCTCATTTTATTAATTATTATGTTCGTTAAGGAATGTTAACTATCCTCGCCAAATGGCCAGTGCCCGTGTGAGGAAGACTAACATCCCTTACATGGAGGATCATCTGAGAAACTTGCAAGTGCCTGTTGATTCACAGGGTGCTTGAGAGCAAGTAAGACAAGGAAGTCTGGCTGACCTATGCACCCTTATCCTCAGTTAACGAAGCCTCTTTGTTCTGCTGCTTAAGGGATCCTGGTCATTGACAGCAAATGACACAGCCAGTTTCAAACCTGGGCCCTAGAGCTCAGTCTGTGTTAAAAGCAAATATCTTGCCAAGTCAGGACCCAACCAGGTAGACTTTTAGCAACAAGGTGCAATGGAAGACTCACATGAGGTTGGTGTATTTCTTCTCTTGATAGATCTGGTTGCGGACATAGTCGATGTAGACAGGGAAGTGGTGCTGGGCGTGGTAGTGGATGATGTCACAGATCTCTGAGATTACTACGCTGTTGCTTATGCGCTCCTCCAGGTCCTTCAGGAACCTGTGAGAAGGCCAAGGGGGTCAAATGGTGAGGCAGAGGGTAGCTTTTCAACACAGAGACAAGGGAAAATGACTGAGGGGAAAGGAGGATCTTGTCAAATTGTGTGGCTGTGGACGTGCAACTGTGAAACCTGTGAATGAATTACATGAGGCAAAGTATCTGATGTTATGCAAGACAGATGTACTGACTGTATACGTTCACATAATTTAGAAGGAAGAATTTCTCTTATTTCCATTCTCATTCCTTAGATCTCTCCTCCTGTCTCCTGTCTTACGTCTTCCCAGACCTCCAGGTGTCTCTGACTGTGCATATGCATGGTACATCGGAGAAGAGTGGATCTAGGGACAGAGGGGCCAGGGGACGGGGGGACAGAAATGGAGACTCGCCACCTCCCTTACCTCTCGCTGACCTCCCGCACTTTCGAAATATTGGAGAAGAGCGTCTTCTTGTCATGGATGATGAGCGTTTCGTCCAGGTCGCGGGACTCCAGGAAGAGTTCGGTCAGCACCTTCAGGGAGCGCAGGTACGAGGCTTCTGACGTCAGCACCTCGAACATACTCTGAGGGAGACAGTGACGGTAGGTACTCACTGACTACGCACTCAACTCCTCTTACCTCCACAGATTTTGGGTCACCCGCAATTCACAGTGACATCTAAAAAGGTTAGTTAATTTTTCCCTTGGGTTCCTTCCCCTCCTTCACCTCTCCCCCATTCTCCACCTCCCCTTTTATCGATCCCTCTCTCTTTCTCAGCAGATGCCCTTATCCAGGGCCACTTACAGAGATTACATTCCCCCATGTTATCTGTGTGACATCCCAGCTCCTAAACCGCTATGTCCCCCCAGCGTCGCTGCTCACCTCTTGGTACTTGCACTCCGCGGGGCTGAGGGTGTCAAGGATGCCGCTGTTCCTCACGTCCGGCAGGTCCTGCCACAGCGTGCTTTGGGCTGGGCCGCCCCGGACCCCTCCCCTCTCCGTGTCGCCCCCCCTGCGGGCGCTCCAGTCCATGTGGAAGTCCACGCTGGTCTTGCTGATGTTCCGGCAGACCGTCTGCCGTTTGATCTCCTTGTGGATGACCGTGGCCCGATACGTCTGGTACAGGGGCTCTGGGGAGGGTTACGTCAAAAACGGTCAGGTGAGAAACAATGCTTTGAGCTCCAAAACAGCGTTGGGTATATATCTCTTCAATATCATCTATATAGATTAGGATTGGTCAGTCTCACTGAATTGCTGCAGAACACTAGGGTATAACGATGTAAATATACATACTGATGCATCAATAAAGCAACGATACAGCCTTTCATTTTGATGCATCAATACAAAAGCAATACAGCTGTACTTGCTTATGTATTGATATTTAATTTATTTTTATTCATATAAATGCAGAAATATGGATAGAATGCTTGTGACAATCCTAGTTATCTTTGAACATTAAGTGTTATTTTCAATGGCATATGAACTACTGCTTATATATTCTACATTTCTTTATAAGCATAGAATAATTTAAAGGTTATGGTGAATCATATTGTAGCAAAATATATAGTATCGAATTGTAATGCATTACATCAAAGTGAATTCTTAGATATATTCTCATATACTGTATCATCGCTTAGGTATCGACTTTGTATTGTATCATTGTTAAGCCAGAGATTTACACTCCTGTTGTATACAGTGGAGTAAACTAATGCAACACATCTCCCCCTTTATGGCCTTTCTCAGGCAGCAAAAGTTCAAGTGAGTAGCACTGTCGTGACACCCATAAGATCTCTGGTAATTCTTTAAAAGCGTTGATCAGTGACTGTAAAACGAAGATGACTTCATGGAAAAAGTGGAAGAGCTTGTATGGCTACATAGGCAATGTGACTCACATGGGGCACAGGGTGAAAACAGGAGACAACTTGTAGCCCAGTGTGGTGAAATGTGAAGTTTAAATTCTCAGATATCATACCCAGTAACATCTGTATCTACTGCATATGCTGTTTCAACACGTTTTGGTATTTTAACCTTAATGAAACTTATTGATCACAACTGTAGTGAAGGCTATTCATCAGACCCTTTGTGAACTCAGAATAGAACCTCATCAAAACCGATAAAAGTGATGTGATTTAAAACATGAGTGTACCCTACTGATCAGAATCCAAGGAAACAGAATTGATAAGAGCCGTGGTAAATGATATTGATCAGAAATCAAGTGAACTCTTCTGATAAGAACCTTAGTGAACTTGATTCAGAAAAACTCTGTTGAACCCCATTGATCAGAACCCTAGTGAACAGTACTGATAAAGATCCTAGTGAACCTTTTCAATCAGAATCTTAGTGGATGTTACTGATCTGAATCCTACTGAACACTATCAGAAAAACCCCAGTGGACCTTTTTGATCAGGCCCCTAGGGACTTCTTTTTGTACTAACTCTGTGTTCCCTGTTGTGTTCCCCCATGTTGGTCCATCTTAAAGTAGCCCTTTGGCACACGCATGGCCCTCTTGCATAATCTCTACAGGAAGTGCACAGGAACTCTTCCATTGTGTCTGTGTATCCTCACCATCCCGGAGCTGAGATTCCAAGTCTATAGACATCCCCCGACGTGGGACAGCAGGAGGCCTGAAGCAGAGGAAAACATTCAGCACTTTGTAAAGAAACATAAAATCCTCAAACTGCACAACATGCTATGAAAAACTCATGGAGTTTTTCATAGGATGACTGTAGGAGGGATATGTTTTATTAAAAACAGTGAGGATGATGATGGTAGTTACGCCAGATAAGAATGTTAAGAATGAGCTAATTCTCGCACCCCTATTTTGTGTAGGATACAACTTGTCATGGAAAGAAATGTAAGCTTACTTTTCCTGTGCCGCGGTGTCCACTCTCTCAGCATCACTCCCAGTATCCTCCTCTTTATCTGGGGGGAGAGCAGCAGTAGTCAGATAATGCTCCTTTTTTTACTTTTTCCTTTATGCTTTTCCTCATTTTTATGCTTTTTAAATCTTTGTTGAAATCCCCATTTTTGGAATCGCCAATCATATACCAGGCCCATCTCACTGTGACAGCCCCTGTGCTTGCACTAGAGGTACTGAGGCTGAGCTGCAGGCAGCCAATAGCTATTTTTCATACCGCAAGTCCCACAGTGCACCACAGCAGAGCAAACAGAAGAATGGGCAAAACCCCACTGACATCACCAAGGGACTGCAGAGGAGAGAGGAGGGTACCATGCTGATATGACCAACCCTACCCACCAGTGCCATTGCATTGAGCTCCTGGTCATTGTCAGCTGGACACATAACTTTGTTTGAACCTAGGCAGTACACAGCGTAGAGTAGAGCCACTCAGGAGCTCAACAAGCATACTCTTTTGATTGTATTTACTCCAGCTAAAACCAACATTATTTTTTTTTGTTTGGCATCAAGGTCCATTGAAACCATAGTCTAAAATGCACCACCAGAGACCATATGGATTGAATTTAATGCAAAAACCTATATGTAGAGTCACTGAGAGGACAGCCTGGGAAACAGAACACAAAAACAGTGGGAGGGGGAGGCTGCTTCTGTCTCAGGTACCCACCTTTGGGTGCTAGGGTGGCCTGAAGGGTGGACTGAATGGAAATGGTGCTGAGACGTCTGCCGTCTGGGCCGGCCTGGGGTGGTAGAGGGGGGCGTCGGTGGGGGACGAGGGGGCTGGAGGGATTCGGGGGGGCACGGTGGGGCAGGACCGGGCTGGGGGGCAGGCAGCCGTCAGCAGGAGCAGGCAGGGGGGAGGAGTGGCGGAGGTTGCGCCATTCTTCGGGGGAGGGCTGGGGCAGGGGGACGCCCCCGGGCACGGCGACGAGGCGGGGGCTCTTCGACTTGTCACAGGCGAGAATGGGGACCCGCGCGGGGATGGCAGGGGGCACGTCATCGACGCCCTGATCCCCGGCTGGGTCCGGCTCGGGGCGGGGCTCCGGGGTCGTGTCTGCTGAGGAGGACAGCCTGGCTGTGCGAGGTGGCTTCTGGAAGCGGATGACGGGGATGGGTCTGGCCTGCGGGGTCGGGCTCGGGCTCGGGCTTGGCTTTGCTGGAGGCACCTCCACCCCCTCCAGTGTGGCCTCGTATATGGAGTCCTCTTCCTCCTCCACGGCCCTGCTGGAGAGACTGGGACTGGGACTGGGAGGAGGCCGGGAGAGGTGGGGGGTGTAGGAGGTCAACACAACCTGGGGCGTCGCGTTGGTCGCGCACGCTGTGTGGTCGTTCGACCTCCTCCGGTTCCCCTCCCCGATCATGACGTCCAGGACCTCCTGGAACTTCGCCCTCCCAGCCCTGCCCCCCAGCGTCCCCTCGTCCCCCTTCCCCTCCTCTCCCGAGGACCTGCTCTCCTCTTCCTCTTCATCCTCATCATCCTCCTCCTCCTCCTCCTCCTCTTCCTCCTCCTGGTCCCCCGCCTCGCTCTGCCCCTCCCCTCCCCTTTGATCTGCCTCTTTTTCCTCCTCCTCCTCAGGTTCCTCCACCTCTCCTTCCTCTCCTTCCTCCTCCGCCTCCCCATCCTCCTCCACAGGCACCCACACCAGCCTCATTCCAGGCCTCTCCTGGTGGCACAGGCAGCTGCAGTCCCTCTCACAGCGCAGACTGGGGGCGGCTCCCACAGTTAGCTCCGCCTCTGCCCCCGCCCCTCCATCCACCTGCACCTGCACCTCCACCTCCCTGCCATCTGGGGCTGCAGAATCGAAGGGTCGACAGGTGGATTGTTACAATGGTGTTTTGTGAAGTCTGATATACAAATACCATAGCATGCAGTGTGCATCAGCAAAACACTTCGTAACAAAACATGTAACACAGTTGTCAGAGCAACAGACTCTGGACCCAGGGGTCATATTTTGAATGCCAAATAAGCCACTCCTGTTGTCTGTTTCTAGTTTAGTCAAATCCTTCATGGACAGGTTACACAGTTCAATATGTATCTAAGTGTATTGAGTGAAAGTGTAAGTTTCAGTAAGCAAAACTAAATCAATAAATAATAATAAAATAAAAAGTCACATTCATAAAATCTACATTTTAGCAGTTGTCATACAGGGAACTCCACCATTCCAGCCTTTTTATAAATTCTTGAGTGTAATAAAATATATAGATGTATAGTTGATTAAGCGACAGACTTCTATGTTTATTTTCCCTTTCTGTCTGTCAGAACTTATTGCAAGATGAAATCCAACAGCCAGAGGGGAACAAAATCTGTTTTTTCCTGTTTCCACCCCAGTCTGACCTTTGAACTTTGGAATGCTTTGGAGAGCTGGGCTTGTCTGACTGCGCCTGTGCGTAAGCCGCTTCCTGCAAAATCTGTTCCCACATGTGCATCCTGTGATACCACAGATCGGTTTCTCCGGGCAGCATGAACAGTCTGCACAGCGCAGTGTGGACCTTACCCTGGCGGCAAATGGGTTCTAGTGTAAAAAAGGGCCGTATGAGTCCCGGCACATTAATATGAAGTGTTAGAAGGAGTGGTCACAGCCCACACTGAGCATCTCCTTTTGAGTGCGCTTTCATGCATAGTGACACTGGGATGGTGATGATCACCAGCTAGATGTGTCACTTGGGGTGCTTGACAGTGGAGTATGTGTGTGTGCGTGTGTGTGTGTGTGTGTGCGTGTGTGTGTGTGCGTGTGTGTGTGCGTGTGTGTGTGTGCGCACGATGAGCAGTCAGCCTTTCTCCACTCCTCCTCATATACATGATCACGTTGCTCACTGTCACTGAGAAACAAACCAGGTTTACAGCTCTTGAAAGCTTCCTCTAAACAACAGACACGCGGTCGAGATGTGTGTCCTGGTATGACTCAGTTTAACTCTCCGTTTTTTTAAGGCTGAATCCAAAAAAATTCACTTTCATCTGAGTTCAGCTCAAAATTCATTTGCGCTTCTAATGCACATGAATGGACACTATTACATTAATGCCCATATTCAGCAGCCAGGCGCTGCGCCAATATGTTTAACATGTCTCACAGGGGCTGTCATGTTACACCATTTGTGCCCTCTAGTAACTCATAATGAGCCACACAAACAATGCTTTAAAAAGGGGATCATTCAGACAATTTGATAATAGTTAAATGAATGGAGGCTTGTGACCGTTTACCTTTTTCCTTTTCAAAATGTCATACTTTTGAACAGGAAGAGGTGACTTGGCAGGGAGAGGCTTTGTCTGGAAAATGATTATCAGCGTGCTTTATGATTTACAGATTGAAATATTTAAGGCTCCTCTGTCTCCTTTCCCTCTCTCTCTCTCTCTTTCTCTCACTCTCTGGCTCTCTCTCTCTCTCAGCATCGGGTGTGTTCACCTTCCTCAGGCTCACCGACAAAACCCGTTTCTGCCTGATCACATGACCTGGCCTAAAACCTATACCTCTGGAGGAAGATGAAGATTTAGCTCTCACATGAACAAAACAAAACAAAACAAAAAAGTTCTTTGAAACCTGCCCGCCAAAGGCATGTACTCGATCAAACTCCTAGAAATAGAAACAGGAAAGGTGGGGTGCGGCCCGCTAACTGAGGTGCACCAGAAATATCTCAGCTTGCAAATCACAGCACATAAGCACAGGTTAGCACCACCCACTCAGAGGGGAGGGAGAATTCTCTTGTACAAGGCGCAAGCAATAAATTACTTTACTTTTGTGTTTAATTTGTCAGAGTACAGACTAAATGCAAACTGAGTGCACTTTAACCTGAGCCAAAGGTGATGTTTGACTATGTATGGAATGCTGAAGTGGCTGTATTGCTCAGTCTGCTTGATTGTGACTGGCTGTGTGACTGTGCCGGAGGCCTGTTGTGAGCTGGATGCAGCCACAGTCCGGTAAGCAGGTGAAACTAAGATCCGTCCACTGGTGTGTGTGAAAAGGAGTCAGCTAAAACTGAGGTGCTCCTGAAGGCATGCTGGCAGCAAAAAAACATTTATGAAACTGGAAACCCCTAAAGTGCATTTTAGCTATGGATGCTATCATCTTGCAATGCCATTCCATCTCCAAGAGTCACTGACACTGTTGTACACAGAATCATGGTGCTTTACAGGAAGATGCAGCTGACTCTTGCAAAACCAGTCACATGATAATTCAAATACCAAAAAACAAATTAGAATGAGTCAGTGATCTACCTGAACGCCGTCCCTCGTCTCTGATGGGCGTGGCCTCTGTTACTGCCTCCGGCACAGCCTCTCCTCCTGGCGCCTCTGCCTTACTTTGCTCAGCCTCCTTCCTGAGCATCCGGCTCCTCTTCACGGGCAGGGGGGGTGCCTGGTCTGCAGCCTTCTGCGGTATTCGCGGGGGTTTCGGTTTGACAGTCGGGGCCCTCTTGGGCACTCTGTGGGGCTCCGTCCCTCGACGACCCCTCCTTCTCCCGCCACGCCCTCTTGCTGGCTGAACTTGTTCACAATCCGCTTGACTTTCCCCGAGCTCTTCGTTGCACTGCCCCTCTTGGCCGGCGGGGGGCATTCTGAGCCGTTGTCCAAGGGTTTGTTTGGGACGGGGGGCCTCGGCCTGGGGACAGGCTTGGGGGGTATAGGGGCCTGAGAGCGGGGGGTTGGCTCCAGGAGGGACATTTTATCCAGTGGTCTTTATTTCAGCCGTTTAATTCCAAGTCAATTTTCTTTTGTCCCTCCGCCACCCCCCACCAGACCAGCCAGAGTTTTAGGTCACAGGTCACCGTAGATCCACCGTCATCCTTACCTGAAGAAAGGAAAGACATTGTAAGGAAACAACTTTTAATGATGGGATCCATTATGATTATGATCTGAAATTCGCACACGTGATCCACAAGTAGACAGAATGGGTGTTGGGCTTATTGTTTCAATCCTGGGGGGGATGAACTATTCCAAACATTTAGATCCATTTTCCTGTCTAGTGCTTATCTCTCACTCCATCGACAGCAGGTCAGTCGGGAGCTCTGATCCACTCCTATCCCTCCTCCCACTGCAATCTAACCTCCAACAATCTTTCCACAAGGACACATACATTTCCCCTCAGATTTAATAAACATTCGAGAACACTGCGGGAGACCTGCACTGGCGCAGCTTCTTCCCATTAATGCCTGTTCTCTGGTACAGTATGTTATATCAATGCCAGAGGTATTCAGCCATAATTCATCCGTAACCTACATACAGACTGTGTGATGCATCACGTAAACTCATTTTACGTCAACAGAATTCCCTCCAGATTTATGTGCTGAGACTTTCGTTTATTTCACTAATTTCATTTTGCACTCTTCAGCATGTCTTGTGAAACTGCTATCTGAAGTTAAGTGATCCTTTATAAACAAATCTGTGTTTCAGTGTCCAGCCAATGATCACTCTTTTGCACTTTCATCTCCCTAAGTAGGTGAAAGGAATTCAGTTTCTTTTCTACCCCCATCATTCCCCTGCTAACTGTAAGTTTTGCCATTTTTCCCCCACACAACCCTTCCCCATGAATGGACATATTGCTTCCCATAATCCTCTGCTGAGGTCTGACAGCATGCTGAAATGATAGTTGAGGTGGACTGTTCTGAAATTCTGGATCTCACCGCATACTGTATGCATTGCTCATCATATGTTTGAAATACAGTGTTTTCCATATATATCTAAACTGCTACCTGTGACTCACATTCATTTGAATCAAATGAATCACTGCTAAATCACTGCTAATCCCTTCAGTGTATCTCCTCCAGCCTATGTACTTCAGACAATATTCAACAATTTATGGTATAGATACTGGCGTGGGTATGCTCACTGGTTAAAGATGTACAATGAAGCTAAGTAAAATGTATATTTTACCAGTGGAGGTATCCTTTAAGTATTGAGCTCTGAGCATTGACATTGTCATTTTCATACAGGTGTTTTTGTATTGAGCAAATTAGCATGGGAAAATGGAACACAGGAGGTACAGGAGGTAAAATACAGCATCTAAGGTCACTCACATGATCATATGTATCATTCATTGTTAACAGTTATGGCCCAACAGTCCAACCTATGGTGTGGGAGGTCTTCCAGAACAGCATAAAAAGGACTTCGCCCTGGTTCTGGACCACCTTGGCCAAGCTCTTCCAGGTTTCTGATCTACAGCATAGTTTTGGTCTCAAGTTCCGTGACAGAGCAACTCAAGTTGTCATTCCCTCGCCAGTGCAAATTAAATGCGAGAAAGAACCTTTTGCCATGAGAACAAGTGGGTTCAAAGGACACACTCATGAAAAGCAAAAAAGAGGAGCCCTAGCCACATCTGAGAGGTCTGTGCTGTTAGCAACACTGCCAACCTCTGACCTCAACAGCACTATTGATAACCCTGCCCTCTGGTGTACTGTAATTGGACCCTATGGGTGAGTGGGTGTGGTCTGAGTGAATGGTCTCTCCTATCAGTTACTGAGATAAAATGAACTTCCCCTTTAACAAACACATCTTTGTTGTTTCAGTTCCTTGTCAGACAGGAGTTTATGCTAAAAGCCTTGCTTGTTTTGAATTCTATCTGTTCTTCAGGTTGTCACAGTCACTGGTGCAGTAGACCAGTGGCACAGACAAGCACCATTCTATAAATAATGGGTGGCAAGATGACTGCATACACATGTGATAATGCATGTGTGTTTCTCAGAAAAGCAGGTAAAGGATGAACAGGCAGGTAAAGTAGAACTGTACTAGGGACTTTGTCCTGTCTTGAAGAAGGAAGAACTTTGACCTACACCTGCACCTTAAGGACACCTCTGTCTGAGGGTGTTTATGTTAGTGTGCAATAATAGCTTAATAGCATCAATTTCAACACGGCAGATGACAGACCTGGGTAGAAATGATATTGGACACATACGCCATGTAATTTGGAATAAAGAAGATAAAACAGAGCAATATAAGAAGGACAACAATGGCCACACACCTGCCTTCAGTCTTGCATTTTAATTTTAAGGTTTAAGTTTAATCACATTAACAGACAGTAACATGCTGTGAAAATACTGGGTTACTTCTGCTTTTGGCTGTCTCCAGTTTGGCTGTTCATATTCATGGTTTGCTATCCGTTGTCTTTGAGGATAGTGTCACTTATCTGAGCTGTGGATGGCTTTCTGTCAGGCTGACAGCTGCTACAAATGTCAGGTATGATGATTGTGTGATCTAAAGTGTGACACTGAACATATAGTGTGTGTGTGAGGGTAAATACATGTGCAATACATGGATAGACAGATCAGAAGACACAGCAAGAAAAGAATTACTATTTATCTATTATACACTATTAGATAGATAATTATAACTATTACTGGATTTCACAGAATGTGCCCTTTAGCTTTTTTTGGCAGCACCATTGACAGACACATGCACTAACGCACCTGAAGGTTTTGCTGGCTGTAAAACATTGATCTCTAATCTTATCTAAGGGCAAGTGATGGTGCAGTCTTCTTTCTCCTGTGGTCACCCACAGACAGGAAGTGACCTCATACTCATTCCCAATGGATTACTGGAGCCCTGTGTCAACCACATAGGCAAAAGTCAGTGTGTGTGTGTATTAATTGCCCATCAATTACCCTTTTTACACAAGCCCAGCTTTAGCTCCACCTCAGAGTGTTTACATTTCCTCCCAGGTATAGCTCAGCCTGGGCAGGGAGTGTTCACAGTGGCTCACTTTATGACCTGGTGCTCAATGTGGCTAAACCATGCTGGGCAGAGGAGGGCATGTTTGTCACACTTTGCCGATTGAGGAATTCTGAAGTTTGCCTACACACAGGCTTCCCATAAGGTAACAATGCCGAAAAGAAAGATGCTTGGCATCTGGCTTCATTTGCATTTATTGACTCATGTTGTGATGAATGAAGTTTCCTGGATTGCTGGAAAATGCAAAGAGTTCCACAGTAGTTGCGTAACTAAATACACAAACAATGGCATGCTTGGAATTTGTAGCAAAATCTCAGAGACAACGTAACAAAAACAAGACTTTGCAATGAAGGAGGGTTCATCTACATACATGCATTTCAGGGACCCTCAACAGCTTTGTCATGAAAGCTATCTATATGCACATGCTGTGGGTTGCAGTTATTGCTCAGGCGTGGACAGCAATTTTCACAGAAGATATGGTTAGTTGGGGATCTTGCTCATAAGGGTAAAGAACGGTAAAGAGGGTGAACTCTGCCCAACCACGCTGAAGATGCAGTTCACTATGACCCATGCCAACACCCTCTCCTGCAGCCCCTTCTTATCTTCTCATTTGCTAACAGCCAACCCTTGACCTCTGACCCCAGCCCTGCCAAGTTTGTGCATTCCACTCCGCCCCTTCCCTCGACTATGGACCATAGCCCCGCCCCCTTCATCTACTCTAAGTGTGTTTTCCCATTAGCCCCAGTGTTTGACCCCTGACACCAGACCTCTCAGCTACCTTCCTGTACTCCACTTCAGTGATCTCCCTCTCTCACACTTGAATCAGCACCAGGGCCATGGACTCCTAGCAACAAGATGTCATTCCATCAAAGACCTGAGGAGCAGTGAGAACCAGACAAACTCCTATGGCCTTTAAGTCACACTACTGATTATTATAATTATAACAAGCAGGGTCTACAGGCAGCATTTTGCTCAGACTAAATCACATTTTTGTATTCTGGCATGGATAAATTATTATATATATTTATATAAGCAACACACCCCCAGTAAATGTAGGTGGAGCATTGCCTTATCTCCTGTTGATAAAGGCTATATTAAAGGCTATTCAAATGCTGTGGTGGAGTTTCATGCTCTACATTTCACCCAAAAATAAAGTATCCAATTTGCATACAACATGCAACGTATAAGCACAAACCACACCTAGGTCAAACAGATACATAAAGCAATTTCAACTTTATGTACATTTTAAACATAAATGAAATTTGGTATTTTCAGTTACAGAGAATACAGACATTTATATAATACATTTCATAATTCAGTGGATTGAAAGCAAACTTCAACATTAATACATTTGGGATATTTGGTGAAAACAATACTTCTTTTTCCCTGTATTTATAGTCATAGATGCGTCAGTGGACAGCTAAGTTGGCCATTCAAGACTTGAAAACATCAGTTTGCAATTACTACTGTGTGGAAACTATCATTTTAAACCCGTTAAAGCTTTGCAACCAGCTGTCAAACGTATGAAGTGTTACTGACATTTAAGAACATATTTAAATACCTCAAATATAAAAAAACCATTGTATGTGATAATACTTCAGATGCATCTAAAAATGTAATTTCAATATAATTCCTGTGTATTTAACCCAAATGTCAAATGCACTCTACTCTCTGTTACTTGGGAGAGGGTGTTTCCACCTCAGACTTACTGGTCTCCTTCAGGTTAAAAAGTAAGAAATCTTCCATTCATTCCCTCTGGTTTAGTCAGTCATCAACAGGGATTTCAGGGTAACAGCAACAGTGCTGCAGTCCTTACTCAACTCACATGATGGAGTGCCATAACAGCTCAATATCACCTTATTCTTCTTTTTTGAAAGATCAGTATCTGTATAAATTGAACTGCCTAACAGAAGATCTTATTTAAGATAACCTATTTTTATGCATTATCTATTTATACAGCTCTATATTCATGTAAGTAAATAAGTTTGCTGAAGTAAACAAAAGCAGTGCCTCACCTAATATCGAACTTTCACGCTTTGGGCTACAACCCCATCTCCTCATCCATGACTGATTGACTGGCTGATTTATTAGGACAGGTAATCTGAGCTCCGCACGAGACCTTTCACAAAACTGAGGAAGGTGCTGCACTAATTTCATACCCTTTGTGTGTTAGTTGCACTGTTTATAATTCATCTTTGAAAATTAACAAAAAAAGTATTTCACAAAACAAATTTGAATGACAAAATGTAAGGAAGTGTCCCTTTATTGTTAGTTTCAGTGCAAAACAGGATTTTTGTCAACAAGAAACAGGTGAAAATGACAACAAAGTAAATGGAAAAACAATAGCTTTCAAGAAAACACTCTTCAAAGCACAGGCAAAATCAGATCAGATCAAATAAGTTGTAATCGGTATGATGGAATTGTGCCCCATGCTATTTTTAGATTAGGCCTATGCGGTCAAACAAAGATGGTTCATTTAACAGCGTCTGTTTGCCAAACATCTCCACAGCTGTGCCCTTCCCTTTAGAGGACGCAGTGGATCCAGAAAACCGTATGTCAAAAATGTCAATGATGAAGTGAATAGTAGTAATGATGACAAAAACAGTCCGACACAAAGCTGCAGTTTTAAGTACTCCAGTTAGGCCTAATGGAGTGATTGAGATTGATTTCTTCTATAAATGACTCTTCATTCACATTACTGTCAATATATCCCCACTGTCTTTATCACGCATATCTATCTTTATTACACAGATAATGGCCGCATAAAGTTGGCACTTTTAAGCCGTAGGCTATCAGCATTTCCCGTATGCAAACTCGAAGTTCCTGGGCCAGATAAGCGACCGGCTGAGGGTGGCTTGCATTTCGCTCGCTATGAAAACAATGCGACCGCGTGCGTGCGCGGGGCTATAGCGTTACCTCTCCTTTCAATTCCGGTTAGAGGAAAACAGCCCCGGCTCGTCTGACAGGTTCCCCCGAGTACAGCCACGCTCTGCCCAGCGGCGAGAGAGACGGCTGCCCTCGCGAACGAGGACGACGCCGCGGCGCGTTAAATGTGGGGAGAAATGCCGAAAATGGCCGAAATAAGTACGTCGGGAGAAACCCGCCAGGATTCTTGGCATCGTGGCCCTTTCTTTCTTTTTCAGCATCTCTCTCCTTCCCTTGCTCTGAGCCCACTCAATACTCCTTCAACTCCATCTTACCCCATCCACCTGTCCTCCTTCCCACCCCCGACCCCCGCCTCCCACTTCACTGAACATATTGTCTTCCCCAGCACTGTCCAGCACTACACCCGCTCACCATCCCCACCCACATCCCCCCTTAAATGAACATGCACTCCACTGCCCCCCCTCCACCTCCCACCTGCTTGTATGAGCAGCGCTCACATCATTGCCTCACTGTTGCAGTTTTCAATGGAGAATTGCCTGTACGGCCACGTCACACGTCTGACTCAGGACCACTCACAGCGACCCTCTTTCACTGACTGTACCTCAGTACCCTACAGATACTCAGTGATGTCACACTTGCATAAACATGCTCACATTCCCAAACACAGAGATTAATACAGACAGCAAACATGGGGGCAATGATGAATGCAAGCATATCAGAATACTAAGTGAGAGAATGTGGCCCTAAAACCATGTATGTGATCCACGTTGCCAATAGGAAACACTGAGGCTAAAAATATCACAATGACAATAAGGGGGTTTAATGTCTCTCCAGAAAAGCAATCCAGAACACTCACAGCCACCTTAAGCCTTGGAGGAAACCTGCAGTTCCGCTCTGACTCCAAGGGAAAGGTTGCAATATGAGTCATAAACAGAAAGTATTGTCCTTATTCTGAAAATAAATATTTTTAAAACAAACTGATCAGTGACCAAATGGCAGAAGACAATGATGTTGTCTAGGTCCACTGGATTCAAATGATTGAAACTGTAATTCACAGAGAACCAGGATTCCATGTCGTTCTATTACAATGCCAAACTCTTGTGCATGTGACAACCAGTAATTTCAAAAATCCAGTGCTGCATGTTCTTTGGTTTGCTTTGTTTATGATTAACATTTTGCCCACATAAAATCTGAAAAAGCTATTTTAAATTAGCTGTTTACAGTCTGTGCCAGGTTACTCAGTAGCAATTAGTACTGTTAAAACAGTGAGTTTCTGTTCAGTCACTTCCCTAATGTTGTATGTAACACTGACAGTCCCCAGGCAGAAACAGGAGAGAGCCACACAAAGCGGTTCAATCCAGCAGTCAGGCTCTCTTTCTGTTACCACTGGCAGCAGTCACAGTCAGCAGGTGTAGATGGGTTCTGTCCTCCAGCACTGAATCTAGATCAGTTTCATCAAGGTAATCAGCAGGGACGGGATTAGGTTAGTGATAAGATGATCCTAGATTGTTGCATTGGGATAAGAATGTACATGGGGTGCTGAAAGAGCAACCTTGTGAGTTACCACAGCACATCAGCTCACTGAGCTGAGAGGAGTTCAGGTCAGTACTAACAAGTCTCAGCTGTACATGATACATATTGTACAGAATTTTGTAGAATAGAGAATAAATGTGTTTCAATCTATCAAAGGAAAAAAACACAAAGATGACTTTACTATACATGCCTGACTGTTTAGATTTGAATGTCTTAAATTCTGTGCAGCTAGCTACCATTTTATTAGAATCCCCTCAGAAGAAGCCTAACAATTCATTAATGTGACAGGTCATTCGTATGTATTTGCCAAAAGGTCACCTCAAGCTAAGGTGACTTTATTGAAGGTTGCAGGTGACACATGAAGATTGTTTGAAACGCCACTATTGTCAGACAGGTGAAAAATGGGACATTTCATTGCAGCACCTGTTTGGTGCAGTTTCAGTTTTGAGTGCTATGACAGGAATGGTGAGGGGAGTGCTGCAAGTCTGACACAAAGCATCATGGGATACTATGAGAGAATGTCACTTTACCATTCAGGCCTCCAGATGGCCAGTCCACAGACAGGCACTGAAAATGTGTCAGTCAGTCCAGCTGTTTGTCACTCACTGCTTCAACGAGTCCGTCTCAATGGAATAGAGAGACTAACTCTAAAAGTCTATCGGAAGAAGTGAGAAAGCTATGCTAAAGCCTCTGCCGCTACTTGTTTCATTTGCCACTTCAGTCTGTCAAACGGTGCTGCTTGAGCAACCCAACCTGTCAGTTAAACACATGAATCAATGACTGTCAGTCACTGTGATTCAGTAAAGTCAGCACCCTTTATATGCAGGTGAAAATAGGATATGCTTCCAAAATTCCAGTCATGAGTCTTTTTTACAGCTATCCCATCCCCGTCCCATAGCAAATACAGCACAAAAGCATACGCTTGCCCTGTTAGTGGGTCACACTTATAAATACACAGGTCTTAACAGTAGGATGTTGACAGAAAATACAACACCCTGCTCTGGAGGATATACTGTCTGATGCTGACAGTACTCAGATAGCACCGGCACTCTCTGTGTACACTGCCCAGCAAGAGAGGAAAAGGTGTGTGTCTGACAGGAAGAGGGAAATACCGGCTCAGAGAGAGAGAGAGAGAGAGAGAGAGAGAGAGAGAGAGAGAGAGAGAGAGAGAGAGAGAGAGAGAGAGAGAGAGAGAGAGTGTGTGTGTGTGTGTGTGTGTGTGTGTGTGTGTGTGTGTGTGTGTGTGTGTGTGTGTGTGTGTGTGTGTGTGTGTGTGTTACTGCAGCTGTGTTACTGCAATACAGGCTCGAACCCTCACCCTCACATCTATCGACAGTGGGGGCCTGTCATCCAATGCGACAAAAGCCTTACAGCAATTTTTATAGCATATGAAAATACTATACGCCTACCAAATATATGTCAAACGTACGATGCAATACAGTAGAATTTTGTTGTCCGCGATATATAAAAGCGTAGCTATCCTGCTTCTGCTTCTGTTTCTGAAGCACTGAATGAGCGAGGGACTCTCCACTTGTGCTCGATCGTACGAATATCGTACACCGCAAGCTCATGATTAGAACTGGAAACAGTTATACGCATTCTCTCACGAAAAAGCTGAGTAAATAAGTAAATAAGTGATTGGTTACATTGGCTACATACGGAAGAACCGAAACCCACCCCGTAATTGATATTTGAAAAAAGAGTATCAAATACCGACACGTACTGACAGCTTCAATGCGTCACAGTATATTATATAGTTAATTTATGTCTTAATAGTATGTGCGTAATAGAGAACTGTTACGTATAGGTTCATAGGTGAAGTAGCCTGACAGCTTGTTAGTCAAAATAATGACAATTCATTCAAAATATGTGTCGATTCAGTGCTGAACAATACTTGAGTGAACAAAACCCCTTTGTTTAAACGGACAGCGAATTATCTTGCCTTCTACTGTCTTTCTCATCTGTCAAACAAAAAAGAAATTCAGTTTATATAGCAGAACTCTGCGTGGCACTCACCAAATCTGAGTCATTTCGCACCCCACTCGTCGCAAATCCAAAAGTAGACAACTCTGACAATATCGTCGATTTGTTACCCAGCCAGTGGAAAAAGTCCAAAGTTTTAGCTTGCTAGTTACTCTTCTGACAACAAATACCGCAACGGAGACAGTCACAAAACGGCTTCAGTATTAACTTGTCAGGGATAACCGGCAACAAAACAGCAATCTGATATTTTTGATTTCCGATTGACCCCGTGCACTTCACTACAGCACGGATTCTATGTTTAATCCATTAACCTGACTTTGTGCGTGTCTGATTTAAACTCTCACAGCTCTTTGTTGCTTCTGTTGGCGTTTTTTCGCGTCTTTCACTTGATTTAACATCAGCTCTTTGTCTCCTGCATACGCACTCCTGCTGTCGGCTCGCCAGTGAGGGACCGTATGGGATACCCCCTCAGGATTTGACTCCCTTCCCTCCCCTCCTTCTCCGACTCTTTTCTCTCGCGTTCGGTGTGTGTGTTTTCCTCCTCGCTTGTGTGTGGGAAAGGAGGGGCCATGTATTGTGTGGAGGAAGGTGTAGAATTTTGCCAAAGACAACACGCCTCCGAAAGAGAAATACATAGTTTATCGCAGGCCTAATCAGACCTAGTCAACATGATCGCCTTTATCATTTCAATCTTTACAGTAGTCTGGTAGTCTGTCTACTGGTAGACTGTTTCCGTTTAACCTATGTGTGGGTTAGGTTATCTTTAGATTTTATTTTTATTGCATGGTATTGGTTTTTACTTTGTTGATGAGGCGTATTTTATATAAATACATCCAAATGCTCTCGCACAGATTACCAAAAACATTTACGTTTCTATGCTTATTTCAATATCACGACTTGTAAGTTCAGAAAATAGCGAACAAACTTTATTAATATACACGCCGTTTAAATATTGTTCCTTCCGCATAACGCATCCCTTGGAGCAGGTGCTTCGGAGCAGGTGGCAGAGGATTGGCCAGACGCTCTCGACGCCCCTGAGAACACGCCTCTGGGCGTTCTTTCTTTAGGTTCAGGTTTAGGATCCATCCCAAAGGGCAGGACGGATGGGCGGGGACATATGGCAGCGGATACCAATATGGCGATGATTCATCCGGTATTACTACTTCTTTCCCTTAGTAGTTGATCCTGGATCAGAATTGAAATTTCACATCAAATGGCTGGGATTAGGATTTGGGTGTGCAAAATGGTCGTAAATCGCAGTTTCCGAGGGCAGAAAGTATCTGGCGCACCGCAGGCAGACAATTTCGGCATTAAATTGGAGAAATTATGATGAATGTCTAACAAGCAAATAACGTCCTGGTTATATTTAACACGATTGTATTCGTAGCAAAAAGTAAGAATATGAAATGAGTAACGTTGCGCGATCTTCCTTGGTACAACACCTTAACACATTTAAGACCAGTTGCTTTATTCTTGGCTCAAGCAATCAGAGCTGTCAGCGGTCAGAGTAGGGCGGGAGACACCGCCTTACGAATTCCAAGCGTTTCTGCGGACAAGGTCATTAATCTTATTGTTCCTGTGATGCGTGGGGCGGTTTAATGAATGATTCCCTCTCATCGCCTTGTTCTAAGAGTGTCTGCCATATCCTTTTTGTGAACAGCGCCCTCCTGTGTACTTGGGAAAGGAGAGCTTGTTGCTGAGCCAGAAATGGATGGTTTAACTTCTTTGAGTCATTTTTAACACCACCTAGAAATCTTACCGTTAACATGGAAACCATGGCTTTTCTCTGTATCGGCAAGAAGAAATTTCATTTGTTTATTTATAATTAAATCACACATCATAACTTCAAACTCAAGGAGACTGATATTTCTCCTCAAATTCAGGACAGACTTGGAAGAGGCTCAATGAGGTGAGGGCAGATATGGAACTGATGTTTCTTGCATATGTATGAGGCCTATCTTGAATCTAGCTAACAAGTTTTCTGGTCAAAGGTATTGTGTGACATTTATTTAATGCTATTATTTGTTTCTTGCTTCTTTTTGTAGAAATGAGTTTTTTGACGTGACAGTGGCTTGAGACAGAGGGTTTATGTGATCACAGAGAGGCCTTGGAACTATCAATGTCCCCACTGTCCCTTTAAAGACAATACATACAGGAAACACCACAAACAATTTAAGAGTCAATCCAAGTCAATCCAATTTTGTTGTGAAGCAGTAATAGTTATAGACACACAACAGATAACCAAAGTCAATATAACAAGATCTCTTCTCACAGAGAACACCTAAGCCAGAAGCACGAACCCACAACATTTCAGGCTTTACTTTAATGGCTGGACTGGAATGGTATCAAACACATCTATTCCACTCTTACTGTTATTCTGTGGATAGAACCCTCTGAAAGAGTTCTAGGTAGAATGTTTACAAAGGGTTCTACAGAATGATAAAGGAATCTCCCACAGGGACAAGCCAAAGAACAATGTAGGGTTTTAGCTACAACCCTTTATGATGTCACAGTTATATGAAATAATCATTAACATTATGAAAATAGGTTATCAGAGTCATTTAAAAGAATGTTTCCAGAATGCATTTGTTACGTTGTTGGTGCTGTGTTCAGCTCCATTTTTCATCCATATTCACCCTTTCTTTCACCCTCCTCTTTCTCACTTCCACTGTCCTTCTTACTCTCCCTCACCTCTGTATACCCTTTCTTGGTTTCCTACTTCTCCCTCACGACCCCTTCACACTTTTCACCCCTGCACCCCAGTCCCTTAACCTCCTCTGGACCTAACTTCTCCTCCTCCCTCTCTCCTCACTCAGTCCTTCTCTAATTTTGAGATAATGTGCTGAGGACAATGCCATTAGAGACACAGCCCTGTTCATTGACAATGCCCATTAATATCTGAATATGACTGAACTGAGTGTGTCACAGAGGGGCACTGAATGAGTTAAAGACCATTGGCTGCTGCCAGTGGGCTGTGCTGTCCAGTATAATGATATCACAAGAAGCTCTGCAACACTATCATGTAATCGTCACAATTATCAGCCCTAACTTCTTCTCCCCCTTCCTCACTCATCCCTCTCCTTCATCTCACTCTTCCTCTTTCCCAATTAAACTTTTGGGGGGGATGGGGGTGTTGAGTTTGGGCTTGAAGTCAACTATTTCACAAAAGCTTGCAGGTGATATTATATATTATCTGCGATCTGTGCAGGTAGGAAAAGGAGTTATCTGACTCATTTTAAAGAAATCCATTTCTATTCAGCCACCCTCAGCTCTCCTCATAATTATCCTTCTCACTCCCCCTTTTCTAACCCTTGTCCCATGTAGAGGGGAAATGCTGACATCAAATGAGTGAAATAGCTTTTAAGGTCAAATATGATACTGTACCAAGGAAATATAATATGCTACCAATTCATCTAATCATTATAATTGCAAAGTTATTAGAGGCCTTTTAAAGAAATTAAATTCTCAAATGTATTTTAAATTCTGGTAGTGGTGCTATGGTGTGATGGGCTCCCTTTTTCAAACTTATCCTTTGGTCATTTTCTCCCCCCTTCCCCCTCTCCTCTCTCTCACTCCCTCTGTCCCACTCCTCTCTCTTTCCTTCTTTCTACTGATGATGTCACAGTGGCTTGCAGGTGTAGCTTACAGGTATTATTACATCATCTGTTGCCAATTCAATGAGTCATTGCAATTGTAACAGGGGTAAATCAGAGTGCCTTGTAAGATATCAGTTTTTAGAACACAGAAATTCTAAGTTTCAGTTGTGGAGCTGTGGCATGACCTCACATTTTTAAATTCATATTATGCTTTTTTCCCCATTCTCCTCTCCCCTCTCCATTGTAGTGCTTCCTTCTTCCTCCCTAAATTCCCCTTCTCCTCTTTCATTCACCCAATCACTCTTCTCTTCCTTATCTGTCTCCCTTTTCTCTGTCCTCCTGTCCCTCTCACTCCCCCACTCCCATCCCTCGGCCTTCCTTTCTCAACACAGGCAGCTGATCATGTTCTTCACAGCAAGGACACAGCTTTAGTGTGTTGTCTCACTTGTCCTGTTTTACAAACAGGTGACTGTCAAATTAAAACGCTTTGCGTAGGGTCTGATAACAGAAATATGACGTAGGCCTACATGAGAGGGAGCACTTGTATGATTGTATGGGTATTATGTATCACCTGTGAGCTACTGTGACATCATCAGAAGATGAAACAGCAGAGAGGGGAGGAGTGGTGTGAGGAGGGAACTTTGGAAGGGACTTGAAAAGGTGGGATGACAGAAGGATATGTTTTTAAAAATGGAGCCCACCGGGTTCACAATCGAGCTTAAAATACATTTCTGGAATTCATCTCTTTAAAAGCCCTCAGATAACCACCTTTCTAATTATAATGATTAGATGAATTGCTTGCATATTATATATCATCTGTAAGATATTGTGACATCATCGTATTTGACCTTAAAGGCCATTTTGTTCATTTGCTGTGAGAATTTCTCCTTTACATGGGGAAACGATTAGAAAAGGGGGAGTCAAGGGGATAATTAAAGACAGAGTGAGAAGGAGAAGGGTGGAAGAAGAACTGAAATGGATTTCTTGACTGATCCCAGTTACACTAATTGTGACTCTGATAACCTTTCATATCTGCAGTGATTCCTTGAACTGATAGCAGATCTAACATCTGCAGACTATTGTGACATCACATTCAACCTCATAGCCTGAACACAACACCCATTAGCCTTAAACTGAGAGAGTGGGAGAGTGACAAGAAGGACAGGGATGAGTCAGGAGAGGGGGAAAAGAGACATTGGGATTGAAGGTGGTGAAGGAGAGGGGACATGAGAAGGGGGGTAAAAAGAAGGAAGAGGAGAGGGAGGAAAAGGAGAGGGGAGTGAAAGGAAGAAGAAGGAGGACTGAGAAGGGGGGGGGTATAGAAAAAATGTGGCTTCTCCTACAATTACAAGGCTTATTTGAAATGGTAGCACACATGGTATATCCATTGACATTCAATTCTGACCAGATATACAGTCCTCCTGTGTTCATTCTGTCTTCAATCTCAGTGATTCTGCTTGGTAACAGGAGACTTTTACAGCTTTAATGCTGCCCCGCTGCTTGTCCGGGTCCCTGGCACCGATAAAGGGTTCTGCCTTACCCCAATCTCCCACACAGGGGCACTGTTGTAGCTGCTGCCGCTGCTGCTGCTGCTGCTGCAAGAGACATCATTTTAGTCGTTCTGCACCAATAGGAGCTTCCTGAGGTAGTAGTCCATGTAGCCCTCTCAGGTTACTACAGCAAGTAAACCTTAACAAGCGCTGTGCGATATGCAGTACATGGGGTATGCCTTGCCAACCTGTAACTTGGCAGATGGCATACTTGCCATCCCAATATGTTTTGGAAAGTGCTTACAGTCCTGTGTTTTTTTTGTCATTTAGATTTGTGAGGGATCACTTGCACTGAATCATTTTTTGTTGAAATGTGTAAATTTGGTATTGGAACTGGTGGCATATTGAATAAATTCATGTTTGCACATTTTGTAGTTCTTGCACTTTCTCAGCTGACATCCTTATTTGCCCTGCCATTGGTTTCAATACAAATGAGTAATTGATTATTCTAATACACAATGAATAAATCAGCTTTTAGAAATCATTGCAACCATTTTCCATGATCCCTCCCTTCTGGATGGAGGATGAAAAGCCTTGGGCCTCAGGTTTGCTTGTGAGCCACATATATTCGCTGGTCAGGGATCACTGACCATATTGGGCAGTTGTGCTGCAGCCAGAGACTGTCATCCCAGGTCATCATCCTGGAGCTGACAGGGGCTTTGTGTGTGGGTGGGGCTTTTATGCCTAAGGGGAGGAGTTTCCCAAGGCAAGATTTCCACAACAATACTTGCTGGCTCTCCATCATGCATACACAGTATAAATATTTAAAATACAAATATAAAACATAAAACCAAATATACTTGATTACAATCTCATTTTGTAAGAAAGGTAAATATATTAATTGTTTTGTACAGAAGTCACTCACTTAATCAAACTGTGCTTGGACCAGAGGTAGGAGAGGATTCACTCATCTGATTTTATTGGAACCAAGGGCTTATGGTAGTGATGAAATAAAGCTAAAATCATACATAGAACACTTGAATGAAGACTGGAACCTCTGGGTGTGACACCAACTCTGGCAAAAAGGATTGGGAAGAAAAATGGGTCCAAGGTTTCTGAGGGCTAACAAAAAAGAGGCGTTTCTAAAATTCACTGACTGGCACGTCAGCAATACTGTTCTACATGGAACCTGCCGTTCTGAGTGCCGAAGACTTAATTTTGTGAAGCTTGACTCGCCATGCTTACTTGAGTAGAAGTAAATTTTACACAGTTAAATATAGTTGGAAATAAAAAAGACATTGGAAAAACACTGTCCATCTATACACAACTTGGGTGCCGCGTTATCCGCCAGTGTCCGCTGACTTCGGAGAGTTGAAGCTACGTTCTCTTCAGCGATTCTAGTTCCCATCGTTCGCGTAGTCTCGCACAGGAAACACTCAGTTACGACACGCCCCTACCCCATTCTGCAGATACAGATCAAAATACTAAGGTCACTGTGTCATAGTGTGTACTGCCACCTAGTGGCACTTCGCACAGCAGTTCAAAACATGAGAAAAGCATAACTAAAAGCATTGCTCGCAGTTTTCTGGCAAGCCCAATTCATTTCAGCATGTACCCACTGGCTGAGAGGACATTGTATCACATACAGACCTATTTGCGTAAATATAAATTTAATTAAAAACTGTCATGTATATTAGAATAATAGTTGTGTAATATTATGACTTGAGTCTTTTTACATTATGATACTTATGTTGGTGTTATATGTGCGTAGTCGGAAATTTGGAGTCTTAGTACCATACTCGAAACTGATTTTTCAGCCGATTTGGCTGGTAGTTGAAGTCAAACTCGAGCTTACTTGTTATTGTGTGATACAGAATCATTCAGCTTGGCCATGTTGATATTTTGTGCAACACACATTGTAAAAATAGCATTGTATAAGTGATAATGCAAGGCAAATGTGCCGCAGTCCATACTCGCTTTAGACATAAAATTACATCAGCAGAAGGCAAGGTGCGCATCAACGAAACTCGGGGAGTCGGGTACCCTAACAGGTACTGAATGGGAAGTAGTTCCGGTCACTTGGTTGACAGTGGATTTTACATTTGCCAGTTAACTGGGCAGGAATAAGTTCATTTACACGTGTACCCACGAAATTACCTTAAGAATCATTTTATTCTAAGATGGAAGGATAAGAACCTTGAGAAGACTTGAAAAAAACAGGGCGTTTAAAATATTATGCATTTACAAATTTGCAATAAAACTGAGTAACAATATGCTCTTCAATTAGTTTGTCGGACATCGGACATAAATTAAAATAGCTTCTGCTGCTGCTGAAAATGGCGCTAGTAAATTAGGCAGGTCGCTAAGAAAGTTAACTACATAATTCTGCCGGCAAGTTGCGGCTTTTTTGTGATGAGGAAGTGGTGTTTCCCCTCGCTAACGTTGTGATAGGACAGCGTCGCTGTGCGTGGGATTCCTACGCGGCGAGCGAAAAGGAGAGAGTGCCGAAGTGCGTGAGTGTTCGCAGCCTGCTGGCTAGCTGGCGCTTCGAGTGGAAAAGGATTTCCTCTTAGAAGGTGAGGCAAATGGCAGTTTTATCGCTGTTATAAAGCATTACGACCCACTCTCTTTCGTAAGAGCTTATTTTGTGGACTAGGTAGCAGTTTCTCAATGGTATCAAATCGGAAGTATGCGGTTCGCTAGCTTGCTAAGCGGTACGAAATCGATAGTTTCTGGGAACCACATAAGCTAGCTGGATAAATTAGCTAGCTGGCTAACTGGGGTTTTAAGGTTGGGCCTAAGGTGATGAAATGGTATTATCGATAACTGACACTGACGGTACTTCATAATTGTTCTCGCTGCTGGTCGCAATGCTGTTTTTTGGCGAATGTCAAGCTAGCTAGCTAGAATACTTTTGTTTGGTCAGCTGATGTTTGTACTCATAACTGGCTTGCTGGTGCGCTAGAAAAACAAAATACCAACACCATGGCTCGCTAGGAATCGCTGGTACTGACCACTGACGATCATCCCGCAGTTAACGGGAGCTACTGCGGCTTGTAACTGTGTTGTGCGGTGGATTCCTAGCTAACAATCTAGATTTGCTAACTAGCTAGCTGCGTATGTGGTTGGAGTAAACTAGCCCGCGAGCAAGTGTTGAAATCAACATTTATTTATTTATTAGATAACTAGCTGGTTGTTATTGGTATCTAGGTAGGTACTGTTAGCTCTGTGTACGCAGTAGGTTGAATAGCTAGTGATCTAAACCTGTTTTGAATATACCATTTTGTTTGCAGTACATTTACTAATAGTACGCATGTCAGGAGCTGTATGATGATAACCTGCCAGTTAACCATATTTCGGCAGCTAACGTTGACGCCTGCTAGCTCACGGCTAACGAGCTGACTGAAGCTTTAACTAGTCATGTGGATAGTTGGCCAGCAGCTGATGTTATTTAGCGAAAACAAGTGTGCACGTTACTAATGGCGACAGCACTACGTAATCCAGCTAACGCATATATGCTGATATATTTCTGCTGGTGCATGCACTCGTAATTTTATTTGGATTATCTAGCTATCACAGCGCTGCTTGTGTATGCGCGTTCGGACGGTGTCACACTGTGAATGGGCGTCGAATAGTGCGGCAAGACCATTCGCTGTAGGTAACGTGCCTGAGCTTGGTGCAAAACAGCAGGCTAGCTATTGTAGGCATGCCAGTCATCACAGGCAAATAATGAACTGCGATCGGTTCAGTGGATGAATTCACAAACTGATTTAGGATCACGTTGCATGAGTGGTTTAAATATGCGGCTGTTGTGCGCTGTCCATGGTGCGTTCCCCTTGGTCTTATGGAAAAAGCAGGCCCAAGCTTCTGGCATAAACTGGTCTGTCCACGTGTGTGTGTGTGTGTGTGTGTGTGTGTGTGTGTGTGTGTGTAGCAGTGACCAACTGCCTCGCAACCTAAATAGTATGGCAGTTTGTGTTGCTGCCGTAATTGTCACTTTTACCGTATTTCAACCAAGAAGTAATGACAGTTGACAGTTGTGTATGGGTTACGTATTCTCGTGAGACAAAATGATCTCTGGGGGTTTCAGTTGTCTCACTCTGATGTTCATGACAAACATAAAAGCTGTCATGTCCTTTGTAGTTACGACATAAATACACGCTAAATGCACTTGCCAAGAAATATCTCTTACATCCATAGAGAGCACATTTTCAGCAAGGCAAAGCTAAAAATGCAGTTATTTTCCAAAGGCAGCGTTTTCATAAATGAAATGAAGCAACTCACGCCACTGTACTTTTCCTCTGATTCTCCTTTGCGCAGCTTTGAAGACAGTTATCATGAGCAGTACCTGTTTAATGCCCAATTGTCATGCCTTTTTCATATGGTGGTCCTGGTGTGTCGTTGCAGCTGTTTACAGTGCTGTGTCAGGGCGCTGTTTTGGGAGTGCGCTCTCAGTTGTATTCCGTTCCCAGCAGAGTGTGCGCCTCTCTCGTGAAGTACACCTGCGTTTGTGTCAGGGCCTCCTTTGATGAAGCATGCAGGCTGTCCTGTTTTTATTGTTTTTTTTTTTCCTTCTGCACAACTAGGCCGTTCTTCAGATACATCCAGTAATTGCACAGAGTGATAACTGATTGAAACGGTGCCAAAAGCGCATGTTCGAGCAGCAGATACGAACCTGTTGCTGTTCAAGGCTGCTGTGCGTTTGATGGAGGAGATGTGCTGCTAGACTGAGATGAACTCAAACTCCTGCTTGTGTCAGTGGATATATACACACCACTGTGTGGGGAGGTTGCATGTGGAATCCTGAGTCTGCAGAAACTAATGTGACATACAGTAGTGGTAGGCAACATCACAAATTTTGAACTGTTCAGATTTAATATTTGACTCATATCCTAGGTGGATGATGCAGGTAAATAACTATTTTTGAGGTTTAAAAATCCGTCTCATATTAAGGAAGTTATCGCATGTAGACACGCTGCGGTCTGGCAAACTGTGCTTTAAAAACTACTCTTTGTGAATGTCCATTTTAGGTACTTGTGCAGAATGGATTCTGAGCTGCACCCGTATTACCTGCTGTAGCTATGTCTGCCGTGACTCCTGGTGTGCTTATTTTAAGCTTTAAGTATTGTTTGCCGTCGGAACAGTTGATTCTGTCCACACTGTCTGCTTTTTGGATGAGGCAGGTTTTAAAGTTGTTTTGTGTATGTACTTGAGTGAGTTTGTCAAGGGTTGGAATGTCTCCGCTCTGGTCTTGGCTGTCAGAGATGGGTTAATGTGGGTTACCACAAGGCACAGGCTCAGCCCAGGCAACGCCCAAGCACAGATACTTTACCGGCGGCTGTGCTCCTTCTGTCCTCTGTGCTTGTGTGGAGGTTGTGGCTGGTAACAGGAGGTTGTGGTGCTGCCTGTGTGTCAGTACCAGCTGTGCATGTTCTGTTTCAGGCCATGCCCTGTCAAGAATGTTTGTAATGGGCCAGGAAACTGTAACGCTTACAGTGGGAGTGGCGGAGGTTTGCGAAGCTTGAAGAGCCCATTATCTCGCCCTAATGTAGAATGTTTGTGGCCCAAGAGTCTGTAGGTGGGTTTTCCTCTGAACCTCAAAGGCATCACCCACGCTCAGGCCAGCGTTGGGGCATTCTCCACAGAGGGCCGCACGGGCACGGACACCCCTCCAAAATGCCCCTGGTGAAGCTGGATAGAGCACATCAAACCTCGCCTACGCGGCAGGATCAGAAGGGGGGCGCGCCCGGGACCCGCGCTCCGACGGTCCCCGTGGGCCGGTCCATTTCTTTACACATGCAGAGGCGCTAATTAGCCCGCGCCATCTCCAGGGTGCACGGCGGAGGCTATCCATAGCAAGAGCCTTTTCTGAGGCCTCCCGCTTGGTGACGGCAGGCACCATGGGGGCTGGGGGTGGCTGCCCTCCAGGGAAGAGAGCTTGTTTTTGTGCTGTGTAGAGGGAAAGGTTTGGGGGGGGGGGGCTCAGTGTTGCTCGGGGAATCATCATTAGAGGTACGATTTTGCAGCACAGTGTTTAGCGTGGGTGAAATTAGAGTGCAGAACGCTGACATTTCACCTGTTGTTTTTACTTTTCTCTCTGGCTGTGTTTAAAAAAAAGAAAAAATAAGCGATTACTGGTAATTTGCCGGCTCTGACTAGCTGGGGAGAGCAGCGGGCAGCGGAACCGGGAGCAGAGAGCCGGCGCCGCTTGACCGGCCGAGCACGGTGCTGTTTTGGCGCTCCCTGTGGCATTGATTTGACCTGGGAACAGCGGCGACGGAACGTCTCCTCCGATCGATTGGCCGGCGCTGCGTGCGAGCGCGGGGGCCAGCATCAGGGAGGGAATGGAACGGGGGCTCCTGCAGCCCCCCAGAAAGCCCTGAGGCAGGCTGTCAGAGCTCATCAAGGCCACTTTGTGCCCCATAATCAATAAAGCCTTGACTGCAACCTCCGTAACCCCCCCCCCCCGGGCATTGCTGACGTGGTCCGGGAGCACTGAGTCCGGCCTTTCTCATGCACGTTTCTCAGGTGTGAGGTGATCCCACTTTTAACCCTTATGTTTCCTAAACCACCCAGCCACACAGAGGGAGAGTTGCTCACATCTAGGGTTTGCTTGTTCTCATAAGAGCGATGGCTGCCCTGTATATTCTTTGTACACAAACTAAAGTTTACCATCCCCTGTGCCAAATTTGCATGAGAGAGCTTTATGCTAGGCTTCCACACAGTGAAACACCTCGTGAATTTTCCCCTATGAAATTTTCGCTCTGGGGGCGTGGTCACGAAAACGGCAAGCAAGTTTAGCTATCCTGTTAGTAGCAAGTGTAGTTGTGGTGCGGTGACGTAGCCAGTTGGCAAGCTAGCTAGCAAGCAAGCTATCAACCAGAGCCGTTGAGAGAGTTTTTTTTACCGCTCTGGCCCCGACTAAGTTCATGTAACATGTAAACAACAACCCGTGGTGATGTAGACACAAATGGTTGCCCATACATCTTTTAATCATATACATGTTTTCATGCTACATGTAGCCTTTAGCTTCCACCATCTTAGTCAGACTTTTTTTGTTACTCCCGCCTCTCTAGAGAATGTCACGTACCAAACACATCACATGCTGAACTGATTGGTTCTCATGTGGTTCTCATTTGCATAAAGTGGGGGTTTCGCCATCTCAATTTCGCTTGCTTCAGCGAATTCGCTCCGATTTCGCCCAGTCAGAGCGAATTTCGCCCCCATACAAACTGAATGACAGCGAAGTGCAATTTGCTGTAGTGGAAGCATACCGTTAGAAAGGATCGTTAATCTTGCGGTTGTCACGACTCTCTGTCCCCAGGACCGAACGCAGAGACACACACTGAAGCGCTTTCGGTAGCCACCTTCAGGACGGACTTTCTGGTTACTGACCTTTTTGCAGGTGAGTATGAGGACGAAATGCCTTTTTCTCTCTCCCCCCCTCAGCTATCAGCTGGATCGTCACCTTTTATACGGTAGCAGTTATACTAATGTTGGACACGTGCTGCTGAGAGTCCTGATGGAAAGTGATTGAAGTCCCTCAGCAGCGGACACGGTCTGAGCCGTTGTCTCTCTCAGGCCCTGGATGCCTGTGTTTAATTGGAGCAGCATGTAGAGAGCAGAGCACTAGGTTCCAGCCACGTTCCCGCTTTGATGCGAACAAAAATACAGGTACAGATACAGAAATAAACAAGAGAGCACCTGGTCCAGATTGCAGCTGCATTTCGTCTGATTTGCCTCAGATGTAGATCAGTGCCTCAGGATCAACAGTATATTCACGTTTCCTATGTATGATAGCTGTTTTGATGTGATTCCATTTGAATTAAGTAGAGGTAGGTGTATTTTATTCAGTGAAAAAATATCATGATAGCACAGTCAATATCGCAGCGCGCAACACAAAATTTACGTTGTTAAAAGTAACCATCTGCTTCCTCCAGAGGATGGATAGGTCAGACAGAAAATTTACTTTTTTAATAGAAAAAATATTAGTGGTGTTCTCATAAATAAGTAAATGCTTAAATGTGCAGTCGGTTTGTTCTTGGGTTTTGATCCTCAGAAACTGACGATTCTCAAAAGTACCACATTGTTGGGAGAATTTTAACAGGGATGGTGAAAGCCATTTTCAACTTCACTTCTAGGGAGAATATCCATCCTTCCTCCTGCTTTCTTTTGTTCACTTCTTTCTTGAGTTCAAACCACAAATGTTCTTTTGTTTGATGTCTGGAGGTAGTGATGGCTGGGCAGAAACATTGATTTTTCCTTTTTTTTGTCTTCACTTACCTCTTTGAAGATTTGGAGGCGTTTTATGGATCAGCTGTAATGCCCAGTTAGGCTTGTGCTTCCTGGTAGAATTTTGCCCAGAATATCCTGGCGCATGCTGAAGTCTGCTGCTCAAGGGCAGCAGGACCAGAGGACCAGAGCAATCCCAAATCAAAGCAGACCCACCTCCACATGCTACAGAGCAGTCAGAGTTCTTCTCAGCAGGTGCCTTTTCGGTGCCAGACGTAATGCTGCAGATCACGTCTGTAAAGCTCCGTCTTTGTTTCCTGTGACCATCAGACATCCCAGCCGTCTCGAGAAGCATTTTGGCAATACAGTGTCACGTTGAGCCCTCATAAAGAGGCTCCTTTATTGAAACTTTGAGATGAACACCGGATTCACACAGCTGATGTGGAGTGGCAGCTTGTGTTTTCACAGTGTTGGACTGTAATGGAGGTGTCCAATATTCAGCTTTGGGTTTTGAGTTGGCCCCCCAAAACATTTTTCTTACAACATGTGCTGGGAGTATTTTCTTGTGTCCTCTCTTTACCAACGAAGCACCTGTCCCACTGGCCGTGAACTTCTGGGCACTGGACACTGGGGGAAAAGCTGAATTTAGATTTTGATTGATTAGTCATTACCCAAATTGTGGCGATATACAGCTCTTTGCCTGGAATTTTTGGCCAGTTCTCTGAGCTAAGCCATGATGTTGGCTGCTAGTGAAGAGCTTCCTTGCTGCTGTGTGACTTCCTTTTATGCCCCATAGAAATGGGTGTCCTCTGAATGCTTTTATAGCATTCCAGAAGCTTCCTGTGAATCTTGAGACAACAGATTATTTTTGCAGGATGCTGTTAGGAGGCAGTTAGGGGATGAATCATTCTGACTAGGGTATTTTTTTCTCAAGGACATAGCATTCTTTGGAAAACATGATGCTGCTCTTTTCAGAGTTATTGCCACTGTATCTGAGCCTAAAAAAAAAAAAAATCCACAGTCAGGATTTGTGTTGAATATTGTTTTTGTAAAAATGTGTCAACAGTTTTTCCAAAAACAAGACCCAACACAAAACTTGTTTTTTTGTGTTTATCCGAAGTACTTACACATACAGTGTGTTTTCTGGTCTATTATTGCTTGTCTGTTGTTCACATTAGAAGTTAAAACACTTACCTCTGTCCCATTCTGTACACAGGGTCCCCATTTAATCAGCATCAATTTTACTATTAATTTACCAAAAGCAGGAGGCAGGTGTGGGTCATACCAGAAAAGTTCTAAAGATGCTCAGGTATGAGGAACAGTTAAGCAGGCAGTGAAGCTTGATTAGTTGGAATGTAAAGCATCTATGTACAGCTGTGCACATGCCACCAGTAGCGCTCGGTCAAGCTTTTTGATAGGCTGCTGGAAGACTCAGGACTTGTGTTGTACACTGGCCTTCATGCTATAACTGGCCCCCGTGTGCATTTTGAGGAGTCATAGGTTCGGGACTCTAACTCCCCCTGTCTTTCTCAGTGGAATAGCGGAAACTCTTCAGCCATGAGCTCGGTAGCTGTGTTGACCCAGGAGAGCTTCGCTGAGCATCGCAGCGGCCTGAGGGACGAGGAGATCACAGGTGTGATGGGGGATTCTGGCATTAGAGTAAGAGGAGGAGATAGGGACAGGTGGAGGAAGATGGAAGGGTGTAGGGGAGGAAAGGTTTGGGGAGAAAGGGAGGGTGTAACGTTTTAGGGGAGGATGGATTTGGGGCAGGAGGGAAAGGAAGAAGGGCTTAGGGGAGGAAGGTGCAAGAGTTCAGGGTAGGATGTGAGGGTGTTCAGGCTACGGGGAGGAAGGATTTTGGGGAAGAAAGCAGAGCAGTAGGGAATGGGGCAGGGGGGGAGAGGAAGGCACAAGGACTTGGGGGAAGTAAGGTTACGAGGGTGTGAGGGAGGAAGGGGTTAGGAGAAGAAGCACGGTTAGCTGGAGGCAGTACCCTGCACACACAGGCAGTATACCTCAAACCTCTCTCGCAGGCGGCACCCCGGAGGATGAGGCCTACATCCCCACCTATCTAGAGGCCTTCCCCCCTCTCCCGGAGAAGGGGGCTCCAGGGGAGAAGTCAGGCGAGCCCACGGGGGCCTGGAGCAAGATACGCCCCATAAAGGCTTCCGTCATCACCCAGGTGAGCAGCACACAGGGAGTCTGCTCTAGCATGCCTCTAGCAACTGCTTCTCCTCTGGCACTGCTGCTGTTGTCCCCGTTCACCTATAAGAGGCCTTTTCACCATCAGTATGGTGGACAGTTCACAAGCATAGGGATTGGATTTAAAGTCAAGTCTTCCTCGCATGTTTTCCAATATGCCATGGTAATGCAGGTTGAGCACCTTGCTCAAGGGAGTGCCACTCCTATACTTACCCTGAATTGCTTTCAGTAAAGTAAATATCCGACCGCAGATGGGTATGATTTAAGCCACAAACATTTGCTTGCATAAGGAGATAAAGGAGGAACAAATGCCTTTCTTACCTCTTTTTCATTTCCTCTCTGTTTCATTCCCGCCTGCTCTTCCTCCATCTCTCTCTCCCCTCCCCTCACCCCCTCACCCCCTTCCCCAAAGGTTTTCCACGTGCCCCTGGAGGAGAGGCGCTACAAAGACAACAGCCAGTTTGGGGAGGGCGAGGAGGCCAAGGTGTGCCTGGACATCATGCAGCGGACGGGGGCGCACATCGAGCTGTCGCTGGCCAAGGACCAGGGCCTGTCCATCATGGTGACTGGCAAGCTGGACTCGGTCATGAAGGCGCACAAGGAGATTGTGGCGCGGCTGCAGACGCAGGTGCAGTACCTCCTTTTGCCACTAGGTGACATGTTCGGAGCCCACCAGACAGTGCCTGCTTGGTTTTTAAGTGTGGGCAGTATGGCGTAGTGGTAAAGAGCAGGGTTTGTAACCAAAAGGTTGCTGGTTCGATTCCCACTGGGGCACTGCTGCTGTACCCTTTGGCACAAGGTACTTAACTCACAATTGCCTTAGTAAATACCCAGCTGTATAAATGGATAAAATTGTAATCTATGTAAGTCATAATAAGAGCGTCTGCTAAATGACAGTACTGTAAAATAACATTGATTAGACAGCTCTTTATTCTCTCTCTCTCTCTCTCTCCCCTCTCCGTAGGCCTCGGCCACAGTCACCATCCCAAAGGAGCACCACCGCTTTGTCATCGGGAAGAACGGGGAGAAGCTGCAGGAGCTGGAGCTGAAGACGGCCACCAAGATCGCCATCCCGCGACCCGACGACCCCAGCGCCAACATCCGGATCACCGGCACCAAGGAGGGCATCGAGAAAGCCCGGCACGAGATCCTGCTCATCTCTGCAGAACAGGTGTGAGGGGCAGGTCAGGGGTCAGAGACAGCCAGAGAGCCACACATCCCCATCTTTCAACACGGTTTCTCGTGTCCCAAGGAGAACCTCTTGCAGTGAAACCTGGAAAGACTATACCTGATGGCCTCAGTCAGATAGAAGTGTGATTATAAAACCCAAAACAATACATATAGGATTGGTTTACAGTTGTGCATGAGAGTGTAGTTTTCATTTTTCTTTTCACCAAGATATCAGTGTTTTCCTGTTTCCGAAATTCAGGTGTGTTTTCATATGTGCACCAAATAAGGTACAGCTCATAATAGAAGCCTTGGTTAAGGTGGGGAGCAGGTGAACACTGTCCTCTGGTATAGCCATAATCATAGACATTATACTGTGGGGTAAGACTGGATAAGATTGATTGACCAGGTAAGATGTGCGGAATTGGAATTCTGATGAATGAAATCAAGCTCTCTCCTTCTCTCTCTTCCTCTCTCTCGTGCTCTTTCTCCCTCCTCCCTCCTCTCTCCCCCAGGACAAGCGGGCGGTGGAGCGGCTGTCCCTGGAGAAGGCCTTCCACCCCTTCATCGCCGGCGCTCACAACCGGCTGGTGCAGGAGCTGAGCCAGGAGACGGGCGCGCGCATCAGCATCCCGCCGCCCAGCCTGCCCAAGGATGAGATCGTCATCACCGGGGAGAAGGAGGCCGTCGCCCTGGCCATCGCCCACATCCGAGCCATCTACGAGGAGAAGGTGAGGGGGAGGGGCGGGGCTGTGGAGAGGGGGCGGGGCAGGGGTGAGGGGGTGGAGCAGAGGAAATGAGCGGGGCTGTGGAGAGGGGACGGGGCAGGGGAGAGAGGGCGGAGCAGAGGAGAGGGGGTGGAGCAGGGGAAATGAACGGGGCTGTGGAGAGGGGGCGGGGCAGGGGAGAGAGGGTGGAGCCAGGCAGGGGGGGCCAGGCAGGGGATATGGGGCAGGGCATGGGAGAGGGGGTGGAGCGGGGGAGAGGTGGTGGAGCAGGGGAAATGAGTGGGGCTGTGGAGAGGGGGCGGGGCAGGGGTGAGGGGGTGGAGCAGAGGAAATGAGCGGGGCTGTGGAGAGGGGGGCCAGGCAGGGGATATGGGGCAGGGCATGGGAGAGGGGGCTGAGCGGGGGAGAGGTGGTGGAGCAGGGGAAATGAGTGGGGCTGGGGAGAGGGGGTGGGGCAGGGGACCCATCTACAAAGAGAGATTTGGGGAGGCGTTTTCTAGGAAAAGGTGAAGGGGGGCTCTGGAACAGGGGAGACACAAGGGTGTTTTAAAAGCTGAAAGGCAGAAGGTTAAAAGGGATTAGGTAGGGATGGTTGTTATTGTTTATAAAGAGGAGAGAAAATTAGTGGAGAGGCATGTTTCAGCGTAACAGAAGTTAATCTGGACCATGTGTGCTTGGAGAGACACACGCTGCACACACCCTCACATTCACCGCTGTTTTCCCTCTGCCGCTCCCCAGAAGCGCAAGACGACGACGATCTCGGTGGAGGTGAAGAAGTCGCAGCACAAGTACATCGTGGGGCCCAAGGGCAACACGCTGCAGGAGATCATGGAGAGCACTGGCGTCTCCGTGGAGATGCCGCCGCTGGACTCCGGCTCTGAGACCATCATCCTCAGGGGCGAGCCTGACAAACTGGGCCCCGCCCTCACACAGGTCTACGCCAAGGTGAGAGGTGGGGGCGGGGTACTTTGGGAGAGGGGCTTCTGTCATTGGTGGGGTTCTCCATCAATCAGCCAACCAACCAGTAATATCAGTGATTTTTAACAGACCACTTTCCGTGAGTGTTGAAATAAATGTAAGTGCAGTGTGTGCGTAGTGTACTAATACAAATAAAAGGGTGAGAGAAGGGGTGTGAGGACAACGGAGATGGTAGGTCTGGAGCTGGTTTTTAACAGGGTGTCTCTCTTTCTCTCACTCCCCCCTCTCCCCTCTCTATAACTCCTCCAGGCTAAGAGTGTGATGGTGGTGGAGGTGTCGGCCCCAGCCTGGCTTCATCGCTTCATCATCGGGAAGAAAGGACAGAACATCGGCCGCATCACACAGCAGCTGCCCAAAGTGAGGGAGGGAATGAGGCGAAAAAGAGAGGGAGCAGGAGGGAAGGAATAGGAGGACACAACAGATGGAGGGAGAAGGGGAACAAGAGGGAAGGAGGGAGGCAGTGAGGGGGGCAGAAGAGAGAATGAGGGCGGGAACAAGGCAAAAGAGGGAGGGAGTGAAGGAATGAGAAGGAGGGAGAGAGATCAATATAGTTACATTCTTATACTGTATATTTATGACATTTGCATGCTCCCTGAAAAAAACAGTAAATAAATGCATGTCACATGACATCACTGGGATGGATGCAAAAGAGCTGTCAGGAAAAAGCAAGGTAGAGAGAGGGGGAAGGAAGCAGGAGGGGTAGTAGGAGGAGAAGGTGGGGAAGGTGGAGTGACGAGCAGCTGACCTCTGACCCCCTCCCCCTCTCCAGGTGCACATCGAGTTCACAGACGGCGAGGAGAAGATCACTCTGGAGGGCCCCACGGAGGAGGTGGAGCAGGCCCAGGTGCAGATCCAGGACATGATCAAAGACCTGGTCAGTACTGTGGCATGCTGGGAAACGTGCCTATAGCTCTTAATAAAGGTCAAGGGCAGAAGACAAGCCATTACTAGCTCCTCTTACACACTAGAGCTCCTTTGATCAGAGAGTGTGCTGGAAGGTTATGGTTCACAAATAAACAGATATGTTGTGAATCTGACTGATAGTGGGTCCACCCATCTGCTGCTCGCATTGCTGGCCTCTCTTGCTGATCTCTCTTTCTTATTGCTCATGTATCCTATGCAAATGGCTTCTTCCTGACTCACGTTTTCAGTGCTTTTCCGCTGACATGGAAGTTCCTGTGTGATAAACATGGAAATTGCTCTGAAAGTACTCATGAAAATTACCCTACAGTTGGTAAATTACTGTAAATTGCAGAACTAACCATGAAAATCTATTAAGGCCAGGCTAATGGCTTTGATGGCGGTAAACAGCTGGAATACAGTCTCTCAGCAGCTGAGTCTGATCTGGCAGTCTGAACATGCTGTGATTGTGAGTGGCTCCGGGGTCAGTGGTGTCAGCGTGCTGACTCTTTAAGCTCTGCCTGCTCACAGATGCTGAGGATGGACTACACCGAGGTGAACATCGACCAGCGCTTCCACAGGCACCTCATCGGCAAGAATGGAGCCAACAGTGAGTGCACATACAGGCACACACTCACACACACACACACACACACACACACACACACACACACACACACACACACACACACACACTCACACACACACGCCGATGCACACATACAGTCACACTCGCACACACAGATGCACACATACAATTACACTCACACACACACACACACACGCGGATGCACACGTACAGTCACACTCACACACTCACTGATGCACACATACAGTCACACACAAGTAATTACACTCATACGCATCACTGCATGCACACAGACAAATGCAAACACTTACACAGATGCACACACAAAGGCACGCACACACAAACTGACACACTCACGCATCACTGCACACACACACACACAGAAATGCAGATATACACGTACAGAAAATATGCACACACCTGCTGATACACACATTACAGGCAAAGATGTGCACACACAGACATACGCAAGCAGACCAATATACATGCAAACACACACAGACACACATGTTCATATACAGGTACATGCTGACGCACCCACACACGGACATATTGAGAAACATGCACGCACACACACACACATACGCGCACTGATGCACTCATACACAACACGCCATAAAACATACACAGACACGCGCACACAACGCTGATAACTCCCAGCTTTCCCACAGCCATAATCAAAACATTGCAGAGGAGTGTAATTACGCCCCAGGCATCTGCTGTAGCACAGACCGCGGCGCTGATGATAGCAGCAGACAGGGCAATGTGATTATGAGAGAACCGCATACTGAGACCGGCGAGCAGATTATCGCTGCAGCGGCCCTGTGTGCTTCTGCCTCTGCAGTCAACCGGATCAAGGAGCAGTACAAGGTGTCTGTGCGGATCCCCCAGGACTCGGAGCGCAGCGGGCTGGTCCGCATCGAGGGGGACCCCCAGGGGGTGCAGCTGGCCCGCCGGGAGCTCATAGAAATGGCCCAGCGCATGGTGAGTCCCGGGACGGGTGTCAGGGGGGCCTGCCAAAAATGAACTGCCCTGTTTAGCGAGGTTGCGTGTGGGGGTGGTGGGGTAAGGGGGTGTGTTGGGAGGGCAGGGTTACACCGCAGTGTACAGTGAGGCTGCCCTACAACTTGATTAAATATGTTACATTACATTACTGTTACTTAGCAGGTGCTCTTATCTAGAGTGTCTTACATAGGTTGCATATTCATTTATACATCTCGATATTTACTGAGGCAGTTGTGGTTTAAGTACCTTGTCCGAAGGCACAACAGCAGTGTCCCAGTGAGAAATGAGCCAACAACTTTCTGGTTATGAGCCCTGTTCTTTACCACTGTTACACTGCTGACAGTTTCGGCATTGGAAAATGTCCTTAACACCTCTGCCTCTCTCTCCTCTCTCCTCCTCTCACTGTCTTGTCCTCTCTCTCTCTCTCTCTCTCTCTCTCGTTCTCTCATCCCCGTCCTCAGGAGAACGAACGCACCAAGGACCTGATAGTCGAGCAGAAGTTCCACCGCACCATCATCGGGCAGAAGGGCGAGAAGATCAAAGAAGTGCGCGACAAGTTCCCCGAGGTACCGCACTCCTCTCGAGACGCCCCCACCCCGGCCCCGCCCTCCTGGAGTCGCGGACAGCGTTAACATCGCCCTGTCTGTCTGTCTCTCACATTCCCCCTCTCTCTGTCTCTCTCCCTCCGCCCTTTCAGGTCATCATCAACTTCCCCGACCCGTCCCAGAAGAGTGACATCGTGCAGCTGCGGGGGCCTAAAAATGAGGTGGAGAAGTGCGCCAAGTTCCTGCAGAAGCTCATCGCTGACCTGGTACGCCCCCCCGCACCACCCTGCCCTGCTGCAGTACTCCCCTCTTTTCCTCTGAGAAACGCCAGCCGATTTTGACAGCTTCCCCTCTCCTCCCTCTCCCCGTTCCGCCCCTCTCTTTGTAGATTGAGAACAGCTACTCCATCTCCGTCCCCATCTTCAAGCAGTTCCACAAGAACATCATCGGCAAGGGAGGCGCCAACATCAAAAAGGCGAGTCAGCGTGGCTGTTTTCACCAGTGCAGGGTTCACGGTTTCGCTGCAGCTTTCTTTTGTGCTGGGATCTATGCTGGTCTGTCATTTGACAGTCTCTCTTGGTGTCCCCGCCAAACAGATCCGGGAGGAAACGAACACTAAGATCGACCTGCCCACTGAGAACAGCAATTCTGAGATGATCGTGATCACCGGCAGGAAGGCCAACTGTGAGGCGGCACGCGACCGCATCCTGGCCATCCAGAGGGATCTGGTGAGAGAGGGCCTCATTACATTATATTACATTACATTACATTAGCTTAGCTGAGGCTGTTATCCAGAGGGATCTGGTGAGAGAGGGCCTCATTACATGACATTACATTACATTAGCTTAGCTGAGGCTGTTATCCAGAGGGATCTGGTGAGAGAGGGCCTCATTACATGACATTACATTAGCTTAGCTGGTGTTCTTATCCAGACTGATGTACCTCATGTTACCCATTTATACAGCTGGATGTTTACAGGGGTGATTCAGGTTAAGTATGTTGCCCGAGGGCACAGCAGGAGAGGCCCGAGGGGAATCAAAGCGGTGACCTTTGTGTTATGAGCCCTGCTCCTTACCGACTGCTGCCCACGCAGGCAGACTGCGGTAGCGTGCACTCAGTGCCCAGAGCCCAGGCGGCCGTGAGGGGAGTATCGATTCAGCACTCTGTGCCTGAAAGGATCGCTCACGAGAGGGCCGGCTGCAATCAGCACAAGCCTTAGCGCTAACCAATTTCAGACCCCAGCGAAGCGCTCCCTCTAGGAATCCAACACCCTCACCAATCAGAGCAGCTGGGGAGCTTTATTAGCGGTGGGGGGTGTGATTAAGAGTTGTATCGACCGTTTCTCAGAATTTCTCGTGGTGTTTTTTCCTGAAACAGCCTGTCTCTCAGCAGCTGCGGCAGTGACATGGCTCACAGTGGTCTCTGCACTGCAAACATCAGACGCACCTCATTTCTGTGCGATTCTCTCTCTCTCACTTCAGTTCACTCCAATTCCAGCTTTACCGGAGTGACAACTACTTATTCGCGACACAAAACAAACATTCTGTACTTTCTCAAGGAATTTCTCCGGGTTTCTGTCAGTTGCTGTGGTTAGGTAATCTGCCACAGTGTGCTGTCTTTTCAGGGCCAGATAGCACCGCATTTAATTAGTGCTTGTAATTGTGTGCCCCTATAGATGAGGCGGCTATGTGTTTGTTGGGTTGTAATTTTGGTTGACTGTAGTTGATGTTAAAGTGATTTTCTCCTGAGGTGGTGAGGTATTACTGTGGGTTAATGAACTGAGATTCATTCTCTCTCTCCCTCCCTCCCTCCCATGTGCAGGCGAACATTAAGGAGGCGGAGGTGACGATCCCGGCCAAGCTGCACAACTCCCTGATTGGCTCGCGGGGCTCCCTGGTGCGCTCCGTGATGGAGGAGTGCGGGGGTGTGCACATCCACTTCCCCTCGGAGGGGTCGGGCTCCGACAAGGTCACCATCCGCGGCCCCGCCGGGGAGGTGGAGAAGGCCCGAAAACAGCTGCTGCAGCTGGCCGAGGAGAAGGTGAGGGAGGGAGAGAGCGGGAGAGGAGAGAGGGAGGGAGAGGAGAGAGGGAGGGAGAGAGGGAGAGGAGAGGAGGAGGACAGAGAGGGAGAGAGCGGGAGAGGAGGAGGGAGAGGAGAGAGCGGGAGAGGAGGGAGAGAGAGAGCGGGAGAGGAGGGAGAGGAGAGAGGGAGGGAAAGAGCAGGGGAGCAGGAGAGGAGAGAGAGGGAGAGGAAGGAGGGAGAGAGAGAGCGGGAGAGGAGGGAGGGAGGGAGAGAGGGAGAGGAAGGAGGGAGAGAGAGAGCGGAAGAGGAGAGAGGGAGAGGAGAGAGGGAGATTGAGAGAGGGAGAGAGCAGGAGGGGAGCGAGCGGGAGAGGAGGGAGAGAGGGAGAGAGCAGGAGAGGAGGGGGGAGAGGAGAGAGAAAAAGAGGGATGCTGGATAAAGGGGAGTCAGGGAGAGAGAGACTTTGAAGGAAAAGGTACCAGTGGCACTCACAGAGAGCACTGAGAAAGTGAAATGCACTTTTTCTCAGAGTGGAATTCAGACAAGTTCTCACAATTCTTCCCCTCCCGTCTGCTTCCTCTTGAGAGGAAGAGGTCTTTCCATCTTTCCCCTCTCTTACTCAGATTTTACAATAAGCCTCTGTACCTCTTTCTTTCATGCTTCCTGCCTCTGCTCCTGCTTTGTGTTCATTGGTGCGTCTCTGCCCTTCCCAGCAAATCAACAACTTCACGGCGGAGCTGCAGGCCAAGCCAGAGTACCACAAGTTCCTGATCGGGCGGGGCGGGGCCAACATCCGGCGCGTGAGGGACCGCACAGGGGCACGGATCATCTTCCCTTCCCCCGACGACCCCGAGCAGGAGCTCATCACCATCGTGGGCCGAGAGGAGGCCGTGCGGCTGGCACAGAAGGAGCTGGAGACCCTCGTCAAAAACCTGGTACTGCTGGGGGGGGGGACAGGGAGTCAGGGGTGAGGGGGAGAGGGAGAGGGAGAGGGAAGGGGACAGGGAGACAGGGGTGAGGGGGAGAGGGAGAGGGAAGGGGACAGGGAGACAGGGGTGAAGGAGAGGGGGAGACAGGGCTGAAGGAGAGGGGGAGACGGGGAGAGGGGAAGAGAGGCAGACAGGAAGGGAGGGAGACAGGTGAGGGAGAGGAGGAGAGGCGGACTGGGGGGAGACAGGGATGGACAGAGTCAGCATTAGTGTCCCTTTGTATAAAATAACATGTTATTTTATTTACTTAATTATTTATTCTAACCCACCATTGGACACCATTTATGTTAATGTCTTCTTATGATTATTGTCTTGCTATCTTATCTTGGTAGTATGACTGTGTGTACATGTGTAATTGCCAGTGAGAGAAGGAAGGGGAGAGGGGGACAAGGGCAGACAGAAGGACAGGGGGAGAGGTGGGAGGGGGTACAGTGGTGGGAGGGAGAGTGTAGAGGGAAGTGGTGCCATGGCGGATGTTTGGTATTTGTTTGGATGAGAGGGTGAGGATGGGAAAGATGATTGGATATCTCATTAGCTCGGACGAATGGGTTAGTATGGGGAGCAGGTGACACGAGACAGGTAATGAGAGGGTTAAGGGGGAGGGTGCTGGGGAAATTATCAGGGATGTGATAGAGGCTTGGTGGTGGGAGGGGGCAGTGTTGGGTCTGTGGGGGCTCTGAAAGGGGGTGTGACTGAAAAAGAAGAGCGAGAAGCTGGGGGAGGGTGAGTCTGTGGCCTCTGAGTGACAGCCATTCCCTCAGCCTCCCTTCCGTCTCTGCTCACTCACTCTTCCTCCTGCCCGGCCAAATTCAGATTGGTGAACGTTCAAATACCTCACGTTCTCAAAGCAATTCACCTTCCCAGTGCAACCGTAAGGTAAAGGACCGTCTTGAAATGGAGGTGTTGGCATCCCAGGAGGAGAGCGCTTTCTCTCACGGGGCTGAGGTGCTCTCTGGAGCACTGCTGACCTACGCCGCGCCATTTCGGTCTCGCCCTCGCTCAGGACGACGTGATCGAGGACAGCATGGTGGTGGAGCCGCGTCACCACCGCCACTTCGTGTGCCGCCGCGGCCAGGTGCTGCGCGAGCTGGCGGAGGAGTACGGGGGCGTGGCCGTCAGCTTCCCCCGCACCGGCACCCACAGCGACCGCGTCACGCTGAAGGGGGCCAAGGACTGCGTGGAGGGGGCCAAGAGACGCATCCAGGAGATCATCCAGGACCTGGTACGCCGCACGCCACTGTGTGTGTGTGTGAGAGAGAGAGAGAGAGAGAGAGAGAGAGAGAATTCCCATTTCTCTTTGTCTGACTACAGCGGAGCGAGGGTTTTGCCGCAGTACCTCATCTCTTTGCCTCTGTCTCCCCCTGCTGGCGGCTGCAGGAGGCGCAGGTGACGGTGGAGGTGGCCATCCCGCAGCGGTACCACCGCGCCGTCATGGGCCCCAAGGGCTCGCGCATCCAGCAGATCACCCGCGACCACGAGGTCCAGATCAAGTTCCCCGAGCGGGAGGAGTCAGCAGGTCAGACCTCCTCTCATCCCCTCTGCTGCGGGCAACACTGTGCTCTCATCTTTGCTGTCAAAACCCCTTTTATTTTTGGGGATTCTGCAATTGTGTTGTCCTGTTCTGTTCTGTTTTACTCTGAACCATTTCAGAAGCTGAAGAGTAATCCATTCGAATGGTGTTGATTCGTCTGATAAATATATCATAGATTATGAGGAGGTTCTTTCTGTCGCCGTTTGACTGTTGACTAACTGTGTGACTATTCTGTTGTCATTTATGTGCCCAGGGGTGGAGCCAACTCCACAGGAGAACGGCGAGGCCAGCCCGGAGGCGGAGTTTGTCCCACGCAAGTGTGACATCATCACCATTTCCGGGCGGGCGGAGAAGTGCGAGCTGGCGAGGGCGGCCCTGCTGGTAAGAGCCCTCCCGCCCTGAAAGCCGACCGCCTTAAAGCCTTGTTTCACCCTCATCTGTCCCATCTGTACTCCTGTCTGTCTCGCCTGTCCTCTTTTCTGTCCCCTTGCCCTGTGTGTTTGCCCTGTTTGAATTTCTCTTTTTCTGTCTGCCCACTTTTCCTTGTCTCTCTCCTTTTTCTCCCTCTCTTGCGTTCCCTCCGCTCTCCCAGGCCCTGGTCCCGGTGACGGTGGACGTGGAGGTGTCCTACGACCTCCATCGCTACATCATCGGGCAGAAGGGCAGCGGGATCCGCAAGATGATGGAGGAGTATGAGGTACGGAGGGGCCAGGTCCTCATCTGCAGGCCTGCCGTTGGGCTGGGTCATACGGCAGCCTGTCTGTCAGTGTGGCTACAGAAGAGCAGAAGAAGCACCGCATCTGTTTAATACTGCACTTGTATGCTTGGGCAAGACACTAAGCCTGGTTTGCCTCAGTACAGTATCCAGCTATATTAAAGAATAACATGTGAAACATAGTAATCCATGAAAGTCACTGTAAGAGCATCTGCTGAGCAGTTATAATGTAATGTGTGTGTGTGTGTGTGTGTGTGTGTGTGTGTGTGTGTGTGTGTGTGTGTGTGTGTGTGTGTGTGTGTGTGTACAGGTGAATATCTGGGTGCCGCAGCCGGAGCAGCAGTCGGACGTGATTAAGATCACGGGGCAGGTGGCCAACGTGGAGCGTGCTCGCCTGGGCCTGCTGGAGAGGGTCAAAGAGCTGCAGGCCGAGCAGGAGGACCGGGTAGGACCACAACCACAACCACAACCACAAGCTAACCGTGCAAACACGGCGTGCATACCACAGCGCTGGGCTAGGGCAACTCATCGTTTCATACGCATTAAGACACACACCGTCACACTGAAAAAGTACATTTTACATTTACATTTATTCATTTGGCAGACGCTTTTATCCAAAGCAACGTACAAAAGTGCAAATAGTGGGCAAATAACAGGCACAAGAGCAAGATGTGTACAGGTCATACAATGCAGATAGTGCTGAAGCTGAGCACAAGGTCAGTGTCGCGAGCCAACTAATCTGAACTAGGATTGCATATCAAATACAATTACAGGAACAATACCGCTATACTACCTAGGTAAGAGAGTAACAAGTACAAGACAGGAGTCAGATTTACAAGGTCAAAGTTACGAGGTCAAAGTGGCAGAGGTATCAGTCCAGGTAGAACCAGCAGTATGGGCAGGTCACAGTCATTAGGTGCTGTGATGTTAGTGTGGTGTCTGTGGCAGGAAAGGCGACTCCAGCTCTGCCAGCATATTCCAGCTCCTCTCTAGAGCAGCATGCCAGGTAGGGCTACCATGAGCCTATAACAGTATGACCTCTTGTATTGGGTACCGAGGTGCTGGTGCACTCCTCAGATGCTGCTTAAAACTGACAAATCAGTTCATTCCGATGTGTATGTATACTGGATGCTAATAATGATTATTAGCCTGGCTGGCTGTTCTTTAGGGAGCTGTAAAGGTCTTCTGAGAGTGAGTTTGGTTTCTGCACGTGCTCAGTGTACTTCCCTTCCTTCCCAATGGCCAGGCCCTGCGAAGCTTCAAGCTGACCATCTCCGTCCACCCAAAGTATCACCCCAAGATCATCGGGCGCAAGGGCGCCGTCATCTCCCAGATACGCAAGGACCACGACGTCAACGTGCAGTTCCCTGACAAGGGGGACGAGCAGCAGGTACTCAGACCTGTGTGTGTCATGTTCACACGCACGCCTGCAGACGGATTCATAGATTTTTTTTCAACTAATATCTCATTTTCTCTATCTCTCTCTCTCTGTCTCTCCACTCCTCATTTTTCACCATTCATCCATCGTCCCATCCTCCCTCTCCTCCTTCTCTCCCCCGCAGGATCTGATCACGATCTCGGGGTACGAGCGGAATGTGGAGGAGGCGCGGGCGGCCATCGAGCGGCTGGTGTCGGTGCTGGAGGAGATGGTGAGCGAGGACGTGAAGCTGGACCACCGCGTGCACGCCCGCATCATCGGCGCCCGCGGCAAGGCCATCCGCAAGCTCATGGAGGAGTTCAAGGTGGGAGGGCCCAGCCAGGGTGCACGGACTCACATTACCCATGGCTCGCTGACAGGACCCAATCACACTCATTTGCTGTGGGCGGGAAAGACTTTTGATTGGTTCAGATAAGGTGATTGGTCATTCAGAGCACATGGGAGCCCCAGAGATTACAAAGCCCCAGTCTCCCACACCTAGCAATTTCATCAACGTACAAATGCTTTCAAAGCTTCTGTAATGGGGATATTTTTATAGATCAACAATAGCATTACTTCAGTCTTGGTGTTTAGGGTTGTATCTTCTCTCGTAAGTTTACTATTAACTTACTATGTCACTGAACTCTCATGATACATAAATCCACTATGCAGCACTGTGTACAAGCATCTTCATGTTTATCCAGGTCTTTGCTTTGGAGTGTGAGAATATAGTCTGCTTTTGTGTTAAAGGACACGTGTATTTATTAGAGACAGTGTACTGTCATAAGTGTTAGTCAGTTTCAGGGGCGGCAGTATAAAGGCTGAGGGTCAGTTTCAGGAGTGGCAGTATAAAGGCTGAGGGTCAGTTTCAGGGGTGGCAGTATAAAGGCTGAGGGTCAGTTTCAGGAGTGGCAGTATAAAGGCTGAGGGTCAGTTTCAGGGGCGGCAGCATAAAGGCTGAGGGTCAGTTTCAGGGGCGGCAGCATAAAGGCTGAGGGTCAGTTTCAGGTTCTCAGAAAGCCTTTCTGTCTGTTTTAGCTGCAGTTGACTGTGGGTAAACAGGGAAGGTTCCCATTGGCCAGTGTTTTCCCCCAGTTTCATCCCCCTTGGAGCCTTGCCTGCAGTGCATCATGGGCATGTCTTTGTCACCCCCCAGGTGGACATTCGGTTCCCACAGCCTGGTTCTGATGATCCGGACCGGGTCACAGTGACCGGCCTTCCAGAGAGTGTGGACAACGCCATCGATCACCTGCTCAATCTAGAGGAAGAATATGTGAGTGAAACACACTGAATGGCTTCCAGTCTGAACTCTGGCTACTTAAATACATAATAAATACATAGAAATGTTAAGTTATGAGCAACTCTTTTCAATGATCATATACAACAACTTGCAGCGTGACAACTTTGATGACTACTAGTCTTCTGGTCTTGTTAAGCCTATTGTGTATTGGAGGGACCTGCAATGCATTGTAAAAGTGCTATGTGCATTTGTGTGTCTCTTGATCATCATGTGTCTGCAGGTGGGTGATTCTGTATCAGAGTGTGTGTCTGTGCAGGACTGTGACTCTATCAGGGTGTGTGACTGTGGCACTTTATGAGTGTATGAGTGTATGCGTGTCTCTGTGATTCCGTATTGGTGTGTGTGTGTATCTGTGTGTGACTGTGATTCTGTATCTGTGTGTGTGTGTGTGTGTGTGTATGTGTGTGTGACTGTGATTCTGTGTCTGTGTGTGACTGTGATTCTGTATCAGTATATATGTGTGTATCGGGGTTTCCGTTATCCGGTAATTACCGGTTTTTGTCTGGTAAAATTTCTAAAAAAACGATAAATTGAAAACTTGCCGGTCAAAATGTCCAGTAATAATGCTCATACAAAATGTAGCTATAACGAAGGCTATGCCTAAACAGGACATTTGTGTTTTGACAGCGAAACAACCAATTAACAGCCTACAGTACTTTTTCCCCCCAAAAGGGTGCACTCTTTTATTGCGCGATACTTGCTACAAGGCCAGCAGAGAGGGGCTTCTCTCCGCAGCACCGTCTTAATTCGATTCTGCAAAGTCGTCTGGAGGGGGAGAGAGTGACGTGACTTATGCGCATTACACACATTGGACATGTTTGATTTCAAGGGCTTTGCCGCAATGAAAAAAAGGAGAAAATAAAATGTTACCTGGTAGCCTATAGGCTACATTTGATGCCATGTAGGCCTAGCCTTTTTTTTAAACAGGCTACAGATTTCACCGGTTACAGATGTTTCGTAATAGCCTACATTTTAGCGGCTAATGTTGAGGTTTTGCTCAATCGTTACTCTTCGTTCTGCTTAAACGTTACTTTTCATTAAATAGTCAAACTGATTTGAGGTCGTTGTCATTCTTTCATCAACCTAAGTGTACATTATGTTTGTGTTTGTAACATAGACTGTTATTGAAACATGACCGGTAAGTTTCAAATTTGTCTGGTAAAATAAATTCTTTCCAGACACCGGACTGACAAGAAAAAATCCTAGTGGAAACCCTGGTGTGTATCTGTGTGTGACTGTGATTCTGTATCTTTGTGTGACTGATTCCCTCTCTCCCTCCAGATGATGAGTGTGACGGAGACAGAAACGATGGCGGCCTACATGAAGCCGCCGTCTCGGGGGGGAGGTGGGGGAGACGCTGACAGCGGAGCGCCCGCCAAGGGCTTCGTGGTGCGGGATGCCCCCTGGAATGCACCCGGGAACAAGGTCTGTGCGGGAGGAGGGAGAAATTCAGCTGTATCCCAAACTATGGGGGCAGAGGCGACACCTTCATCCTCATTCATAATCATTAACTTTGACCTGCAAACAAAATGTTTTTCTGCAGTTGTACAATGTAAAAATGCTGGTGGACATACTAAGTCATTCAGCTGTTTGGGTGATAATCAGAGAAACGGGCAGCCTGTTTGAGGACAAGTATATTCCCCATGTATACATGTCAAACAGCCCCTTTAAGATTTTATTTTTTGCCCGGCAGCCAATCACACCTCAGTCTGAGATGTCTCCTAAAGAGAGGAGTAGATCCTGTAGTTCTGTACCTCCCTGCAGGGGGCAGCAGTGTGGCACAGCCCAAAGATTGCCATTTCAGTTCCCAGGCAAGGTGCCAGAATTACCTCAGCTGTGTAAATTGATGTGAAAACTGTAAGCTGTGCAAGTCTCTCATGGTAAGAGTGTCTCCTGAGCAAAAATAATCTAATAAGGAAATGGAAGCTGAATGAGAGGGCACATCCTCAAGACCCACTATTCTCAATTACTCACTTCCTTTGAATTCTTTACTGGAAAGCTTCACTCAGTGCTACCGTCTTGTACACCAAATGAGCATGTAGACTTTCCAGAATGTTGTGAGCTAAAGCATGCATGTGAAACAAGAACAAATAAAGGGCAATCGGCTAAATTGCCGGTCATCATCCGCCCCTGTGCAAGGGGCAACTGAAAATGAGCCGAGCGCTTGGTAAAACTAGCTGTAGCACTGCATTGAATTGTGTGAACAGGCAAGTGCTCAAATCAGCTTTGGATCTGCTGCAGAGCATTGTGGGAGTTGTAGTGTGTAAAATAGGTATTGGTGAGCAGTGAGCAGGTCACATGTCAGAGGACTGCACCTGCTTCGCTTCACTTCATGTGGTTTTATAAAGTGCATTTTTGTTGCTTTTAAAGAATTTTCTTTTAAAGGTAGGGAGGGTGTATAATCAGGACTGCCTTACATTTGGGGTGTTGTGGTCTGTCTTAAATTCTGAGAATAAGCTTGGGAAGAATCCCGTTCAGTTGACTGGTCAACTGCACAAAGTAAAATGTCTCCATTTTGGTTCAAGCTTTCTGATCTGGCAGCACAAAACACAGCGAAAGGCTGTTAACAGAAATATACACATTTCCTACAGCTGCCAGAGGGGGCAGATTTGCACCAGGTCATCTCCTTCATGTTTTTAAAGATGGTGTGGAAGAGGGGCTGCAAGTCGGTGCACAGACTTTTCTACCTCTCTGTTATCGTTATTGCTCTCATTAACTGAAGCAACATTAGTAGCAATTAAATCTGATATTTACATTCAGGCTGGGGTATTCTGTTATTGATGCTGCCATCATTATCAGCATCATTAAGATTTATATTGTATATTTCTGTGCCAGCGGTGCAGTTCTGTCCCACCACTGGGATCACTGCTGTCATTAAGGCAAGCGTCATTAGCATTAGTCATTATGTCAGATATTTTCAGGCTATTGTCATGTGTGCATTCATTTCTGTGTTTATTGTAATGATTATTGTCCTACAGCATCATCAGCGTGGTTCTGTCTCCCCCCAGGCCCCTGATATGAGCAGTGCTGAGGACTTCCCGACCTTCGGGGCCGGTGTGGCCCCCAAACAGATGTCGGCCTGGGGCCCCAAGAAGTTCTGAGGCTCGGAAAGGGAGAGAGAGAGAGAGCAGAGGAACTGAAGATACCCCTGGCTCTCGGAACGCCTTCTCCCCCTCCTCCTCTTCCCTCATCCTCCTCCTCCTCCGTCTCTCCTTCTCTTGGGCGCATCACCTCATCATGTCACTCAGGAGGCTCGAGGATGAGGTCCCGCCCTCTTTATCCCCCCCTCCTCCCCGCTGTGTCTCTGTCTCACTGTTCAACACAGCGGCGCCCCCCCCCCCCTCCTTCCTCTGTCACTCGTGCCAGAGAACCTGAGAGCTGTCAGAACTCTGTAAAGCAGGGCAGTCACACTGAGATCCCTCCCCTCCTTTTCCTTTTTTTTGGGATTTTGAAACCGCTGATGTGGGCAAACATGATCCAGCAGGCTCTAGAGCCATATAAGTCTCTGCCCACCTAGGAGGTGAGAGGGGCAGGCATTTTGGAATATTTAGGAAAAGATGAGGTGAGCTGGGAGAGGTGTCCCAAAGTCCCAGCAGTTTCCTGGGTAGAAATGAGGTACAATATTTTACTGTGTCATGAAAACTGATGGCGCCTAATGAACAATGTCTTTTAAGCTGTTATGTTGGTGTGGGTTTCGTCTGTAGCTGGTCCTTCCAAGCACATATTTCGGGGGATTACTGAGAATATATTTGGGGGAGGGGAATGCTGTGTCTTCACTCACTGAAAACGATGGTGTGTATAGTTCCTCTTTTTATTCATCTTTCTGCAGAGATGAGAAGTAGCACTTCAAGTAGAACTTTCATGATGGGTCTTAAAGAAAAAAAAAGGCTCTGAAATTGTGTGATGTTGGATTGCGGATAACGGAAGGGGTGTCTGTGTTTCACTGTTATTTATTCATTTATATTTCGTCTCTTATTTATTTGGGTTTTTACTTTTTCATTTTTTATCCAGGCAGAGATTTGATTAGTTGGAAGGGTAGCTTTAATCTTTTTTTTGGGATTCGCAGAAACAATTCAAGAAATGTTCTCATTTTTAAATCCTGTATCTTGGTTTTTTTGAAGGACTTGAATTTGTTGCTTTGTGTCTGAGAGTGAGTGTGTGTGTGTGTGTGTGTGTGTGTGTGTGTGTGTCTGAGGTGAGTGTCAGCATTGCGCCTAATCAGGCTCCCATGTCTGTCAGTTTCTTGCTCTTGTCTTTTCTTACCTCCTTTCCCTCTTTCTCTTTATCTCTTTTCCTCACTCATTTTGCCAGCTTGACTTCTGTTTACAGTTACAAAATAAGAACTCTGTCCTGATGCTCAGTTAAACTGGCGTTATGGGTGCCCTTGGTTAAAGGGTACTTTCAGGTTGTTCTTGGGGAAGAGGAGTTATTAACCCCAGGTCACACTGTTACGACTGAGCACGCTTGGCTAACGGGACACAGATTCAGTTTAGCCATGAGGAGAAAGTAAAAGCGTAAATCAAACTGAACCTTGAAGGGACACGTCTGAATGCATCACGCCAATCAGACAGGTTTTGCACTGCTCATTGTGAAGGGCGTGGTCCAGCCATCCGTAAATGTTCCCTAGGTTTTCTCCTCAGAGAACTGATGCTGTTCACAGCCAGGGGTTACGTCCTGCTTAGTGTTAAAACTGCAGTCTGCAGGACAGGTAACCCGTGACCTGGCTAGCGTGACGGCAACGTAACACAGAAGAACTTGACGTTTGAAGGAACGTAGACACAGTTAATCTTCAGGTGTCACACGCAGACAATATTAGGGGCAATCTGCAATCCCATCAGTTTTGACACCAAAAATCTGCACGTCCAAGTCATTATCGATTAGCCTAATCGTTTTTCTCGATTGCGCGCAGACATCAGAGCTCCATGCGAACACGCAGCTTTAGTGTTGCGCTTACAAACGGACGGGTAAGAGGCGTGTGGATGCAGCAGGACTGTGCAGTGCCACAGGTCTGACATCCCAGTCGGCTGGAGTCACAGTGGAGAAGATGGCAGCTATGGGCTTTCGCTCTGGCCCAGATTTTTGAGCCCACAGCCCTGGGCTTCAGAATCACTCACCACAGGGATCGGCCTTTTTATAGTCAGTTATTGGCATTTTTTGGCGAGTTCATTTTTGTGTAGGTGGCTTATGGCTTATGCGTAGTTTAAAAAAATACAGTATCAGTTTGGATCTTTGGACCCACTGAAGGATCAGGAACAGCATAGTAACAGTCTCTGGTACTTGTGGGAGTGTGTGTGTGGGTGTATGTGGGTGTTGGTGCGTTTTGTGGGGTGGGGGGTGTCAAAGGTCAGTTGAATGCCGAATTCTTTCTTTCAATCCTGTGACAATCCAGATTTTGTTTTGCCTCCCCCCCTCTGCTCGGGGCGGCATATACAAAAGACAGGATATGCAAACGGATGTGGAAACGACCCCCTCCACTCCTCTCACTGTGGGCGCCCACACGTCTGCGCTTGGGGAATTTGCCCTCTGTGTCTCTCTCACGCTGCTCTCTGTCAACACTCGCAACCCTCCCTGATGGGGAATCCCTCCCTGATGGGGAATCTCCGAACTCTTCATGCTGCCCTGGGTGTAAGGAGTGCAGAGGTGAATCTCTTGAACCCGAAAGCATTGGTGTGTGCGTGTGTGTTTGTGTGTGTATGTCCAGGTACATACGCAAGTATGTACACGCCGTGTGATCATTGCTGGCGAGTGACTCAAACTATTGATTTTCAAACCAGTAGAACGCTATTGGCCTTAAATGAATAATAAAAAAATTGTTATAAAATATTTTGAGAAGATGTGATTGAGTAAATATGCAACACTGCAATAACATGTCAGTGACTGGACTTTTCCTACTCCAAATAAAATATGAAAAAGAAACGTAATTGCTCTGAGCATTTTGTCCTGAATCTTGTCATGTGAGTGACTGTGTGTATGAGATGACTTAGGCTATCTCTTGCGAGAGGGTGAGTGTGGGTCCTGGTAGCAGTTAGTGCTGATGTAGGATCAGTCCTGCTGTTTATCTTCCAATGTGTTAGGTCAGAATTGGGGTTGGGGAAGGTGGTCCTAGATCAGAAATTATAGGCAACTTCTGACCTGAGCAGAAGTGACAGTTTGTATAAAGAATTTGCGCCAAATTGAGGGGAAAAAGTTGAATAGCTGCACTAGAGTGATTGTGTGCAAGTAACTTGTATGGAAGAGTATATATGTATTGAGTGCAGACTGAGTGACTGTATGGTAGTGACTGTGAGGAACTATGTATGACGAGATGTGTACATAGTTATGTGTTGAACAGTTTGTATGACTGTGATTAAATGCATATGAGAGAAGCGTATGGATGTGTTTAGTGATAGTGTCTGTGAGTGTGAGGTGCAGTGTGATCAACAGTGTGCATGAGAGAGGGTGTGATTAATGGCGTCTCTGAGAACACACATAGTGATGCAGTAGTATCCACTCATGATAGCTTTACTTAATCATCAGGTTTGATGCCAGGTTTCCAGTGACAGAAGAGACAGTGGAATCTGTGTGTTCTCATCCGGACTGTAAAAACCAATATGGTGAATATTTTCCTGTTTTGGACTCTTGTTTGCAACCTCTCTTCCAAACACAAAACGGAGAAACGAGAGGTAGCTCTTCAAGATACCCTATTTAGGCGCTGGTTTTATACATCTTCAAACTTTTCTTGAGGGGAAAAAAAGGTCCCATGGGTTCACGCCTAAGCTACTGAGTCTTCATCCACTTGTTGAACCCATTATTATCTCACCATCATTAATCAAAGTGGAATTAAAATGTGTTTGGACTGATTCAGTACTGTGAACAAACTGGGCAAAAAGGGCCAATGGGGTTTCTCAAGTATTGAGAGCATCTGGTATTCCTCGACCGGGAACAGACTGGAAAAGGTTGCTTGGGGCACTACCTGAATGAAGAGGTGCCCTCTGGTGGACAGAAGATGCACTCCGGCTATGAGGGGGTTTACTTGCACAAAAGACAGCATGAAGACGATGGGTGACAAAGACGCACACAAACCAGTCGCTAAGTGGTGTCTCATTCCACACCTACATCACTGTGTTTCTGACATACAAAAGATGTATTCAGCTGAATATGAAACAGATTACAGAAGTAAATGGACAAAAAGACAAACGGCAACAGACACAACGGGACAAGACAGATAAGCACACTAGTGTGCCACACAGCGTGACAGCTAAAGCAAACGAACAAAAAAACGGACCAGACACTACTTGATTTCATACAATGTGCATACTTTCTTTGTTCTTTACAAATCAGGAAGATATGATTTATGTAATGTAACAGTCTGTACAACATAACAAATAGAGAAATAAAAATAAAACAAGAACAAATAATACAAATTAATTCTTAAAAAAAGCAGCGCTGGGCCTCAATAACCCACTTTTTCACATTTTAATTGGACATTGCAAGCACTTTTTATTTCTTTACCCCCCTTGCAATAAATTAGAGCACACATTCTCTGTTTGAGGCAACCAATTAAACTCTATTACCCAGACAAACCCACTTCTCCTTGACTGGGCTGACAATGGCATTGCCTTGAGACTCTTGGCAAGACCATGGGAGTTCACATGTAAAATATATACTAATGTATATCAAATTGGCAACAAAAAACAGAATGAAAGACACAAAAAAGTGCGGTTTTAAATTAAGATATGCTTTGGAGATTGAGGTGGAGCATTCAAATTCCAGATACAATCAAAGTTTTAAAAGTGAAGTTTTGGAACTGGATCAAACTTGTAAATCTTGCGTCGCATGGCAGCAAATGGCATTAGTTCAACTGAAGCAGAATCAACAGACAGTATTGTACTCAAGTATTAGTTATTCAGGAACAAAAAATTGTAAACTCTAATATCAGGGCCACAATTCAAAAAGGACTCCATTTCCCAACATTCCTTGCATGTCAGCACCTAGGCACACCATTGGAGCCAAGCCTCCTCACCGCGCAACAATGACAAACGGACAAACGGAGACGCGGAGAGGAGGGCTTCACCGCAAGCCTACAGTGTAAACATATGAGGAATACAGGAGAGGAAAAGATGTAACCTGGCAAAGGTGCGAGTCTGATCCAGGATCATTGAGTGACTGCCCTGCTTTAGACAGTCCAGATCAAACCGTGGTGCAGTAAATGTCAGACAGTGAACCGGAAACAGCTGAAACAGTGGTCTGAACCCCCTCTCCCAGAAGAGGGCCCAAACCAGAAAGGAACACTTGATGGTGACTCGGTGAGTAAGGTGCTGGAGTCTAACTTTACCTTACCCCCACCTTCAGCGAAGGAACTATTCTAAAACCTTTATTAAACATGTTTCTAGTCCTGTTGAGTTTGCAGTGTGAAAAAGCACCTCCTGCAATCCTTCAGAGTTTCATAGCTTACCCTTGCTGTATTTGAAAGATGCATTAAACCACTAGTTTCCACCTCTGCTTTGTAACTGAATCATCTGACCTTCCCTCCCCAGACCTGGGAGTGTAGTGTTTAAATAGTCTGCCTAACAACAGGGCCAGAGTCGAGCTGGGCCACCCGAGTTGTCCTACAGGCTTTGAGGCCTGTCAGGGGCCAGGGTGGAGGAGCCCTGTTGAATTTCTGCCCACCAGGGTTGATTTTCCCTGCTGCAAATACTGAAAGGCCTTTTTTCCCCGCCAGAGAGATGAGTCTGTACGAGTGAGGGTGTGTGAGCGTGTGTCTGTGTGCGTGTGCTCTGTAACGGTAAGAGAAGACAGGAGGGCAGAAACAACGCCAGCATCAAGACAAAACAAACTGGACACAAAAAATGCAAAACGACAAAACTGGAGTGAAGGCTGGGGGGGGGGACAGGGAAGAGGAGAGGGGTTTTCGCCCGTCCCTCCCTCCCTCCCTCCCTCTACTGTTCTCAGGTCTCCTCCTCCTTTGAGCTTCGCCCCCCCCCCCCAAAAAAAGTTTTTGCTTTTTGTTCTTCTTATCATTGGACAGTGTCTTGTATTCAATTGTTTTTCTTCCCCTGGTGAGAGTCTTTAAAAGGCCGAGAGTTCGGACCGTGCTGAGTGAGTGGGGTTGATGGCATTTCAGTGTTCGGGCGTGGAGCTGTAGCTTCGCCTCTTTCTCTGCCACTCTCTCATCGGGGGGGATGACAGATTGTGCCCTCAACCACAGAACACACAAAAAACAAACAAAAAAATAAAAGCAAAATCAGGAGCAGTTAGTTAGGTTTTGGTGGGAGAGGACCACGAGAGCAACTAATGGCTGGGAATGAAAGGGTGAAAAAGGGGAGAGGTTTTTGGAATTTTTAATCCGAGGGAAGAGAGAGGAGAGAGGAACACCGTGGGGTGAGGACTGCGTGTGTGTGCTTGTGTGTTCGTGTGTGTGTGAGAAAAAGAGAAAAGAAGACAACAGCAGGAGCAGTGCAGAAAGCGCAGTGGAGTATCAAATCGATGGAAAGTTTTAAAAATCGCCCCCTTGTGTCCAAAACATAAAGTGCAGGCAGTGTCTCTCCGGTCTGGATCCGCCTTGCTCCGCCCCGCCCTGCCCTGCCCCGCCCCCCTCCCGACAAAAAAAAAAAAAAAAACTGTTCAAAGCGAAACAGAACAGGAACAAAGAAGTGAGAGAAACATCTTTGTTCGCTGACACCATCCCCAGCTAAGAATTCCTAAAAAAAAAGTCACAGGTTTCGGGGGAGGGGGTGGGGATGGGAATTTTGGAATTTTGGTTGGTGTCAGAGCAGGAGGCCTCGGGGGCCCCTGCGCCCCCCCCCCCGCCATCCCGTCCTTCACTCCACTCGGATGAGCAGGCCGTACAGCAGCGTGCCCCCCTTCTCCTTGGTGATCCACTCGATCTCGGTGTTGCTGAAGCGGGGGTCCAGGGACTCGCTCAGCCCCAGGCTCTGTGGGCCGGCCTTGTAGGAGCCCGGCCGGACGCACACCTGGAAGCCCACCTGTGCCTGGTGGTAGCGGTGCGAGCGAGGGTCCCGGAATCTGCGGAGAGAGCAGAGGCCATGGCTGAGCATGGAGTCATACTGCATGGGATTACATTCCCATCCATATGGTGGAGCAGATGAATACGTCTGTCATTACACTGCTATCCACACAGTGAAGTACATAGGAATGTCCTATATTACACTGCCATCTGCATGCTGGAATGGACAGGAACTTGTTCCCCAGGGAGCCAAATTTAATGTATAATGCGTTTCCATCCACTCCACCCTCCTTTTCCCGTATGAATGTCGTCTTTTTTGGTAGTGGGGGCGGCTGTCCATCCAAATCCACTTTAACTCTTTCTGGTGCCATCACTCCAAAACCTTGTAAGCTGTAAAGTGATGAAGTACCACTGAGGCCTTGATATGGCCTCTACACCTCCCCCTCCATTCCTTATACCTCAGGGCACTCTGGGACCGAACATCTCCCATTCCTTACCCCCTTCCCCGAACTCCTCCCACCTCACTGTTTCCCCAACCCTCCCCGGGACTCACTGCACTTTGGGGGCGAAGGTCTCCATGCCGGAGTAGCGCATGGTGGGGGAGAGCTGCACTCTGGGGACGTCCCTGTCGGGGGCGCTGTTCTCCTCCGGCCCGCTGTAGCCGTTCTGACCCTCCGCCTTCACCTGTGACACCGAGAAGATGGACGACGTCCCTGTGGAAGATGACAGAGCTGCCGTGAGACACACCGCATCCAAAGGCTTTCTCATCTCTCTCTCTCTCTCTCTCTCTCTCTCTCTCACTCCTCACTCTCTGTCTTTCTCTCTCATGGGTGCTACTGATTGCAGGAACACAATTTTTCATTACGACACGCCTTTCAACCAAAACATTTTTTTGGTTTGGCCAAACTGGTCATCTGAGAAACCCACAGGAACCAAATTCAGGGCGAGGTTTTAAAGGGCTGGTATTTATTCCATAAACTCACTGTTGATTTAGATACTTCTTTTGCAGTTTGGGGTGGATGGGGAGGAAGTGAGGAAGAAGAGGTTAAAACAGGTAAAGTTAGTTTTGCTGGGAGTAATCATATGCTAATAATGTTGAAGTGGCCAGAGGTGGATTAAGGGAAAGTACAGACAGGAAAATAAAGAGTAATTTCTATTCTATGGAATTTGAATATTATTTTTCCTTAATTTTAAGTTCATACTTCAGAGAAATATTTCTCCATAAAAATAAGAAAAGACAAACTACTGGAAATTTACCATGTTTTTTTCTTTACATCATATATAAGTATATCTTACACAGGTGTGTTTTTATACAGTGACTGTTGTGATATCAAAGAGGTGTCCTTTAACTGGAGCAGAGGGCTGTTGTCAAGTCATGATGTTTAAATTACGTTTTGTGTGGCACAATGTGAAAGAGGGAGAATGCAGCACACTGCTGTCGTCCATGTTTTATACACGCGTCCACATCCTACTGATGCAGTACAGACGCAATAAGACTCTCTCCCACACTGCAGCCATCTTTCCTTCTTTCCGTCCCCTCTCCAGTCCTGTTCCAGCACCTCACCCAATCGCACAGCTACACACAGTAAGACGACACCTATTAAAGCGTCTGCAAGAAATGTCTGTTACGCCTGTTGGAAAGGGCTTGTGAATGAGCCAACTGTGGAATCTCAGAGGGCGGGTCGGCGGGCTCGACTGCGGGCTCAGAGACTCCTACCTGACAGCAGCTGGCTGTGGTCCAGGGTGCGCCTCAGGTTGCCCACAGAGGTGCCGTGGTAGGCGATGTGCCACTTCTTCAGCGCGTTGGACACCTCGCAGTGCGGCTTTATCCTGCCAAGAGGAAAAGAGCCGTCACCCTGCATCTGCCGCTGGCGGCGACGCCGGCCAGGCTGCCGTTCTGATGGGATTTACGCGCGGTGGCCGACTCCCAGCCTCAATCGCCAGGATGATGAATGTTCCAGAAAGCAACTCTGGATGTACAGTATGTCGTGATCTGAGTGCCAGTAAGGACTAAGATCGGATAAAGATCAGAATCAAACCCTTGGCAGGACCTGCCCGGCTAAGCACATCAAAGGACAAACAAACTGCTCCTTAATGATTGTCTCAATCCTGCGTAGGAAATGCAATATCCAGGCTGCAGTTGGGACGCGAGTATTGCAGGGGATCTATATGTGTGTGTGTGTGTGTGTGTGTGTGTGTGTGGGGGGGGGTTGTAACCGACCTGAGGGCAAAGCGACACCAGCCGAAGGGCAGGGCGTAGTCCCGGGGGGGCTCCCCGCGCTTGTAGTAGGCCTCGTCGCCCCGCAGCTTGTGGCAGGACTCGCAGTAGCACAGGTTGTACTTGGCGTCCTCATTGAAGTAGCCGTCTGCAAGGAGGAGGAGAGAGTGACGGAGGGGGACAGAAAGAGCGAGCGGGCGGGGAGGGGGGGAACGGATACAGGAGCGGGAGGCAAAGAATGAAGAAAGTAGAATGGAAAGTGAACACCTGGAACTATCAGCAGTGCAGAGGGAGCAGGAAAGGCTAAACCCATTTCCCACAATTCAACAGTCCCCACCCCATGTCTGAAGCAGACTCCCACAGCCTCATTCAGTGGTCATGTTCATCAAGACTGGCCAAATGAGGTCACAAGTAGACGGGTAGAGTTGGGCCGGGAGAGAGGGCCACTGACTACTGTACAGGACACGTGCCTGGGAGAGCATGGCATGCTGGGAGTGGGAGGACCCACCGAGGAGCAGAGAGGGGATGGAGGGTTATGTACTGGGGTGTGGCACTCACCAGGCAGAGTCAGCAGGTCTTTAAAACGGGCACAGAGTGCTTGGTACTCGCAGGTCTTATTTGGGTTGACCTCTGGAGGCGGCGTCCAACACACACTCTCTTTGATCCCTGGGAAGAGAGACATGCATAGCCATCACTATTATTTATATTTCATTATTTTAAAAAAGTATGACTTTTTGTTATCCTGTTCATTTTTGTTCCTTTCATTTATGATGATGACAATGATAATCATCACTATTATTATTATTGTTATTATTATTATTATTATTATTATTTTTTATTATTATTATTATTATTATTATTATTTTTCACTCCAATGTGTTAGTTATTTGCACACATGCTTTGGCAGTGAAAAGTGAAGTGTGTATTTGTCATACCAGTGAGGCCAACTGTGTTGCATTGAGAGAGAAGGAGAGAAAGGAGGAGGAGGAAGAGATCAGGAGGGTGAAACGGAAAGACTGAGAGGAAGAGACAGTGGAGGAGGAGAGGAGGAGGAAGGTTAAATGCATCGCCCTGTGGAAGCGAGGCTAACAGTGCAGGCATTGTGTTTGTCTGTCTCCGGGATGCAGCCCACAGTCGGTCAGATGACTCTCCCTGGCGGAGGAACGCCTTTCTCTGCGCTGCTTATTAGTCACACAGAAAGAATGTGCCGGCCTCACTGGCGGGAAGGCGTCCCGGAGCACCGCTGTCCCCTGAATCTGGACACAGCTGCCGAAAGTTGCCCTCTGACAGACACACTGAGGGCCTGACTGGGGAAGCCCTTCCACTCTGAAGAGGACTATTTTCTTTAAAGAGGATTTTACTACACCCAGAATGCTGGTGATAATTATTTATTCAATCACACACAGAATAAAACATAAGAGTAATGTTGCACTGTCACTATCATTATGTCCTGGTAACTGGGGTGGAAAAATCAGTACAACACCTCTTATTGGTATTAGCAAAAGCCTAAGTATTAGCAGTAGTATTAGTAACAGCAGTTCAGCAGATGTGATACTGGTAGCATTATTATGACTAGTAGTAGCAGTAGCAGTAGTAATAGCAGCTGTATTTGTTTCTAGTACTTCACAGTTCTTATGTTACCACCACTGGTACTACTGAATAAAGATGGCTTACCATCAACCATGTCAGCCTTCTCCATGTCACCCTGGCAACGCGACTCTCCACTCTCCCTTCCCACCGCTGGCACATCGTTGGTCACTATGGTAACCTGCCGTGGCGATATGACAAACGTTATTCCCCTGAAACGGGGTGAGTGGCACACCATGTGACCTGGTCTGTTCGATGCGACGCCGGGGGGGGGATGGGGGATGGGGGAGATTAGGCCCGGGGTGCAGATTTGGGCTGGAGACCCATCCTGGCGTGTTTAAGTGGGATTATGAGCGCTGACGCGGGGGTATTCTGGGAATGAGGTTAAAAGGTGAGAGTTTAGGAGATTAAAGCTTCCGGCAGCCTCAGTGAGACTAATGGAGGCACCTGCTTGCATGGTGACAAGGAGATTCTCAACTGACACTTCCTCCTTTTAGTTAATACAGGCTTAAAGCAATACCATATTATCTGAAATACGAGGTACCATTTTATTTTACCTATTTAAGTGTTAAAGCATGGCTTCAACACCCTATGTTTACAGACAAGACTAAATTAGTAGCACTAATTGGCTGGGCGTCTAAAGGTGGCACCATTAGCCAAAGCAGCGCCAATGGATAGCATATGCATTCGCATATAATAGTCCCTTCCCTTTTTCACACCGACACTCACAACACCATGTTGCTTACTGTGGATAATCCTCCAATAAATTCACCCTCTGCCACTGGTCATTTTACACACTACAAGCCTTACAGTGCACTACATGAAAGCCAGTGCTGATTGATAAATTTGGCGCATCTCTCACTGGCAATAACTTAAAGGTGCTAGGCAAAGCAACAACTGTTTTCACAATTGATGGACTTACTACTGATACAGAACACTCACTGAATTTTCGTTTTTGCAAAATAGCTGTAGATAGTTTTGGAGGCATACTGTAATTTCAATTTTGATGTATTTGGCAATTTTCTATTGGATTACAAATTATAACACTGGTTCTACCACATTACTCACACTTTATTATTACTGTAACATGTTTTCCCATTTATTGATCAGATTTTTGGTTTGGTTAAAGTGTATTTTTCTCTTCTTTTCCCCAAATTCTCCCACTTCAAAATGGCTGGTCACCTTATAATCAGGACCCCTTATACTCCAGCCAATGCAGTTATAGCCAAGCATAACTTGCAAAATCCTGACTGATGAAGAACAATAGCATTACACTGTGAAATTGCTTATGTATTGAACTAAAAGGCAGTGCTAACATGTTAAATGTGTGCTTGTAGCCATTTCAGTTATCGGGATGTTGACAATTGTGGATCCCATGGCTTTGCAAAAATGTAAGCGGCAGAAGTGTATTACTGTCTTGAAGACATAGGGGGCGACATTCTGCTCTTTCAGAGGAAATGTGGGGGGAGCACACCGGGCCTGCGGGTGCGAGAGTGTGGTGGTGGACGTGTCCGGCAGGGGTTTAGAGGGAGGGTTAACGGTTTTGGCGCTCACCTGCTCGCACTGGCCGTACAGGTCGATGAGGGGGTAGCAGGGGCTGGGGATGTCCTGGGCCGCCACGCCCTGGTCCATCCCGTTGACGTAGAGGTGCAGGCAGTTGTTCCCATCCACCAGCAGCCCCAGGACCGTCCCCTCGGGGCAGGTGTCCAGGTTGGGCCCGTAGTTCTCACAGATCTGTCAGAGAGAAGGGAAGTTAGAAAGGTGTGTGAGAGAGAGTGTGTGTGTGTGTGTGTGTGTGTGTGTGTGAAGGAGAGACAAAGAGAGGGAGGGAAAGCGTGAGCGTGAGGTCTTAACCCGTTTCTCTGGTAGTGAGGTATGGGGTCCGCTTACAGAAATAAAACATGAAATTCCAGAATTAAAATCTGGAAAAGAACACTTTGGAAACACCTTAAAATGAAGGACCCGTACTCCTACTATCACAAAAATGTCCAAAATGGATTTCAGTGTGGCTGGTAGATGAAAAGATTTGCCACCCAGTCAAATTTTTCCATCAGGCAAAATAATTTACTACAATTCAAGCTACATTTCAATTAGATCCTGCGAGACACCTATCTGTATGATACCATCACCATACGTTACTATCTAAAACAAACTAGCTAGCTAGTTAGCCAGCGACCCTGCAGCTTTACCTTGCCAAAGAGGAAATCACCATGCACTTGGTGGCTGGCAGAGGTTAATTTCGGACCCTGTAATCATAAGCCCCTGTAACGCCAGCAGCTGAGCCCAGATAAGAATTCTCTCAGCTACCTGGTCCTAAAGCTCACTGCAAAAACCCACTAACACCTCAGCACAGTAAGATTCAAACATGATTAATTCATATCATTAAAGGAACAGAGCTACACCATCTGTCAGCAAATGCCCATGAAAACACAACATAAACTTGTGTGCTATCTGGTCCCACACAGCTGGTAGCCACAGCTAATTATTTGACCACAATGGCCGAGAAAAAAAACTCTGCACTTCATTAGAGAATGAGAAAAACACAAAAGTACTAAAGTATTGGCTTTAAACTACCCAGAGCTCCTTGCGGTGCAGGGCATGAAAAAAACTACCCATCCTCCTTGAGGAGGAACAGACATACACTGGAGAGCAACCGGTCACACACAGAGGTGCAGGAGAAATACATAAGCCAAGGATAAATGTCACATTAATCCCACTAAAGGAATACAGTGATGGCAAATGACAGTTTGCACAGTCAGACACAGTGTCACTATAGTTTTATCCCATATATTCCCCTGTGCCTCCCACAGTGCCCAGCTTCAGGTTGTGTCTGTAGAGCTTGTGCTTTATTCCAGTTACCATTTGCCTTGTTTACTTTTCTGATTAACTTTCATGGGAGAAAAAGAAGAGACCAGTGAGAGGGTACCTTGAGGGAGTTGTGGAAGAGGTGAGAGGGTACCTTGAGGGAGTTGTGGAAGAGGTGAGAGGGTACCTTGAGGGAGGTGTGGAAGAGGTGAGAGGGTACCTTGAGGGAGTTGTGGAAGAGGTGAGAGGGTACCTTGAGGGAGGTGTGGAAGAGGTGAGAGGGTACCTTGAGGGAGTTGTGGAAGACTGAGTCTCGCTGCAGCAGCCAGGCTGAGCGCTTCAGACAGCAGGCCGTGGAGGGGAAGTTGAGACGGTCGGGGGAGTGGCCGATCACACCCAGCGACAGGGAGGACGTCCAGGACGGGTTCAGGCGGTCAATCTGAAACTGAACCCACATGACCAGGTCAGGACCACACAGCAATCACAATTAACCCACCTTCATTTCATGTACACACACACACGCACACACGCACACACACACACACACACACACACACACACACACACACACACACACACACAGCATGCTGAAGTTGCTGTACCTGGAAAAGCTGCTGTCGGGCTAGGGGCTGTGCTGTGACCAGCAGGCCCTGGTTGTAGCTGGACACCCGGGCAGCTGTCAGATTCTGATTGGACAGCTGGATGTTCTTCCCATGATTCTCCAAGAAGGCCATGGCTGCGGGAACCAAGGCAGCCTCATTCTCACACTGCGAGAAGGGTGGGGTGGGGGAAGGGTGCACGTGGCCAGAGAGAGAGAGAAAAAGACAGACAGACGTTCGTGCTTGTGCAAAATTTCAACTCGCTATTTCTGCTTTCTGCCACTTCCTCTGTATGTGTGATGGAACAGAGACAGTAAATAACAATGCTGACTCTGAGTAATGTACATTACACCGCTAAGTAAAAAAAAGCTCCTTCCATCAGCTCTCCAGAAGCAACCCAATCCTCACTTGCCAGCCGCCATGCTCTCCCTTCCCTCTCAACACTGAGGTTGCCTCTCCCTAAATCTTCTTTCCTCTTGTCCCTCTACCCCTCCCTTCCCCATTCCCCCGCCCCTCCCCACTTTTTCCCTGACAGCCTCTCTCACTCTCTCTCCGTTCATCCTTCTCATTCTCTTTTCCTCTACCCCCCCTCCGTCTCTCCCAACCTCTCTCTATCCTTCCTTTTCTCTTCCTCTCTCTCCCACCCTCTCCCTCCCACCCTAATCCCTCCCTCTCTCTCCACTTCCTCTCCCTCTCTCTCCCTCTCACCGGAGTGCTGTCGTCCTCGCCCTCGCTGCAGCTGTCGGAGGAGAGTGACGGGGCCTTGACGCTCTCGGAGTCCTCCAGCACTGTGGAGCTGACGATGGACACCGCCGTGACCCTGCCGTACAGGTCCAGCACCGCGTACACGTTCTGCAGAGGAGAGAGAGGCGCCGCTCAGCTGCTGGCTGCGCGTTTGTGTGCGATTCTGTGTCTGTGTTTGCGTGTCAGTCTTTCTGTGTGTGTGTATGTGTGTGAGACAGTTTGAGAAGGTGCTTGTGTGCGCCTGTGTGGATGTGTGGGACATTTTTTCTAGGGCAGGGACAGCTGTGAGATGTATGTGCGTGTGTTAGTGTGATCAATGTGTGTGTGTATGCGCACGCTATAAAGGACAGCAGTGTTTTAGGGCAGGGACAGGTGAGTGGTGTGTGTGTGTGTGTGTGTGTGTGTGTGTGTGTGTGTGTGGTGTGTGTTATAAAGGACAGCAGTGTTTTAGGGCAGGGACAGGTGAGGGGTGTGTGTGTGTGTGTGTGTGTGCGCTATGAGGGACAGCAGTGTTTTAGGGCAGGGACAGGTGAGTGGTGTGTGTGTGTGTGTGTGTGTGTGTGTGTGTGTGTGTGTGTGTGTTATAAAGGACAGCAGTGTTTTAGGGCAGGGACAGGTGAGTGGTGTGTGTGTGTGTGTGTTATAAAGGACAGCAGTGTTTTAGGGCAGGGACAGGTGAAGGGGGTACCTTGGCCACCGCGGTGGCAGCGGGTCCCATGTCCTCTCCATCAATGAGGATGTGCATGGTGTCATCACTGCATCGCTTCACCCCGACGCGGTTCCCCACCTGAAACCCCCCACAGACACACACACAGAACGTCCATATACAGAGCACAGACCACACTCATGCACTCACTACACACTTGCACATTATCTATCATTCTCAGCTTGGCTTACTGCCTCATGCCTACCATACTCCCTTCCCTGTAGCATTTTAACCATCTGTCTTACCTCCTATTCAAAATCCCTCGCTTCCCTTTCTCCCTTCTTCTCCATCCATCCCTCTCACCTTCCCTCCATCCATCCTTCCTCTGCTCCTTCTTTCTCAAGTCTTTGCCTACACCCTCCCTTGACCCCCCTGCTTACCGTTGAGTTCACCACCTCCCTCTTCTGTGTGCCTTGATCCCCTCACTCACTGTTGACCCCCTTCCCCCACTCCCCCTCTGCCCCCCCCGCTCTCCCCTCTGACCCCTGAATCTCCTTTGACCCCCCTTTGTCCCCCCTCTGCTCCCCTGAGTCTCCCCCGATCCCCTCACTTGCCGTTGAATGACTCCCCCGTTTGCTGCCCCCTCAGATCCCCGAATCTCCCCGACCCCCCGTCTCTCACCGCCAGCCGGTCGAGCGAGCAGCCGTAGTTCTGCCTCTGCAGCACGCCGTTGCGCCGCACCTCGGAGCCGGCCAGCAGCCAGGTGACCTTGGCCCTGAGCTGGGGCAGCGAGGGCGAGAGGCCGCCCATGGGGCAGGAGGGCAGGTCGGCCGGCTGCAGCGTGGTCAGGCCCATGTGGAGCGAGCCGGACCACTGCTCGTCCACCTCGTCGATCTTCACCTGCGCCACACAGAGCCACCCGCTTAATCATCAGCACGCTGTACAGCTGACCCTCTGTGTTTGCGGGCTCAGACAGGAAACATCCTGGTTTCTCTATCTGCTCATGGTCCACAAAGCTGAGAGCTCTTACGTTTATTTTACATATTACACACACTTATAACATGATTACATAAATAAATAAATAGTGGTGAAACAGCATTAACAGTCTAAAGACAAAGGATGGGCTGTAGGTCCTGTGATCTCTCTGAGTGTGGTGTTTTATCCTTAGACACTAGACAATACTAGACTTTCCTAGACTAGACACTCCACCCCATGAGTTAATGCACAAGATGGGAGCTCCTTTGACTGACTTTTGCGAATGTTGATTTGCATTGTGACCTTGTATTCTTGTGTCCTTGTATTTTCCGTTATGCTAGCCTTTTGGCCAGGTCGTCACTGAAGTTAGAACTTGTTCTAAAAAGCTCACCCGGTTAAACAAAGGTTCAATAAATATCACCTCCCTCCTCCTCTAACTCCCTCGCCCGCTCACCTCGAAGAGCTCGTCCGTTTTGAGCTCCTTGGCGCTGAAGACGATGCCGTGCGCGTACCCGCCCACCCTCACCGCCTGGCAGCCGTCTCCCAGCAGCACCACGTTCTTGCCATGTTTACTGTGCAGGCGATGAGCCACCCCAGCCACTAGAGGGAGACAGAGATAAAGGGGAAAGGTGAGAGTGCATTTATTGCAAAGTGCATTTGCAGTAGGTTCAAACTGTGTGCAGCAGTTATAAAAAACGGAAAGGAAAAGGTAAGTTGCATGACAGCTCCAGAATTTTATTCCCTTTGCAAAATGCTACCTCTGAATCCTGAATGACAGGAAACTTGTAATGGAAGCAAACACAAAGGGCTAAAAACGCAGCCTAAAATAAGCTAAAACATGCAATAAGCTCACTTACAGAAATTACTGAAAATGTCCTATTGTTTTATGTTGTGTACCTCTGTTCCCCACATGCTTGACTGTTGGCAAAGCAATTTCCTTTTTGGATTAATAATGTACTATCTATCTATATATCTGATTTCCTTTTACTAGGGGTCATACCAATGATTCATTTTGTGAAAACTGGCAGCATCCAGTTTTGAAACCGCTTTACATTTATGCTGAGATGAGGGTTCACACTGAGGCTGTAATTAGTGGATCTTTCTGGTTAAAAACAGTTCCATTTCTCAAATTCCCTCCAGTGTGAACAGATAATTTAATTCACACACACACACACACACACACACACACACATACATGCGTGCGCAGTACCTGGCGAGTGGATGGGGAAGCTCTTCTCCGTGATGTTGCTGGTGCACAGGCTGTTGTCCAGCGGCCCAGAGGCGCTGGTGATGGACACCTGGACGCACTGACCATACAGGTCGATGACCGCGAACACCTCTGAAAGGCAGACACACAGGGAGGCGGGGTTACCCAGCTGCGTACGTCACAGGCTAAGACATACTTGCGTGCTGTGTGTGAAAAATCAAAGGCATCTCTGCGTGTTTCAGGTCCTAAAACATGACATTTGTCTGTGTGTTCTATCTGCCTTTGTACGCTTTGGCAACATGAGACTCACCATGTCATGCCAACGGAGCTGTCTGAATTTGAACCTGAAATCTTGTAAGATGTGCTTTCTGCAGCTCTTTGGGAGGCCTGTGCAGATGCTCGGGGGGGCGTGTCTGGGTGTTAACCCGGCAGCAGGCCGGTGCAGGGGCAGACGGAAGTGTGTTGGGGTGTTTACCCGGCAGCAGGCTGGTGCAGGGGCAGACGGAAGTGTGTTGGGGTGTTTACCCGGCAGCAGGCCGGTGCAGGGGCAGACGGAAGTGTGTTGGGGTGTTTACCCGGCAGCAGGCCGGTGCAGGGTGTGTTGGGGTGTTTACAGCAGGCGGAAGTGTGTTGGGGTGTTTACCCGGCAGCAGGCCGGTGCAGGGGCAGACGGAAGTGTGTTGGGGTGTTTACCCGGCAGCAGGCCGGTGCAGGGGCAGACGGAAGTGTGTTGGGGTGTTTACCCGGTAGCAGGCCGGTGCAGGGGCAGACGGAAGTGTGTTGGGGTGTTTACCTGGCGGCAGGCCGGTGCAGGCCACGCCCTGGTCCACGCCGTTGATGTAGTAGTGCAGGTCTCCGGTGGCCGAGCGCATCATGCCAATGCGGGAGCCCGTGGTCAGGGAGTCCAGGTCACAGCCGTAGTTGTTCCGCATGGTGTTACCATCCTGCATGATGGCTGTGCCACTGAGGGGGAGAGAGGGGGAACAGGAGAGAGGAGAGAGAGGGGGAACAGGAGGAGGGAAGGGGGGGAGAGGCATGGAGCAGGGAAAAGAGGTGTTGAGACATGGAAGGGATGGAGATGATACAGAGAAGAAAAAGCAGGAAAGAAGAGACATTCTATTACAGACATAACTCCTCTGCTATGTGCACTACTCTTCATAGGATAGAAATAGCATCGCAATAAACAGAACAATCCACACAGATAACACTGTATACACACACACACTTTACCTCAGCATCCATGTATCATAGTCAATGTCAGTCATGGTATTGGGGAATTCCAGTTCCTCTGGCCTGATTGCTGTCACCCCTGGTAACACAAACCCACAGACACACATTAAACATCCCAGAGAGTGCGCAGAGGTTCAAAGCAACGGATGTTTTACCGCACAGAGCAGCAGCCTTCACAGCAGTGGCTTACAGTGCGGCAAACCTGCTAAGGGCCGTGATATAATGGCTCATGACAGGTTGAGCAAGGTACCAAAATGCTCTCAGCGGCGTTTAAATGGTGGCAGTTAAGCAGGTGTCTGCAACATGCGTGCAATGACACTTCCAGAGGGGCAGCCTTGATCACTCATACTGTCTCTGTGATTGGCAATCAGAGAGCACCGTCGCCATAGCAGCACTCTGTCCCGGAGCAGCTCAGGTAGTACCAGTATGGCACTTACTACTCAAACAGCTGTTAGCGTTAATTCTGTGTTATACAGCAGTAAGGCAGTTTATATTGTAAATCTCTGATAACTTGTATTAAAATGGTATAAAAAGATGACTATCGCCTCATTCAGTGCTGATGTGGTGGTCTTAGCACGATGCATTGGTGGAACTTGTGCCCATAAGCTGGAGGTCCTTTACCTGTGGGCTCTATACTGGTGCAGGTATGTCTGCTCTGTAATATGGACCAGTGGACTCACCTGCCTCAATTGATCCCGACCAGCGATCCACCATCTTCTGAATGATGATTTCAAACAGCTCCCCATCTCTGAGGCACCTGGACACACACACACACACACACACACACACACACACACACACACACACACACACACAAGTGCATTAGACTCAGTTCACCTAATTAGCCATCAGAACCACAGACAGATGACTACTGCTCTTTGAACCCCCTCACCTGTTGGGAGGTGAGCCCTGTCCCCCTCACCTGACCTGCTGGAGGTGACGCCCCTGCCCCCCCCTCACCTGTTGGGAGGTGACCCTGTCCCCCTCACCTGTTGGAGGTGATCCTGTCCCCCTAACCTGTTGGGAGGTGACCCTGTCCCCCTCACCTGTTGGAGGTGACGCTGTCCCCCTCACCTGTTGGGAGGTGACCCTGTTCCCCTCACCTGTTGGGAGGTGACCCTGTCCCCCTCACCTGTTGGGAGGTGACCCTGTCCCCCTCACCTGTTGGAGGTGATCCTGTCCCCCTAACCTGTTGGGAGGTGACCCTGTCCCCCTCACCTGGGAGGTGATCCTGTCCCCCTAACCTGTTGGGAGGTGACCCTGTCCCCCTCACCTGTTGGAGATGATGACCGCTGCGTTCTGCCGCAGGGCGGTGCGCCCCGTGGAGCTGGTGGTGGAAGCGCAGGTCGCTGGTTCCGTTACCCCCGCCCACAGAGCAGGGGCTGCCAGGCGACATCGCCGTGGGACCCTCTGAGCTGTCCTCAGGGAGGGGGGGCAGGTCGGCTGGGGGAGGGATGGGGGTGTGAGATTCGGTGAATTGTCTCGACGGGACTGACAAAACAGAAAACCCCTCTCCCACTTATGTCTTCCGCGCCCCTCTCCCCTGAGTGACCCCCTTCCCCTCGCTCCCACCCCACCCTCTTCCTCTCTCTCTCTCTCGCTCACCCATGTCGTCCATGATGGTGGCCTGGGCGGCCTGTCCGTACAGGTCCACCACGGCGTAGACGCTGGGTGGGACGTTCCAGGCGGCAGGGCCCTGAGCCACACCATTCACAAAGAAGTGCAGACTGCCGTCCTCCTTCCGCACCACGCCCACCGTGTCCCCGGCCTGTGATAGGGAGGGAGAGAAAACAACACTCACTAACACTGGCAAATCAGAGGCCAGTGAACAGGGGGACAGGGAAAGAGACTGTGAGGAGGGGTTGAAAAAGAAAGGAGGGACCTGGGTGTAGAGAAGGGTGGAAAGAGTGGGGGGAGTTGCCAAGAAGGGAGGAGGAGTGAAAACAGGAGACCAGAGCAGAAGGGTGTGGAGAAGGGTATAGATGGGTGGGCTCATGGACAGGGGCGGGAGTTCCTGCACATACCTTTAGCCGGTCCAGATTGTGCCCGTACTCGTCCAGTATCGTGGTTCCGTTGTGCATCACGCCATTTCCTGTCATCATCCATGTGCCTGATGCAGAGACAAAGCGAAGGAGTGAGTGAAAGACAGAGAGAGAAAAACAGAGGGTTTCCCTTGCATCCTATCAAATAAAATCCAGCTTTCTTTGCATTCCAAGTTTGATCTAAGCACAGTGATATTACACAGTTTTAGACTGAATAGGGAACTGAATTTTCTGGCTGAGACTGCTCTGTAGAAAGGCAAAGAGTTTGCAGTAATTGTGACCTCTAAGCAGAAGAGCTGAGGCTATCAGTATGAAAATATGCTGAGCAGGCACCATCTTGGTGTGTTTTATGATTAAGCCCAGCATGTGTGACCAGGCATGCAGAGCAAATCGCTTCAAATTCTACCCAATGACCAAAACAGACCACATTTGTCAGACTGTACCAGATGGCCCTTTGTAGACTGTTGCAGACCTCTTGTAGACCTTTGTAGACAGTTCCAGTCACACCATTGGATAAGGAATAGTGTGTCTGTATGTCTGAGCACATGTGTGTGTGTGTGTGTGTGTGTGTGTGTGTGTGTCTCCGTTACCTGAGCGCAGGTTGGTCATGGTGGAGGGCAGCTGCAGGTAGGCGGGGTTGTGTGTGGTGACACCGATCTCAATGGACCCCGCCCACTTGTCCACCATCTTGTCGATGCGCACCTGGAACACCTCGTTGGAGCGCAGCGGCCGGCTGCTCAGGACCACCCCGTGGTTGAAGTCGTCCGTCGCGCTGCCCGCATGAAAAGGCAGGAGGAGGGGGAGAAGGAGGATTAACCCTGCGTCCTCAGAAGGAGGATTAACACACTATCACGACCTCTGTGGTCTCCACCTCGCAAGACAGAGTGAGAGTAAAGTGTGTACGTTCTAAATGGCTCAACTTTAAAGGTTTCTCTATGGTAGGCAAACCTTTACTGCTAAACATAGTAAAGGTTTGTGTGACATATGGCAGTGCATGCATGTATGGTAGTGATATATTGGTGAAATATGGTTGTGATATATTGGTGAAATATAGTTACATCCAAGTTACCATCTTCCCTCAGTTTTCTAGGTTGTCTAGTTTCAGGTTAGCAGAAGTTAACTTGTGGTAGGGCTTGAACAGTGCTATGCTCATACTCACTGGTCTGTTAGTGTTGTTAGCCTGGTCTCACACTGTTGTTCATTTAACTTGGATGGATACCCTTCTGCTCTCCTGTGCTGGAAGTCACTCTGCATAAATGAATGTAATGTAATGTAAAGGCGGGAGGCAGACGGAGAGGCCAGACTCACTGCGGCCGCAGGGCGGTCCGCCCGTCGCCGATTATGGCCGCCTTCTGGCCGCAGTTGGGGTGGAAGAGCAGGCGGTCCTGGGCGTCGGGGTCGGGCGTGAGGGAGAGGGCGGGGCGGGGCCGGCCCACGTCGGGCGACAGCGCCCGCATGATGGCGTTGTTGCGCCGCAGCCGGTCGCTGTGGTTGTGGTTGTGCACGATGGTCACCTTCACCGCCATGCCGTACAGGTCCACCACTCCGTACACCACGGCCGGAGTCTGGGCGGCGGCCACACCTGGGGCCGGGGAGGGGCGACGCGGGGTCACCGAGAGGTCAACGAGGGGTCGCCAGCGGGTTCACAAGAGGTCACCACGGGGTCAACGAGGGGAGGACGCAGGGTCAGGTGGGGTCAGACAGAGGTCAGCGATGGGTTCACACAGGGTCAGCATCAAAATGCAGAGGCGCAAAGTGAACCGGACGAAGTCAGCAAAATTCCAGCATGACACAGCAGCACTTCTGCTCGGATTACACAACCACCCCTAACGATCGAATTTCAGTATCATCTCAGGCTCGACTCAGCATCAGGCTGAGACATCAACACCCAGTAGTCATAAGGCAGCACATCAAAGTAAAATGGTCTGATGTGCACTAAATGTTCTACAAATGCAAACACACAGGTGCATAACATGGCGAGTTGTTATGGTTAGCTTCCACTTAAAGTCTTGTGACGAATGCACCTACTTTTGTGTACAAAGACCAAGTGCATGCAAACATGAATCGATTTTGTTAATCAAAGTGACTCTCTGATTAAGCACTTTATGTGTACTGTTTCAGAGTGTATAAATTAGCACGTGTACACAGTGTCATCTTTCAAATGTACCTTCAGGAATGCACTAACAACAGAATGACAAAAGGCCAGTCATAGAAATACACCCAATCATGTTTTTAGGACCCATGCAAATTTGCACTGTGCTTACGAGGGAGCTGAACACTATTGCGTGACAACAGCAGACCGTGGGAACAGTGGAAGTCTGGCCTTGGTCTGTGGCGAAACAGACAACCACGCTAACAGCCACAGGCATGTTTGTGAGAACTTCACTGATGCAACACTGGCTCACTTTTTCAGGGAGACTGTGAAAGCCAATTTCATGCAGTGCCTCTGTGAGTATTCACCTGCTGTGTGATACAACGGCCACGCTGTGACACAGCAGAATGCTTGGGTGGCGCTAGGACTTCAAAAAAGGACATTTCATGTGCATCTTTCGCTGATTAAATGCTGGTTTGGCGTCAACACTGCCTCGATTTGCGGTGAAACGGAATGATTTGCCTTTTTTCTTCCCCACAACAGGCAGATTACACCGAGACACTGCAGGTGTCCGTACAGGAGCCAGAGTGATGAGGCAAAGGTCACAGTGAGGTTTTCTTTGAACCTGCTCCCAGAAGCCAGTGAGGAAGCCACAATGGCAACGTGTGTCAGACTCACCTTGATCGATTCCATTAATGTAGAAGTGCAGAGCTCCACTGGCTTTCCGCATCAGGCCTATGTGGTCCCCCTCCTGAAACAGAGAAGGAGGAAAGTCAAAAGAAATTTAGATCTGGTTTTGGGGGGCAGGAGATAACATGTACAAAAAGAAAGGGTAGCGGGGTGTTAAACAGAGGAGGGTGATTGTAGGACAAAGAAATACACAAATGGACAAAGTGAAGGCAGGAGATGTGGTAGCTGACGTTATGACACTGAACTGATTTAAAGCCAAACACTGGGTTTCATCAGACGCGATGCAGAGTTAGCCGCTGTGAAGCAGCATAATCCACAGTTATTGCTGACGGCACTAAATGGAACCAGCCAACCGTGTTCCCGGATCTGAGCCCTCCCCCTCGCAAGACCCGTTAGGGGGTGCCGCGGGGGGGTGGGGGGGGCAGCGAGAGCGGTGGCGACTGACCTGCAGCTCGTCCAGGCTGAACTCGCAGTACTCCCTGCGGGTCCCCTTCCCATTGGTGAGAATCCCACAGCCACTCATCATTATCGTTCCTGAACAGAAAGACACACACACTCGTAAACACACACGTATAAACACACACACGCACGTATGTGCCCACACACAGGCATGCACACACACACACACACACACACACACACACACACACACACACATTATATCAACCTAACAGTCAGAGGACAGACATGACATACATGACATTGTCACTGAGACCTGTAAAGCAATCAATCCATCAGGTTTTACTGGTTTACAGCTCCCAATGCCAATGACATTGCCAGAGAGTTCTGCATTGAGTACCAGGATTGGAAGGCCAAGCTGTATTCAGACTAACACATTACACACAATACACATCACAACAACAAACTGAACAGTGAAATTCAATTACATTCCACTGGCCACTGATAGACTCTGCTGTGTCTTATTAGCTGTGGGGCAGCCTGACTATATCCCATTCTAAGTGGTTAAGTGCGTGTCTAAGCTAACCAAAGCACAGTATCTCTGCTGATACACAAGGGAAAGCTGTATGGTTATAACAGCACTTTGCGAAGCATAGAGAACTCTACATGCACACACTAATGCAAAATGAAGAACACCATCAATCAATCAATGGCTGTATCAGTCAATCGTCCGACGAGCCAATAAATGAGCTGAATTAAGGAGGCAGCTCACATTTCACAGTATTCTCCAGACCAGGAGGTGTACACGTGAGCTCCATTCAGTACCTGAGCGTAGGTTGGTCATGGTTGCAGGGTAGTCCAGATTGTTAGGATTGTGGGTCGTCACCCCGATCTCGATTGAGCCTGACCACTTGTCCACCAGCTTGTCGATTCGGATCTGAGGGAGAATAGGGGTAAGACGATGGCAAGCGCTCCAGATTTCAGATATTGCTGCTGAACCACTGACACATAACATCACGTTATTTTTTCCTAAGCGCCATGCTTAATTTCACAGTTAGAACATACTTTAACTATAACCAAATACTTACTGGAGTATTCAACCTAAGAGTGGCTATATTCCAGCTAAGGTATGCTCTGAGTCCAGCTTCTGTGAATAAATGAATTTCCACACTGCAACTACAGCATCACACACAGACTGCTCCAAACCCCGGCCCTCACCTCGAACATCTCATTGTGCCGCAGCGGTCGGTTGGTCATGACCACCCCGTTGTTGAACTCGTCGAGGGGTCTCCGCCGCTCCGCCGTCTTGTTGTTGTTGCTCAGCTTGATCAGCGTGCCGCACTTCTCGTGGAACAGCAGCGCATCATTGGTCGTCACCCCTCCTGACCCCGCCCCCTGCCCGACCACGCCCCCTCCGCTCCCGGCCGGGCTGCTGCCGTTGGTGCTGCCTCCTCCCCCGCCCCCGCCGCCGTCCCCGCCCCCGCCGCCGGCTCCCTCGCCCCCTCCGCCGCCGCCCCCCAAGGCCCCCCTCGACCCCTCGGGGGTGCCGCCTCCTGCTCCGCCCCCAGCGTCGGCCACGCCCTCCTCTTCCGAGCGGTACAGGGACACTATGGCGTTGTTGAACACGTCGAACAGCTGGTGTTCTGTCAGCACTGGGGAGGGGACAGAGACAGACACGGCGGTCATGCTGAGAGGACAGCAGTGACACTGGGAACAGCTGCTGCGAGAACACTCACACTGTAATTAGGACAGACTGCAATGACACCATAACCATGTTGAACACTTACTATGATGGACTGATTTAATGATATCATAATAATTTTAAAGTCTGTAATTATGACAGACTGATGTGGGTACATCAATGATGTCAAACACTAATTATGACCGACGAATGTAGTGATATCAATGATGTCAAATTATGACAGACTTATGTAATGTATCATAACAATGTTAAACACTGTAATTATAATGGACCAATGTAAGAACATCAGTGATGTTGAACACTAATTATGATGGACTGATTTACTGATATTAATGATGCTAAGCACTGTAATGATCATGGACTGATGTAATGATATCATTATGATGTTAAACTGTAATGATGATGGACTGTTGTTACGATATCAGCACTGTAATTATAATGGAGTGACGTAATGATATCAATACTAATGTTCACGGCAGTGCCTCCTCACCTGGCTCAGGCTCTAAGGTGCTGGGGAACTTGTCTGGTCGGCTCTGACTGCGAGGAAGCTCAGGGGCTGAGAGGAAGAGGGAAAAGAGCGGAGTGACGAGAGGAGGAGCAGAAGGAAGGAGGAGAGGAAGAGTGAATAGCGAGAAGTCAGAAGACAGAAAGCCGACATTTCTTTCTCTATGACTGTAGCCCTTGATTTTGTCCTTTTAACAGCTACTGCAATAAAACGCTACTTTGGCTAAGTGCTCCGCTCCGCGCGGTGTGTGCCCCTGCCGTGAGGCGAGCCGCCCTGCGTGAGCTCCAGTGAGCGCACTTCTAGCAGGCTTCACACTCCCGCCAAACACCCGCTCAGGGTGCGGACCCACAATCCGCAAGGGACAGAAAATGGGCAACGAGGAGCAGGCATTCAGAGCAGAGACGTTCCGACAAGAAGCAGATGCTCTGCTTGCGAGCGGCTTCCCATGGAGCCGCAGTGCAAAGCAGGCGGTGCGGCATGAAATATGGAAGATAAAATGCAAAAGAGGGAGCGCCAAAACCAAAATGCAGGATGGAAAGAATCAGAAGATATGGAGTTCACCAAGCTGCGGGGAGAGCACCGAACTTTACCTGACCTATCCACAGACAGATGCCTATCAGCACTAGCAGTGCCAGTGATAAGCGGAACGAAAGAGGCAAACTGATGAAAATCTTTGGTGATTTTGTGCAGCCTGGAGTTACGGTCGGCGTTTCACACGCTGGGGCGGCAGCACTGAGGGCTGTGCACACCCATGTGGCTCGGAAATCACCGCCACGTATTGAGATGGTGCCATGCAGCGAGGTTCCATCATTTCAAAACGAGAAACTTCCCAAACTGGTGTGTGTCAGGCCCTCTCAAAGTGTGTGCCAGGTACACTCTAAGTGCACTCATTTGTGATTTACGAAACTGCACTAGGCAACACAAATACACTCCTCAAAAGTCTCCCGTCCCAAAACACGGGACGTGACACTAGACACCTATGGGCCTATTCAGATGGTGTCTTAAGTGAGTAAACAGCAAGAAAAAAAAAACATTTCAAAGTGTAGACTTTGAACTCAAACAATAACGTAATTTCTGTTTTAAAGAAAGGGGGAAAGTCTGGCCTGCACCTACCTTCCTCCGCGTCCCCGTTCACAGCGCCGGCGCCCGTGACCGCCACGGCTCCCGCCGTCCCCTCGTCCCGGGCGGGCACGGCGGCGCCCGCCTCCTCCTCGGCCCCCTCGCCCTCGGCGGCGGGGGGCGGCGGCTCGCAGCTGACCACCGTCACCTGCGTGCACTTGCCGTACAGGTCCACCACGGCCCAGAGGCGCGCGGGCAGGCCGCTGGCCGCCGCGCCGCAGTCCTGCCCGTTCACCCACAGGTGCAGCTCGCCGCGCCCGCTCCGCTGGATGCCCACGCGGTCGCCCTCGCCCAGCTGGTCCAGGTCGCGGCCGTACTCCTCCAGCACCGAGCGGCCGTCCTTCAGCACCGAGCAGCCCGACACGATCCACGAGCCGCCCTTCAGCCCCGTGGCGCTGCTCGGGAACACCAGGCCCGCCGGGTCCTGCGTCGTCACGCCGATCTCGATGGAGCCGCTCCACGAGTTCACCTGAAACAGGGGGGGTGAGCGGAGAGGAGGGGCAGTCAGTGAATAACAAAAGGAACTTGGTCTGACACACACACCCCGCTGTGAGAGAGGGCTGGGGAGAACAGTGTTTGTGAGGTCCAGCAGAGCAGAACTTGTATGCGGACTGGACAGCTCACACTATGTGCTGTTATATTGTGCTATGGCTATGCACAGCAACCCGCTAAACTTGGCACAATGCGCAGCAATTGCCAAACTATGTGCAGAAGGTACATTATCACCCATATTTGCATGTTCAGGCAGGCTGAGTTCAGATTTGTATGGAGATGAGGGGAAGGATGACCTGGAGGACAAGACAAAGACAAAGATGAAAAGAACAGGGGAGATAGGGGAGGAGTGTAATGGGAAAGGAAGAGAGGGAGGGTGCACATGGCTCACAGAGCTAAGGGGAAGGGCCGGTGGAGGACACAGAGGAAGGACTGTGTGACTACTGTACATTGCATTACATTATTGTCATTTAGGAGATGCTCTTATCCAGAGAAACTTACACAGGTTACAGTTTTATCCATTTATACAGCTGGATATCTACTGAAGCAATTCTAGGTCAAGTACCTTGCCTGCGGGTACAAAGGCAGTGCCCCAGCAGGGAATCGAACCAGCAACCTTTCAGTTGCAAGTCCTGCTCCCTACCACTACACCACCCTGCTGGGGAAATGAGGCAAGTGAAGAGACACTTCATATGAGGCTGCTTACTACATCACCACAACGCTGCTGCAACATTACAGGTTGTGATATTTCACAGCAGCATTGAAGAGGTGTTGAGAGACCCTTGTGCATTCTCCGGGTGTAGGCGGAGATGACAAAAGTAAACAAAACCAGCAGGTGGACAGCCAAAATTGATACAAACACCACTATCAACAGCTATGAGGAAAGCTGCGCTGAACTGAGGCTTGCAGATAAGGTGCAGGGCCAAAACTGTGCACACACCCCACCGCTCCCCTCCCTTTTGTATTAGCACTTCTTCAGGACTCATTTGTACACACTTCTATTTCTCCTTCTGTCAATCTGATCTCCTGCGCTCCATGGCTGAGTTTCCACTGACCTGAGGTCATCTGGACCTATGGCAACCAACAAACTTCTACAGCAGATTGAATTTGGGAAACAGCAGGTCGGCCAAAATGGACTGGACCCGGAAGCGTGCTGCCCAACCCCAGATAGGACAAGGGTTAGCGCCAAGCCTAGACGAGTCAAGCAGACGTTGGCGTGTTTGTCCTGTAGGGCACCGCAGCCACAAAGTATCTTTAACAAGGCCTGCTCCTAGACAGGCAGCACAAACCCCTTCACATATTAATAATTCACGCTAGGAAAAAAAAATCCCAAGCAGCTCCAACACTGTTTGAAGGATGAACGCGCTATCACGACTGTTTGCCGCGGTCTCTCCAAAATGTGTTCAACAAAAAAACGTAAGCGCTACATTTCCCTTCCTCAGCCCACAGGCCTGGGAGCAAAAACGTTTATTTACAAAAAACGAATGCGACATTGCCGGGTGTAGACGCTACAGTAAACAGCCTGGCGCTGAGGATGTCCCGGGGTCAGCTGCACTTAAGTGGTTGGTGAGGCTCGCTTGGCATGAAATGCAAGCTGACGTGCTGGGCTGCATTGGAACAGTATACTGACAGCTAAGGTGGGTCAGTGGAAATGAGGCTGGAGCCTCCCTCTCTCTCTCTCTCTCTCTCTCTCTCTCTCTCTCTGCTATGTAAGGCAGTGTTACACAGGCCTGAAGATATAGGTTAAATGCCTACTGGCTGCCATGTGGAGAGGGCTCTCTCGTCAAGTTACGTAACACTGTAAGAGGGGCAGCCCCTGTGTTAGTTGCGGCTCTGTATGTACCACAGGCACTATGGGGAAGACTAAAATATCTCTCCTGCCCTTTCTGACTCCTCGTAGCCAGTGTCAGTGAGAGTGCTGAGGTGTCCCATCCAATGCTTTGCTGCTGGCCAATCCCTGTTTGCCGTTTTTAAACGCGCCACCTAGGGGCAGATGCTTCTCTGGACAACTTGCTTTCACATCCCTGCTGCTGATGTGTGGTGAGCGTTCTGGTGCAAATGGCTGCAGTAAATCACTCAGGTGGAAGTTGAGGTGAGTGACCCTCCTTTGCTGTAAAGCACTTTGAGAATGCTGAAAGGCAGTATACAATGTACTCCCTTATTATAATGATTACAACTATTATTGATATTCTGTGACTGAGAGTCATTGATGATGGCTCTGAACTTGTAATCAGAAGGTTGAAGGTTGAAAATCCACATTGGATACTGCCATCAGACCACTGGCCAAAGGAATTTGAGTAGAGCAAGCGCTGTTCTCTGAAAAACTTCAATTCAACCATGAATCTCTCACTGAAATGTGAAATTACTGTCATGATTCAAACCCTATATTTGGACATTCACTGTACACAAGGTCAACATCCCTTTGAAAGCTGACTACTGCATGCTTGTACCATCCAACCAAAAACTTACCCTGGGTTTCATTTCCAGACACATTTACTCTAAGTGCTTTTAATCCACAACTTCCTCCATCAACATCCAACTGCACTGGTAATATATCAATAAACTTATTACTTGTAGTTAACACATCTTTAAAATATCAGCTATGTAAGTACTCCTAGGCAAAAAATGGAATGAAATCTTCAAAGTTGAACTATGTTTCTACAAACCCCAAACTGCATCCACATGCTTACTGAGTTACAGAGCACATTTACTGAAATACAGTCATCTGTAAACGTCCAATTACAATCAGCACATGGGACCATGTTTAAGATGTACTTGTTTGCATTACAGATGCAAAACAAATGGCTGGCTTTTAATAAACTGCCATGTTAATCAGATGGTTGCATGGCAAACCACAACGGCGCTTGAGCGACTCTAACACAGAACAGCAGGACACGCACAGGAAACATGCACTTCATGTTTCTGAACGTAAAATATTCAACTGATCCAAAATGCCCACTGTGTCAATCATCAGTTTAATGAAAACTGAACAGCTTACTTTCAACACGACGACTCGACGTTTGTGCGGCACAGCACTGACAACACAGAGTAGATATCGGCAATCCTGTACAAACATAACGACAAAGTGAAAAACAAGGCAATAATGACAGCCTTGAAAATAGCCAAGAAATACATTAAGATAAGATACAACCCATTCGTAAATTCAGACATACAGCCCGCATCCCAAACATCATAACAAACCGTTAATCATATTGGGTTCGCTGCGCTGCACTCTGCAGCTTACGAATCTATACGCGATGATGTCATACTTCATTTTCCGACCAAATGACTTCATTGAGTTTCTGTTCGTCCACGCGCTATCTCACGGGGACGACCGGCTGTTGCAATTTTGCACGTAACTTTATGTAGTAGCATTTCTATGTTTGACGTGTGCTCTGTTTACCCCGCGCACATTTATGGTAAGAGGCCGGGGTGTCGCACGCCGTGCTCCTCATCCTGTTCTGATTGGCAAGGCCAGATACAAAATGCGCCTGGCGATTCTGCAAGACCTATTATGGGCACGGCCAGGTTACTATAAGCGTAAAGCGATTTGGAGCTGGCACCGCGGTTGGCACGACGACAGGCTTCGGCCGGAGCCATGCGTCGCCAGCTACGGGCAGGCGATGGAAGGGATACGCGCTGGCATGTTGTTGACACAGCGGCACAGATCGGTCTGTCATCACCGAGGCGGCTCGGTGGCATGCAGTCTGAGCGAGGGGCACTGACGCAAATATGGGAAAACCCGTTATAGCCATAAACACAGCCACATACAGCGAAATGAATTCGTACTGATAACAGTCTTCCAACCCATGCATAAACAACTCTAGCCAGCTAACTCGTGAAACACAAATCAGCTGCCTACAAACACAGCCGTGATAAATGTCCATTTAAAAGCGATACCATCTATCATCATTTACAAGATCAATCGCTGTCTGGACTGAGTCCTATCAATCAGTCTATTTTGAGAGGAAGAAAAAGAAATTGAGTGAACACAGTGTATTAACATTAACAAATGTATGCAAATACGGATAACTATGAAGGCTGACACGACTCCATGGCCAAAGAGCATGTTGTTTACATTCTTGGCGCTAGCTTGTCTTGATCTTACTCACTCACTGTCAGATTAAGCACACGCGGTATTACGTTCACAGCAACATGAATTGTATGTATGAGGAATCAGAGGGAAAATTAATAAATCAAGCAAGGTAGACGCAAAGCTAGCCAAGTCAGGCGCTGCAGGGGAGACGATCACACTTTTCATAGTTATAATAATGGCACATTTTCTGACTGCACATCTGCAAAGCAGCTACATTTGGGTTATCTTGGTGCACAGCTATTTGAACCATCCACAATCAACATCCACATCTAGCCCCACCTCAAACCCTTACTCCAAATTCCTTCGTGCTGCTGCCACAACACAACAATATGCAGTAAAGTCGGCTATCTGGAGAGGAATATGGGATTTTTGCTCTGGCTGTTAGCCAACATTAACTAGCCAACTAGCCAAATTAGCTAGGGGGAAATAATAAACATTGTGATTAGCTCACAAGCTATATGCGTTCAATATTCTCGCCTGAATATTATCAGCGCCATTAAACACCTGCTATGGGTGCCGGATCACCAGCAAAACGTCAGGGACGATGCACAGTCGGCTACCAAGCCACCTCATTACCTTTCAAAAAAGACCCCTCGTAGCGATGCTGACACACAGTTGCTATCTAGCAAACAAGGTAGCTAGCTAAGAAAACAACATTGCTAGCGACCTCCGATTTATCACTAGCTATTGGTTTACTAAGGTTAGGCCGGTCCGTTGCGAGTTATTCGTTGCTAACGCATTCTCGTGCCTCACTAATCGTCCTCCCCTCCTTCGCTGGTCGGTTGTCAAACCCATGCACGCCCCGCTCCGGCCGGATAGCAACCGCACACTGACCCCCGTCCAGTTCACTCCGTGAGATCTGTCTCTAACAACACCCCGATCTCTGCTCTCCTCCCAAAGTTACTTACCTTCTTGTCGATGCGGACTGTAAAGACATCACGGTCTCTCAGCGGCTCTCGACTCAGAACCAAGCCGTGGTTGAATTCTTGGACCGGCTGGTTGCGCTGAGCGGTTCGGTTCGAGTTCGATAGGCCGATCAGTTTTCCGCTGCGCGGGTGCAACTCGGCAGCCATCTTCGCTGGGGCGGCGCGTTTCACGACACTGCTGCGAGTTTTGCCCCGCTCCGTTGATTTCAATGGTGCTCTGGCCGCGCAGCATGCGCCACAGTTAAACGGCAGAAGGTCGATAACATACTATTGTCCTTTACGGCAGTGTGGCAACGCTGATCGTATATTCAGGGCTGGTGACAGGCTCTGAGCTTATGTTACCGTAACAGGCTGAGATGCTAGCAAAATTCGAATAAGGAGGAAGGCGAGGAAGCAGTTATATATTTGTACTAATGTGTGTTTGAGTTTTTCTCATTAAGGCAATACGTGAGCGCTAGTAAGGGGTTTGGCCAAAGCAAAGCGAATTAGCCAGCAGGCAAGCCACTGTTGCAACGGTAAATCTATTATGATGAGTCTGCAGTATTTTTGTTTCCCTAGCAGTGCAGCTGTTTATTGATTGCTAGAATAATACACCCACAGCCTATATATTCCTTGCAAAAGACCATAGCTACAGAAGGTGACCAGCCACGAGAAAGATTTAAACATCCATTGTGAATTGTCACATGCAGAGATATAAATAAACGACTTAAAGTCTTGACCTAAATGGAATTCAGTCGGAATTGTTCCAAAGGATGTACGAAACTTCTTCCAGATGTAAAATATTCAGATGCAGTTGTGAGTTTATCCACACAATTCTTAAAATAGAAGTAGCCTAGAAGCGTGATAATTTAAGGATATTTTTACAGTGCAACCATGTGGCAAGCTGCAGTTGAATCATTCAATAACTCTGCAAGTGAGTATATAAATAAACAGCTCTATTAGTATTAATGTCACCAAAGTCTTCATTAAGACTGTAATCATCATCGTCATAATTATCATCAAAAGTCTGCAGATGCGCCATTGCAATTGAGAATTTGAGCCAGTTTAATGTTTTCTGCTATACACTTGGCACGATTATCTCGTTCAGCCGCCTGGGGGCGCAATGACACAGAAGTCATTATTCCAAATGTGAAAAAGTAGGCGCAAGGAGCAATTATCCGTAATGGGAATAAGTGATGCGACCAGCATCTCGCTGTTGACGCAAGCGATCGGAATAAGCACCGGGCGGTACAGCATTTGAACCAGTACCAGTAAATTACAAACACACAGCATTTATGCACACTTTTTGTAGAGAAAGTCAAATTATATGACAATTTACTCGAAGCATAGCTGGACAAAAACGGAACATTTAATAACTATCCACGTCTAAATATGTATGTTTGTGAAACACGTCTTTCAACTCTCAGCCTTTGCATGACAAAGCAAGTGTCTTACCCGCTACACTTCATTTTATAGGTCCAGGAATACCTTGTGACTTGTGGCACGTGTAAAGATGATTGAAATATGCACACATTGACTCCAAGCTTTACCACAGAAAACGAAATCAAACCGAATATAAAATAACTGCCCACAGAGGTTCCATTCTATTAATTTAGTCCAGATTTTTTTTTTACTTATTTTGAAAGACCAAGACAATAGACCTGTCATCAAGGACAGATCCATTATTGCAAAAGCAGTTGTCTTACTCTCCACAGCAGGGGTGTGTATTTCCCCTTTGACTTGCAATAAAGCAATAATGTCACAGGCTGCAAATCTTTAACAGAACAAGTTAATTCCACAGCAAAAAGAGCATGATGTTATGTTTTGATGTTATGTTTTTAATTAAAAATAAAACATAGTAAAGCACACTCCAGCACAATTTTTGTGACAAAACTTGAGTCTAAATCCATATCTATAAAGTTTGAACTGTGAACTTCTATCAGCATCATGTCCATTCAACCAATCCCTTGAACCCATTCCCTGATGCCTTTGGATGCTGTATTAAAAATGCAAAACACAGCATATGTAGCCATCTGTACATATGCATAACATAAAGCTCTAATTAGCAGTAAAGACTGTATGACCCAATAAGACAATGTGGTTTGTAAATTATTTATTTATTTATTGCATTTTCTTAGCTTACCAGATGCTCTTATCTGGAGCAGCTTGCATATCTTACATATTTTCCATTTTATACATTCAGACAGCTGGGAATTTACTGAGGTGATTCAGGGGTAAATGTCTTGCCCAAGTGTACAACAGTATTGCCCCACCTGAGAATTGAACCAGCAGTCATAAAGAACCAGATTTTACTCAAACACATGCACACACAATCATGCATGCATTCAAACAAACACACACACAGATTTGCGCCATGAAGTCAGCAGAAATCTCATTGATAATCTCTTTCCCTGTAAAGGTGGAATTCACGCAACACATTTCTCTCACTACACATCCCATAGTGCAAACACCGGCTGGAGGATGGGCACATCTCCAGTGATGTCATCCATACGACTCAAGGAGATCTTGGCCAATGAAATCCACCCTACCCCAATGTAATGAAACAAATTGATTTCAGCTGTTGCAGACTCCTGGTAATTATCAGCAAATGACACAACTCAGATGTGAATACAGGTTTAAGTTGTAGGAACATGCACCTTAACCAGTAGAGCCACTCATTCTATTTCTGGACAAATGATAAAATATGAAGAAAGGAGGAACTAGTTGTTTAAACTTGGCAACAGCATTATACATATGGCAGGTCTAGGGGTGATCTCTCAGATGCATGCTGCATGTCCATCACAACATCATGGCATTGAAGAATTTTGGTCATGCTCTAAGGCCTCTCATTGGGTCTAATCCTGCTGATGCAATCATACATTGCATAGTGGTCCTTTTGTGGTCACAGTATGAAATTGTATGTAAGGATCTCTTCTGCTTTGTAAAGATCTACTCAAGCAGGTGATCCATCCCAGAAGGGGGAACTGTTCTTAGCACTGCTGATTTGGCACCTCTGCATGTTAGCTTAGTTAGCTTATCATCCTTCCTCTCTCTTGTCTCCTTTAACTATTCTAAACATAAAGCCCACACAGAAGCATTAGGGAACCAGGGCAACCAGGGCAGATCAGTGGGCTTTGTAACCCGACTGCAGTTTTAGGAAGAAGCAATCCCGCTGTAATTGTCTCAGGAGGAGCCGTTTTCTGAAGTGCGGTCTGGAATAGCTCGCCTGCCGGTTGCCAGATTTACCTTTGTGCTGTCAGCTGGCTAACATAATTAAGGACTTAGGTGAGCTCGAGGAGACGCTTACTATGATTACACAACTTCTGCATGGACGCCAGCTCTGCTGGGAAGCTTGAGGACCCAGTGTTCAAATCCGCATCTGCTGCCACATCAGTGTGGAGTACAGTAAATGTGTACTGCCCAGGTCCTCCTGGGTTTCCTCTGGGAGACCACAGTTGCTCCCACAGTCCAAAGACATGACTCCCAGGCTAACTGGCATCAGCAAATTGTCCCCAGTGTTTGTGTGTGTGTGTTTGTGCAAGTGCATGTCGGCCGCTGTGTTCTTCTGTCTGGGATGTGGTCCCTAGCTTCCAAATTCTTTCCTTCCCAGGTCTGGTTCCAGCTCACGCCGCTCCTCTCCAGGATATCTGACTGATGCTATCTGATCGCTGTCTGATAAATCTGTGGGACGGAACTGCTGCCGCCTGGGAGATACCCACGATTCTTTTGATATCCTTAAGAGGATTTTTTTGGGGGGGGTTCGTCTGGACATGCAGATAAGTGTATATCTACATTCACTTCAAAAGCTGTATTTGCTGTTTGGCCTTGGGAAGTGTTCCAGACATGCCACCCTCACTGGGAACTTCAAATCACTTGGAACCACAGACAGATATCCCAGATATCCCAGACAAAATCCCAGATATCCCAGACATGGTTAACTAATTTGATTCATTGTCTTAATTTTTCAAAAACTTTTTAAATATCAGATGCAAGACTGTATTAGTCCCTTGTCAGCTCATTTTTAAGCATGTCCAGTCAGAAGTAATTACTGGACTAATAGAAATGTAGAAGATGTGTCAGTTGACAGAAGTCAAGGTCTGGTTAAAGAACAGGTTCATATGGCACAGGTTTCTTTTTTGCACTGTTTCCAGGCTGCTAAAAGCTTGGGCCTGCCACAGCAGTGATCTGATGAGGAAAATTTATCACATTTTAGCTGAAGCGAGCATGGTCACACTTGCTTAAAGTTGCTTAAAAACATTAACCAAGGGGGTTGCTTTACAGGTTAGGGGCTATCACTGCAGGAGTGTGCATCAAGGATATATAGAGCAATAGACAGTAGCGGCTTTCAACTACCTTTACTTCTGTGGCAGACTCCATTTAAACACAGACTGAGGTGCAAATTCAGAAAGCCTAGCACTCACAGCATTCTAAGCTAAATACACTTACATTAATTGCTTAGCATACGTTCTTATCCAGAGTGACTTAAATAGGTTACAGTTCTCACATGTTATCCATTTATACAGCTGGATGTTTGCTGAGGCAACTTTGGTTAAGTACCTTGCCCAAAAGTACAACAGCAGTGCTCCAACAGGGTATTGAACCAGTAACCTTTTGAGTTACAAGTCCTGCTCCTTACCACTGATGAATGATTGATGATTGATTGATAGAATTATTGATTTATTAATTACATGACACTGCCTCAGTTGCACCCCAGGCCTCGCTACACCAGGTGGCACTGTGCCTCAGCGCACTCAGAAAGGACTTCATGCTGGCTTAAGTAACTATTACTGACGATGCTGTAAGAGGTCGCTGGGACAGCAACACAGCACGTAACAAAGGAGAGGATCGTGTCAGTTACAGCTCTGACAGGGCCAGTCTCTGTACTGTGGATAGTCTTCAGCAAACAAAGCATTAAAAAAGCTCTGCTCTCATCAGGTCAGAATACACGCAACACTGCTGGTGTGCTCGCTTTCTCAATTGACAGGCTGGTGGCTGAGCTGGATTTGCGGTGCATTGGCCCGACGTCAAACCTCAACCCCAGCTAATAGGATGTGGCGCAAATAACATTTTGCTGATTGCTAATAACAGAAGAGCATATAGCAGCCTCACCTCCCCCACCGCTACACACACATACAACCAAGGATTCGCATATGCACAGCTGAGTAGAGAGACCTGAGGTCAGTAGAAAAACCCCCCAGTTGTGAGCACAGGCTAAGCTCAGACATCTCACCATGCCAGTCCTGCAAACCCTGCAATGACATTGCTACCATGATGTTGGTGAGACGGTGCAATGGAACGCCCTGGTGGTGCAAGGCGTCGTGGTAGTTGAGGGGGGCGTGGGGGCAGGATGCAGGGATCAGAGCGCGGATCTCTCCTGTGACGCACCTGGGCTTGCTCGTGCTTTAGCGCCATGATCTCTGGCAAAGGGTGGGCTAATCCTCCTCCGCCCTGATCTGCCTCCACCCCCCTGTCCCTCTCCGCGGGCTCCTACTGCAGTCAACCAGATGCCAAGGTCCATCATGGACAGCAACTTGACAGCGAAGCCCACCGAGACACTGTTTTACAGGAGACCCTCACTGTTCACTGTACGCCACCAGTGATGGATGTATGCAAAGGGGTCATTGTTCCCGACACAAAAACAGCACATTTAATGTAATGTAATATTGCAATAAACAAGTGATTAATGTGCATATTTATGCAAAATTAAATAAACACATTTGCTCTGTGAAATGACAAATGCATGACACGTGAATATGTACTTAATGGGCTGAATATTTCATCGTCCAGATGACCAACCTATGGATTTCAAGTATAAAGGTAATTCAATGTTGTACGTGATTCATATTTAAGACCAATATTAAACTCATTGTTAGGGATGGGAAATTTTTTTTCTCTGATGAGTGACCCCTTGCACAATCTTCTCATTCTTAGGGGTGACTTGCACAGTTTTATTCAACTCCTCCACCGTCTGTAGAAGGAAGAGGAAAGAGGGAACCCACTTTGATGTGTGAGAGTTGATGTCAACATGGGACAGGAGCTCTCCCTGGCAGTCATGTCTGTTGGAATGGTGATTCTCGGGGTTGGGGGGTAGCTATGAGGTGTTTACTGCAGAGGCCCTGGCCCCCCCTGGACTGCCCCTGGACGGCTTATCCCCACAGACTGGATTCAAGAGAGGGGTGGAGAGAGTGATGAAATGGTGAGTGGGCGTGGTCGGAAGCAAACATGTTTGGAGGGTGGGGGGAGTCTTTGGGGTCTGTGTGTGTGTGTGTGTGTGTGTGTGTGTGTGTGTGTGTGTGTGTGTGTGTGTGTGTGTGTGTGTGTGTTGGAGGGGGTTCTGAGTTTCTAAAGCCTCTTGATCATCCCTTACCACTCTGGCAGAATTATCCTAATAGTGCATGACAAGTCTCCTTCCCTAAGATGCAGGGCCCGTAATCCCGCTCCAACATAATGAACTACGGTGGATTTCAGGGCCACAGCCTCCTGGGCTCCCTCTGCTTCTTCACGTCCTGCTCTGAGCAAGGCGAGGAAAGAGAGGAGAGAAAGAGGGAGGGAGGGGGAACGTGAGATGAAGGGATGATCCGCACAGCCGCCCATGGGAAGTAGAACGTGGTGGATGTAAAAGTTGCAGACTTTACAAAAAGATAAACTGAAAAAGGACTGAAGAAACTGTCTCTGGATTTTACAGATTTATTGCCTCCACGCTCCTGTTGAAATCCACTCGGAAAGAGACTAGCAGAGTAAGTAAAGTTGGGTTACATTCAGTGGTGCTTGGCTTTTTCACAGTTAAAACTATATTGAAAATAATAATCCTGTTTTGGGGAGTGTACTCATGAATGTAGGAAATACACAGAAATAGAAATATTTCTGTTGAATCTGAATGTCCAGAAAACTTCATTTGTGTGGTAGTGAACGTTGTGTACTCTTATAAGACAACAACAGAGCTGAGCTGTTGTGCATACCTGTATACATACATATGGAGACAGGTTTTTGGATATTGCAGATTAGCTATAAAAAGGGTAGCAAACTGCAGCTGTGCAACAGGTTTCATTTTACAGTTAGGTTACCTTGCAACGACATTACATTAAGCCAAGGCTGTGTCCCTCTAGTGCCAAATCAAACCAAAAAACCCCCACCTTGTGACAACTTCTATAACTTCAACAACTGAAATACCAGCTCATTTTGTGTTACAATGGAGAAGCAGGTCAAAATATATTGCATGCAGTTCATTGGATACATAAGCATGACACTAGCAGGTCTTAAACCTTCAACAGTGGTGGAGAGCATATGATATGGACTGAACATGTAATTAGCTAGCGGAGACACCAAGCCAGTGGCTTTGACGTTTGGTTTGTCACTCTTCCTGAATTTTAATGGGTCACCTCACTGAGACTCACATTTTAAGCTCTTACTAGCATTGACACTTCAATATTGGTGGTTACATCTGTCTCAGTACCTGCTGATGCATAGGTGTCTACAGTATCCAGTGTTGTATCTACTGGTACTTATGGTATGGAATGGTATAGGAATTCACTACACCTTTTTTACCCATGTCTCTTTCCTGTTTCCACAAAGGGAAACTCTATAATCACTACTGTAGAAAGTAAAAAAAGGTATCATTGTAGTTATGACATGGTGTAATAGTTCACACCCACAGTCTGACAGCTCTCTCACTGGAAGTAATGTAAAGTGTCTGAGCTGGTAAGAACTTAATAATAAGTTAACATTAACATTAATTGTTAATATTAACCTAGTCAAAAATACAAGGTGGGCAGTTCGATAGTCATGAAATGTCTGTTGGCAAGTGTTTGTGTTTCAACTGTGTGTTTTCCACTCACTTGCCCACACCTGGCCAGGAGAATCTGCCTGGTAACAATGAAAATTAAGATGAAAGAATGGGGAGCTAAGAAAAGCCATTTCAGGGAGTAAATACAATGCTCTCCTGTTTCTACAACCTAAAAGAGACAGAAGTTTTAGTGACCATAGGGGGCTCACCCTCGAGAAGATCCTTCGACATTCACCACACTTTGAAAGAATTTTATATCCTCCCCGCAAAATCAAATAATAAAAATATAAGGCCTAATAACTGCAGCCCCCACATCTTGTTCTTCCGCTATGTCGTAATCTCTTGGTCTGTTCAGTTGTTCAGTGGTGGTTTAATTACTTGTCCAATGTTACAGCTAACCAGCTAATTAATAGTTAAAACCCAGCTAACTCCTATGGGAGATTGTAGTATGCAGGGACCCACCTGTACCAATTAACCAAACTCGTTCCTTATTTCTGTATCTGAAACAAGATGCGTTGGACAAAAATCAAAGGGACGTGGAATTAAACGGATTATAATTAACCCAATTAAGAGATACAGTGGATAGATTGGATTGAGTGTCCTCAGGATGCTCAAACCATGGTGATACTTATCTGCGAAACGCTCTCCCTTAGTGAGAGGTCGCCGTTTTATATGCTTATTTTATAATTAGAGAGCCTGTTCTGACCACGGTAATCCCTTAACGAACTTTATGGCAGTGCGGAGCAAGAGATGACTTCCACGGAGTCCTCGTGCCGATAGCGGTTTGACCTCCAGGGAGCTGAAGTTAACACTGAGAGCTTCCAATACACTGACCTCATTTGTGAAATATTACTCTTACATTATCAATCTCCACAAATGAATCGTAAAAATTTATTAAGCTTTTCACGACTGCTGGATGCTAGATATATTTTAATCTTTTGCAGTTTACAAAAACGGTTGCCGGTTGATTATGTTTGACAAAATTTATGGATCAAATACCCTATTTATGGCGGCCAACCTGTGTTTCCTGCCAGCGCAGCTGTGAACATGGGCAGACGCCAGCGGAGTGCAAACAGAAGGTCGCTCAAACCAGAGGGCAGATTAAATCCGAACTTTTGACTAACGGACAATCGCAAGCCTAATTCAATTAGAGCTTTCACTTTGGCGATGAATCTATCGCCTTGCAACGAAATGAAAGCCTGGCCAGCTGAAACCATTCCATCATTCTGAATTAATGGGTGGCTAAATTTTTCATGTGACGCCAACCTGAGAGGGCGTGATTCTTTTGCAGTCAGTGCGAGCTCCTTCAACAAGCAATGAAGCGTTGAGCGCAAATTAATGGCACCTCTGCAGACAGAGGTATCTTCGATGAGAGATCATTTGCTCCAGCCATATTCTGAGGGCCGAGTGTCTTCCTCATTATCTTGAGAGGCCCTATAGTAGGCACGCGGCCCAAATCACTTAGCCAAAGATATCTAAACATGAATCACGTGCTTTCCACTGAGTGACACCTCAATAAGCCATTTCAGAACACATTTTACGTTGAGTAATGAAACAAATGAATAGATAATGAAGCAATTATTCATGTACCTTACCCTGCAGAATTGTCTGGTGGTAATGAGGACTTTTGTGTGGAGAGGTGGTAATTAGTTTGTTCTCCAGTGTTATAATAAACTTGTCAGAGGAATGACAGGACTCAATATTAAATTGCCAGTAATGCTGGAAAAATACTAATCATAATCATAGTCCCTGTCAGATTTTTTTCAGTCAGTTATTGGAATCAGCATATTCAGTTGCTGCTTGTAAATTTATTCGGAATGGAATATCAAGGCTGCCAAAATACCACTGCCAATGAAACATGAGAACGAAATACTCTATTTCCTAAATGTAACATTTTTGAATGTTAGCAGTCGTAATGTCTAAATTTAGTCTTCATATATCCCTCACAACAGCTATCTTTTAACACAAAACAGATCAAAGCTCTGTGGTGAAATATGCTGTTGCCTTGTGACTGGTAAAATAATTTTCCAAGCCTAACTTTCACAGAGGATTCATTTTGAATAATCTAATGGGTTTGTGTTAAAATAACTTATACATTTGAAATCAGCTGTCTTTGGCTGTCGACCCCTCAGAGGCTAGATTAGGAGAATCCTCAGATGGTGCTTTCTTTGTGACATGTCTCCAGTTCCATGAATGTCAAGATCAGAATATGTCTGCTTACAGTGCAACCATAGATGTATCCCATCTAACCTGCTGGTAGGATGGTCTGCACTGCTGATGTTCAATGCAGCTTACAGCTCTGTTACTAAGGCAACAGCCTCCAGTCATTTTGAAGGTCTGAAGCTGTACCAGTTAAGTGAATGCATTGTGAATGGAGGTGACACATCAGCATAGTTCCAATAATTCAAAACACTTATGGCTGTTCTTTGCTTCATAGCACAGCAAATTAATTGCCTGAGATGCACGTTATTGGTATATTACATTCAGATAAAAATGAACAGTGATGTAATTGGTTAAACACATATTTGAGTGTTTTTTTGCTTTTTTTTCTTGGAAATTGTTACCAAAACCCACTGAATGGGATTAATCTCTTGGGCATAAGTCTACTGAAACTTATCATTCATCTGACAGTGCAAATCTGCCTTTTTTAATTTCATTAATTTTAATTTTAATTAATTTCTTTCTATTAATGCAACAAACTGCTTCTTGATGCATTGCTTCGTGATACACTGTCTTTCACCAGCTGACTCTGGAAGGTAGCTGGCAGGAGACACAGGGAATGAGGGGATTGAGGGGGGCTTACAATGATGGTTTAAAGTGAGGGTTAGAATAGCGGGTGTGGAGTTGCAGTAAAGGGATGGGGATCAGATGGAGGTTTGTGGGCACCAGTGGGCCGGAGATCTCGAAGTTAGCAGGGAGGGTGGGGGAGCCCAGGATTGAAGGATAGTACACAGGAAAGAATATAACACCAGCATTTAACATCTCTGTTCCTCAACAAGTAGTAATGTTGTATTATCCATTCCCTTTAGAAAAAAATGAATACATCCAAATCATGCCAGCTATGTACTTGGCCCTCTAGGCACCCAAGCTACATGTAGCCAGGAAGCACTCACTCTTCTTACAATGCATTGTATCACCTGTAGTAATTACAGGGCCTAGATAAGGGTGGTTTAAAAACTCATAATCATCTGAAAATTATAAAACATCTGAAACGCTCTAGTGCCTTGTAGATTGTATCACAGGGTAGGCCCACATCCTAAGACTTTTTTTCTGGTATATGCGAGTTCCATTATTTTGGCTCTCTTTCTTCATCGCTTGCATTTGCAAACATACAAAATTGAAATGGGGAAGAAAGTGACGCCTTACTCCCTCTCCCTTGCTCCCCTGTCTCAGGTCACAGCCCTGCCATGGACATTGGTGGCTTGGAGACGGTGGTGGCCAACTCGGCCTATGTGGCGGCCCGCGGCAGCGTGGACGCTAACGCGGCCGCCACCATGCGGGACAAGAAGATGCGCGCCAAGCTGAAGCTGCCGCACATCAAGCAGTGCGAGCACATGAAGACCATGGTGGACTCGGCCTTCGACAGCATGTGCGTCCGGCAGCCAATTGGCAAGCGCCTCTTCCAGCAGTACCTGGAGAGCGAGCCCACCCACAAGTCCGCCTGCGAGCTGTGGAAGGACATGGAGGACTACAACGTGTCTGAGGAGAAGGACCGCACGCAGAAGGCCCAGAAGATCGTCAACAAGTACTACGACTCCGCCTCCAAGACCTTCTGCAGCTTCCTGGAGGAGAAGGCCATCGCCCGGGTCAAGGCTGACCATAAGAACATCCGGAACGACCTCTTCAAGGAGTCCGAGCAGCAGCTTCTCAAGCACCTGGAGGCCAAGGCCCTGGATGGCTTCAAGAAGAGCATGTACTTCCTGCGCTACGTGCAGTTCAAATGGCTGGAAGGCCAGTCGGTCAACGAGGAATGGTTCATGGACTTCCGTGTGCTGGGCAAAGGAGGGTTCGGGGAGGTGCATGCCTGCCAGATGAAGGCCACGGGCAAGATGTACGCCAACAAGAAGCTCAACAAGAAGAGACTGAAGAAACGCAAGGGCTATGAGGTAGGAGGATGAAACATCATGATGCAGCTTATTTCTCTGCGAACAGTAGATAAAAGTAGTTTCAGTTCTAAGGCTCAAAACAGACAGTGAAGGGAAGAAAGTTCTTCATCTGTGGAGCTGGACATCCGTTGAAGGGTCTACCCTCACAGTTCCTGCACTGCCATGTAGAACAAAACTCTATTGGCTGACTCAGCAGTTTTTTTTATTTATTTATTTATCTTCAGCTTGACTGAAGTCAGTCTCCACAGTTCACATCGTTTTTTGACCGCATGTCTCTCAGGGGTACCAACCATGACATTATTGTTTACGATGCGTGCTATGTGTTGGCTTGTCCATAGCACTCAACAGCTTAGGGGAGCTGCAGGCCTGGAAGGCCATAATGTCATGGCCATAGTGTCTTCTGCTTGTTTCTTCTGTGTTTATTTTGAGTTATTATTTGAGCAGGTCAATCGGTTAATTTTTAAAAGGTAACTCCAGTGGGAATTTTTGCATTGAGGGACTGTCATAGCCCACCCCTGGCTGACCCACAAAGTCACAACATAGTATTTTATCCTGGGAGACAGACCTGGGAGATATGACAATACAGCAGGCATTACACAGGCACAAAAGAGAGGAGATCAGACAGCTCATATAATTCAGTACACTGCACATTCCTTACAGAGTGGTCATCCTTACATTCTGTAATCTAGTGAGACATGCAGAGGATTCTGGGTTACCTGTGAGCATGGACAGACACACAAAACAGAACAACTAAACCTCCCAATAATTCTACCTGCTATTGTGTTACTTGTGTGACAGACAGTAAAATAAACAGATTCTGTAATCTTAAAATAACACACATGTATTGTATTTTACTCATTGTAAAGACACATACTCAAAATACACAATATTTTTCATTAAATATATTCAAAACACTTTGAGCTCCACTACACACATACTACCACTGGCTGACTAAATCCTACAGCAGATCTAAGTGCTGCAATATTCAGATGGTCCCTTCACTGTCCTCTTGAGACATGGATCAAAAAAGCAATAACCCAGGTTTATTCTTGAACTCATCTGTCCACAAGGAAACTAAGAGATCACCCTAGGAAACTGGTGACCGTGGCATCGCGATTAACGAAATTACAAGGTGAGAGGAGTGAAAGGAAGGGATGTTCAGAGAGGGAGAGGGAGAAGGAGAAAAGGAGGGGAGGCAGGTGAAAGGTGAGATTATGGGAGTTATTTGAGTGCTGAGAATTAGTTTAAACTCTAAGCGGGCCGCATTTGCTCAGGGCAAAGAGGCTTGCGGGCTGCTGATTAAAGCTTAAGGGCGGGGGAGAAACAGAGTCCATTGCAATCATGCTCCTGCTTGTCAAAGCATTACTGGGTAATGGAGATTAACCTTTTACATACACCAATCTAAACCAGTGCACAGAGCAGCTCTACTCCACAAAGAAACAGTTAACTATGAAATATTTTTCTTAATATATTTTATCGAGAGCAATGAATATATTTGGTGTCTGGGGGTGTATTTTACAGCCTACATGAATTGGCTTTTTCAAATGGATTCTGCTGGTTGATATATTGACTCAGAATGTCGAAATTTCAGACACACCCTTATGGGGGCTGGTGTATCTAATGTAATGTGGTGATTTGAATTTCTGGGTCAATTCCCAGCAATATGGAAAAGATCACATTATTATTTCTTGTTCTGATGCTTTACTAATAAATAAATTATTAATGTAAAAGAAATGACATTTCACAAGCAGAGACAAGAGACACCTGCAACTTATCTTATGGGATTTAAACAAATAAAATAGCCTGTGCTAAGATAATGGGGCAGGTTTCAGCTTCTGTGAATTTTCTTCACTTGAAACTGAATGCCAGGTTAAAGTGGATTCCTGAATCACCTGATTCTGTCTAAAGAGGTTTGACACAGTTTAGTTTCCTCTTTTCAAAAACGGAGAACACCGTGTGCAGCTCATGAGCACCTAAGAGCATCAGCTGGATTTGTGCCCTCTAAGTCATGACTTAAACTCTGACCCCGCCCTCCCCCCGCACTCCTCGTCCCCCCCAAAGTCAGGCTTGAATGCAAAATTGTTTCAGTTTCTGTCTGTAAATCTGCCTTATGTAAGTTTTCAAGCAAGAGGATGTGTTTGTGTTTGACTGGGAATACAGTCCAGCTCATTGTTTTTTTTGTCACAGCTTACCACTGCTCTTATTGGCTGAATCAATTCTCCACCTAATTCCCTGCAACTAATTCTCACCTCACCTCAGCTATCGTGCATTGAAAGTTCTGCCGGACAATATCAGTCCCCCGTGGGAATGCTGCACTGCACCAGTTGAGTTCCCTTTGTAAAGTGCTTTCAGATCTGATTAAAGGTAAAGGCACTATACAAATGCAGAAAAATGTGGGAAACAAGTGACTGACATTAGGACATGGGTGTAAATTCTGGGAAGTTTCGTATTGGTTATCCGATTTAAAATGTCAAGGATAATCACTCATGAGGAATAAAACTGGAGCTCACTACTTCAGGCATAATTCACTGAAAACCATAATTCCTCTGTACTGTTTTTGTGTAAATACTGATAAAAATGCATCACTGAACATTTGGTAGCAAATGCAGGATAACCAGAGGAATGGAAATGAGGAGATCTAAAATTAGCCATAATTGTTTAGGAGTATTTTTTGTTGCCTCTCTTGACGGTCAAAAGTTTCTGTCAACAAGCACTATCTCAGAACTCCAAGGAGAAACGATAAAAGATTAGTCCTATTAGCTGGGAGATAACTTGTTTCACTGATAAGGTGCCCCATCTAAAATGGAGAATAAACTGGTGGTCTGAGCAGTCTCAGAGAAGAAACTACACAAAGTATGCACAGTCTCATGGGTGGGAAGGGTAGGACTCACTGATTGACAGGTGGGAGTGATTGGTCATTGGACCACATACTCACAGTGACATTGGTGTTCTGGTGGTGTGATGAAGTTGCTTCTCCTATCCATTTTGTGTCTGAAAATAATACAGTGCCCCCTATTGGGGAACTTTAGCAATTACTTCTTGGGTTTGATTTTGATTGCATGTGGTGACGTCTGGAATGAAACATAATGGGTGTGTGTACAATTTTCTTTCTTTTTTACTTAAATGCTTATTTGTTCATTATGTGTTGCCAGTTAAACAGCCATTAATGAGTAACTTACTCCTAGTTAGCGTAACCTTATCATAGCTTAGATAGCATAGCATAAGTAGCATAACCTGCACACTCATTAACAGCCTTACACCAGAAGGTTTTAACAGTTATTACAAATACTAATAGATTGGGATGGACTGGCTCTAAACGCTATAGAAATCTAAAAAAAAACAGCCATCTAAAAAACAGCCACACCCAAATAATTTCATCCATTTTAGATTGGTGGTGAGCTATAATGATTATAAAGGCATTATACTGTTGCCCCTCCTGAATAAAGTCAGCACAGGAAAGTGCATTTAACGGTAAGTGCCATGCATAGGTGAGGGTCACCTTCAGTCTCTTTACTGTCACTTGCAGCCCCTGAACTGGCAGCATTCCTTTGCAGGGGAATTGATTTTGGATGTCTGTGTTTCCTCCGCCTCCCCCTCCTCCCCTCCCCGTGCCCCTGTGTGTCAGGGGGCAATTATTGAGAAGAGGATCCTGGCAAAAGTCCACAGCCGCTTCATCGTGACGCTGGCATACGCCTTCCAGACCAAGAATGACCTCTGCCTGGTCATGACCATCATGAACGGAGGAGACCTCAGGTGGGCGCTAGTGGCCACAGATCAGTCCTCCATAAGATGGCATTCTGCATGATGTGAGGCATTCACTTACCCAGCGCTGATTGGAGATCAGTATTGCTAAGGAGAGTAAAGGTGAGTGTGTGAGTGGTTGGAGTGTAGCCAGGATCTGTGAGGACAACCTGGAAAGAAAGTGGTGGAAGTGTGCTTGGCACAGCAAGCAGCAGGCATGATCTCACTTTCACACACTTTCACACACATGCTCACACACACACACACACACACACACACACACACACACACACACCTCCTTACCCTTGGCCTTCCCTCTGAGCACACCGGCTTGCTGTTGTTCTGAGCCCCCTGCTAATCTGTCTAGAGGATCAACATCCTGGCTAATCTGTGTGTGGGCAACCAAGTCCTCCACAGGCAGAAACAGCAGGGAGGTTCAAACTGTCCCTCAGCGTGCTCTGAAGGACTGCTGCAGTCTCTCTCTCTCTCTTTTTTCTCTCTTTCTCTCGCTCCCTCTAGCACACCATACCCTGACTAATAAAAAAACCAACATATCCTGCACCTATAACAGCTTTTTAATTCTTTCCTTTGATGGTTGGTTCCACCCAAAGCTGTAACAGCTGTTAGCACTGTCTTAGTCATCTCTAAAACACATATGGATCAAAGGTCAGACTTAATCTGGCACCAGACCAGTGACACCAACCAGGTGTTTTAACTTAGTGAATACACTTTTCCTTCTGTCTCTCATACACACACACACACACACACATAATGAAATCTCTCTCCTCACCTCTCCTCTCTGAACTGCAGGTACCACATGTACAACGTGGACGAGAAGAACCCGGGCTTCAAGGAGCCCCGAGCCTGCTTCTACACGGCCCAGATCATCTGTGGCCTGGAGCACCTCCACCAGCACAGGATCATCTACAGGGACCTGAAGCCGGAGAACGTCCTGCTGGACGACGCGGGTACTGCCACCCTCCGCCCCGCTCCATCACGTCACCCTCGACCACCCTCCATTCTGCCATCTGCAGTGTGCCTGTGTGTGTCACTGTCCCAGTTGTGGTGCTGGCCAGCAGCCCCCAACCTCAATTCCCAAATGACTACATCCAGCAAGAAACCGTCGGCTGACGTGCACCATACAGTGTCTCATACTGCAGTGGGAACATTACCTATTACACTATCATTGCTGAGTGGCAGCCGAACACCCCATGACATGCTTCTGAGCTCTGGTTATGCTCTTCTGGTGTACTTTTCTGCTCACTAAGCTCAAATTCTTTTATAACTCTTTTATAAATAATGATGTTGACATGCCCCAGTTGAAAACCTGAAAAAACCTGTATTGAAAACCTGTACCTTCTGCTGAAATCTGACACCGCCTAATTAGCCTAGCTACATTTGGCCCCCTGTAGCTCCTCTTCCTCTTACCTCTGTGTACCAGTGCCTTAGAGGTGTCTTTGGATTGTTGTTATTGATGATTATGTCTCGGGTAAACCTGCTGCCTCTCGTCGCCCTGTGATGTTCTGTGGTCTCACGCCCCTGTGTCCTTCAACAGGACACGTCAGATTGTCTGATCTGGGTCTCGCTGTGGAGCTGCCGCCTGGGAAAGACAAAACGAAAGGCTACGCAGGGACCCCAGGTCAGTAATTTACAAAGGATCCACACTCAGCATTTCCAAACAGAGACAAGGCGAAATGACTCAGTTCAAAAAATTCTTGGAAACCTTTTTATTTATACCTAGCTCAAAATTGTTGCCTATTTAAAGACCGCAGTAAAAAAGGCATACGATCAAAGCAACCCATGTAAAACAAAAGGCTATGTGGAACCCCCTGGTTAGTGAAAATAACATAATAGGGAAGAAAATGAAGGTCCAAAACACCTATACTTTCACCTACACAGGTATCCCTCAAGTCTTCCATTATGGTTTTGGTCATTTTGGTGGCCTGATTGGTTTGATTGTGGACAAACAACTCAAAGGTAGTTAGAAGGTAAAACGGATGATCTGATCAAACAAGGACATGGGATGACTCATCAGCATCTGCTCTCAAAGATGTGGTCCCTTCTTTGTGAAAGGCCAAAGATGTGGTCCCTTCTTTGTGAAAGGCCCCCCCATCTGTCCTTGTCACTCAGTACACTTCTGTCAGAGTGGCTTGCAAGGTTACATAGATTACCTAACATTGCGTTACCTTGGATTACATAAAATATCATCTGTAAGGATACATACAATAGCTTTGAAAAAAATATTTTGTATGTTAAAAAACTGAATAGAAACTCAACTCAATTCTCTGAGATTCTGCTAAGCTTGAAGTCTTAGAATTTGCTTTCAGACTCCTTTATTGGGATACAAAGTCTTCCCTGTTCTCTTTCTTTAGTTCAAAGTCTTGTGCTTTCTGGCTGTCATCCAGCAAAGTGCAGCCAAGGACATAAGGATCTTTGAAGGAGTGGGGTGTGTTCTCAGGCAGGGGTCCCAACACTGGCTCAAGAGGTACACCTTGTGTGCCAGCTTCCTGTTCCAGCCGGGCTCTCCATTCATTAGTTTGATCGAGCTTTCAGTTGAATACTGGGCTTTGACACCTCCATTTTTAATCTGTTAAGCATTAATTGTGGAAGATGTGTGCTCTTGGAGGTGTGTTTGTGCTAACAAAAACATCAGTTAATTTATTCATTCCATTAGACGATTCATTTTTATCAGTTAATATTTGTCCCTTGAATAAATTTGAGGCAGCTGTCTCAATTGAGCTTAATTGGAGTTCTATTAATTATTCTGGGCCCCAGTTACTCTTAATAAAACTAAATACTTGCCCAGATTATTGATTTATTGTAAGGGCTGAGGTAAATAACTTACAGTAACACATTTACTTGTTCTTGTTGAATCAAACACATATCTGTCTATAGGAAAGAACAGCCAGTACTCGTTAAATGGTGTCAAATACAGATTAGTGTTCAATTAACAGCTCAGTCAAACCTGATCAACAGTGAACTGAGCTGAAATGGAAACCAGCATTCAGAGAGTCCTCCTAGGACCCAGGGCTGGGATACTCCACTCTGAGGGTTATCCCTGGCATATCATTAACATTATTATTGGCATTTAGCAGACGCTCTTATCTAGAGCGACTTACAATGTCATCCATTTATACAGCTGGATATTTTTACTGAGGCAATTGTGGGTTAAGTACCTTGCCCAAGGGTACAGCAACAGGCCCCAGTGGGGAATAGAACCAGCAACCTTTCAGTCATGAGTCCTGCTCCTTAATCACTATGCTAAACTGCCGCCCCACTAGCCATAGCATACTGGGAGGGAGGGAGGGCGAGCAGCACTCTGACGTGCTGCTGGTCTGGTCCATTGCAGGCTTCATGGCTCCGGAACTGCTGCAGAGCAAAGAGTATGACTACACCGTGGACTACTTCACCCTGGGGGTGACACTGTACGAGATGATCGCGGCCAAGGGGCCTTTCCGGACTCGTGGCGAAAAGGTACTCTCCTCCCCACACCCATCCCCCGAAACCTACTGCCAAAACATCCAGTCTGTCTTCCACTTACCTCGTGGGCATTGCTGTATGTGTGATCCTTATCATGGAGAGTCTGGAGATCCCTACAAATGGGGAAACAGTGTGAATACTGCTGTACCAAGAGGAAGTGTCTGCTAAAGAAACATATACAGTCATTTTCACTCAAAACTATTATAACAATCCTAATGTATGACGGATAACAATTACTTGAGACATACTCATGGCTTAATACGGAGCAGCATCCTTAAATTTAAGGACCATAGTTAAGACAGTTAAATCATGTACATATTTTCCAAGTCTCAAGCTGAGAGGAATGTATGTAAAGTGATGTATGAAGTAATTCCAAAAGCAATACTGCTTTCCTGTTGATATTTGAAACTCCCTTTTTTGGGTGGGTTGAATTCTGAGCTGTCTTCAGTCAGTAGAGTTGAAGCTGCAATGTAAAGGCAGAAAAAGGATTTTCATCATTGGGAAGCAGTTTATACGACACCCAAGTTGCCCCTTTTCACATTCACGCAACGTCACGCTTTGGATGTGCCGTTTCTCTCGACGCGGCGCAGGTGGAGAACACAGAGGTGACCCGGCGGATCCTGAACGACCCACCCTCCTACACCGACAGCTTCAGCAAGGACTGCAAGGCCCTGTGCGAGGCTCTCCTGGAGAAGGACGCTGCCAAACGCCTTGGCTTCAAAAACAACTGCTGCGACGAGCTGAAGAATCAGCCATTCTTCAAGGACCTCAACTGGGGCCGACTAGAAGCAGGTGACGTAAAAAGGGTTTGCATTTAAAAAGGCTGGAGGAATGGAGCCGCCCAAAAAGATGCTGAATTTATCACATATAAATGAGACATGTTAAAACTGGTAAAACAGGCAAGAAAACGGACTAAAATGTATAAAACCAAGGAGTAAACCACACACAGCCCTCCCTTTTTTCCCTCTTATAACCCACCTCATATAACCTGGTGGGCATGGCTAATGAAGTAAGTAGTTTAATTATCAAATGCCTGTCAAAAAAATACACATTCTCATGCTTTCAAAACTGCTTAACGTGAACCTGATCATGAAAAAGATTATACATTGCAAGATGTGTACATGAAGACACAGGGTTGTGAACACAATTGTCAATTAGCAAATAATAATAAATGTGTCCATGGTGAAGATTGTATCTTCACAGAGAACCTTCATTTTGTTAAAAAAAAGCATGGATTCTCCATATACACTTACATTACATGTTATTGTGCCAGTTGCCTACAATGAATCACCATTCAGGTACTAATTGTCCTTCAACATGTGGACACCTAATACAGCACACCCCCCAGTGATGAATTTTTCATCACTGGCATGTAGCCACCCTGCTTTAATCATAGTTTGCATAAGTGTGCTAACGCTGGCACGTTTTTCCTCTGATAAAAGAGGGACAAACATTACTATACATTTCTTATTTGACAGGCCCCATTACTCTCTCCCCTCTCCCCAATCACTTACTATCTCCAGGCATGCTGAAGCCCCCCTTCGTTCCCGACCCCAAGATGGTGTACGCCAAGAACATCGATGATGTGGGCGCCTTCAGCACCATCAAGGGCGTGGTTCTGGACAACAAGGACACGGATTTCTACAACGAGTTTGCTTCCGGAAACATCCCTATCCCCTGGCAGGAGGAGATGATCGAGACGGGCGTGTTCGGCGAGCTCAACATCTGGGGGGAGAAGGGCAAGCTGCCGCCCGACCTCGACCCCAACGTAGACCCCAGCGCCGTGGAGGCCAAAGGCGGGGCCTGCGTCCTGCTCTGAGGAGGGGGCGGGGACTACAAACGAGGAGGGGGAGGAGTCGGCCAGCCGTCAGAAGACCAAGGGGGCAAGAACTAAAAAAGCACAATCTGCTGGTCTGATCTTAGATTATCTATGGACTCCATAACCATGTCAAGTGACCCGCCATCAGCTCAGTTCCCTTTGAAACAACCAGCAAAATAAGCATGCCCAGACAACAGGTTCCATCAGTTCCATCACTGTTGCTCAAAAAATGATGGCGGATGTTTTGTTAACTGGTTCTTGGAGTTTTCCCACAATGATTTTGCTGTAAAGAGAATTTTTTTCATTAGACTCAGGTTGAAATGTTTGTGCCGTGGAAGCAATGGTCAAAAGTTCTGTTTTGGTTTGATTTTTTTTTTTCGTTTGATGCACAACAAATATGTGCAATTCATGACTGCAACTCCTGCATGGCATCTTGCCGTAACAACCATAAAGTGTAGTGGCGGAGGGACTGTTTCGGGTTGGAGATCGTTGGGGTGTCATGCTATGACCTGTCCTGACCCGAATGTGACCGTGCTGGCCATAACTACACCCCTGAGTGGGACCAAGCACTTCAGCTATGCAATGAATGGGAAGGAAGGGAGGGGGACAATATTCAGCTAAGGTATTGTATCCCACTCTCACATGTGGAAGACAGATGGGTATACAAACATTAATAAGAACAGGTTAACATACTGGGGTCATTCTAGGTGGAGATGACCCTTTCATGTTTAAAGACTAAATGGATGAATGAGAACGTTAAAAAAAGCTAAACCTAGATGACTGAGCTGAAAAATACTGGTGAATCCATAGAGGAGAAGATGCTAAGTCTGCTTATTTTAAAGTAATTTCAATTGTAAATAGAAACAAAGAACAATGTGGCATTTGTGTTTAGCTGTGTTTTAATTGCCAATCTATAATGTTCAAATAGACATTAAACAAGAATGTGAAGCACTACATCTCTAGACATACAAATGTTTATTAAATAAACTGTAATTTGAAATATGTTAAGCAAAGATTTGTCAACAGAAATGAAATATGCTTTAAATGACACATACTGACAAAAAACTAAATTAGATAACTTAGCATACATATTATAATTGAGAAATCCTCTAGATTGTCTTTGAGCATTTGAATATGTTAATATAAATGCGCAATATAAATAAATGTATGTGAGCATTTGTGAGTTTGTTTCTTTATTTGCATCACGCTGACTTTAATACGTGAACAACATCCACTATAATTGAACATAAATGCCCCTATACTTCTAGCGCTTTTGAGTTACTTTAATTTAGCCTAATGGCAGTAGTTTTCTATATTGGCTTAAAGTATTTACATTTCTGTTCCATTTCACCAATAACAGAGTTCACAGGTTTGATACTGCCGAGTGTGTCCATGAAGAAGGTAATGTGGCGTTGGGGTCGTAGGGAGGAACAGCCTGTCTCACGCGGGCTTTCAAAGATGATGAGCTTTATTCACAAAAGTGGCGCAGTGTTCAGGTGGTCCGTATTCACAGTGCAAAGCCAAAACAGCAGAGATGCATCCAAAAAAGCACAACAAAAACAACAAAGTTAACCAATAACGCAGATCAGAAGCTGTCCGTAAGCCCTATTGTTGCCGCAAGGCAACCGTTGTACGCTTAAACTCGCACAGAAATCAATCACAGTTACTTGCCTCTGCCTTCGTTTCCCCCTAAGTGTGCGACCCAGCCCGTTTAAATAGTCTCCCTTTACAAGACCCCACCCTGGACTAATCCACATGAGGTACAACACAAGGAACATACTTTTCCTTTCTGCATGATCTAACACATAATCATATTCATGTACTGTTTAACACAGTAATCACCATTTTACCGCATCTAAAACATTCCATATGCATATGACACCGAGAAAGCACGCAAATTACAACACGGTGCCTCTATCCCAAACCCGGAGTGGGGCGCGGATGCCGGAACAAAGATCCATGCGCATGTGGGTGTGCTCCCGTAGAGCGTCCGTAGCTGAAAACCATGGTGAGTTTCAGTTTTCGCGTTATTCCTTTTAAACATAGACATTGAGCAGTATTCCCCTTCATGCAACGTAGACTACGAACCTACACAGGCACAATGACAAACACACAAACAACACACACAGAGAAACGTTTTGAACTGAATATCCACCAATGGTGAACCTCGCTCCGTCACATTCATAGTTACAGTCACAAACGAAAGAAAATGACCAAGCAAATTTGATGGCGAGGGACATGACTGATAATGACTGAATGGAAAAATATACATTGTGCGCATACATGGTATTACGGGGTCACCTGAATTGACTTGCAAGTCACGTATACATTATCATTACACGGGACAAAAATGAAAATGCGCACTTTAGCGCGTAATAAAGAAGGGGCCCGCTCAGTGTGTGTGTGTGTGTGTGTGTGTGTGCACGCGAACGTTTGCGTGTGTGGGCATGTGTGCTTATTTGTCTAATTACATATAAGAGAGGAGCATGAACAAGTAAAAATTTAAATGAATAATAGTGGTAACACCCTACTTGGAATCACAAATACATATTCATCAGTTTATTTAACGCATCTAAATATTCTTGAATTAAATACATTTTTAAATACCCGAACAAATTTCAGTATTGAAATTCAAATAGGCCTATACTTTTGAGTGGCAATTAGAGATGGTCAAAGAAGTGTGAATGTTTTAGACTGAATTAGAAAATCAGTTGCTTAATATGGGCACATGCACAAAGGTATGTTTTTACTTGCATATGTGTGTAGATTTTATAAAACTGGTTTTGTTTGTAACATGCAGTGATAGTATAGGACCTGTAATAATGGTATTAAAAATGTTGTGCAAGCGAAATTGTAGTTGCCACAGCATGACACAGTTACCCGCAATGCAATATTCATCCTGTATATTTATACTACACATTTAATTATCTGGGCGTGTGTATAATGTGATGTTCTGCCTTCTCACTGCAAACACAAATGGTTGAAAATACAGTGAAATTAATAGCATTAATAAAGGTAATAGCAGTGGTGGGTTTGAGTGCTCTATCTCATTATAATATTCACATTTTACATTGTTTTCTATTTGAGGATTTGACTGATGTAAGTTGAATTGCTGAGCAATCCTGGCTTCACATCCTGAGAAGAGACACTCTGTGAAAGCTGGTGTCTCATTGCTGTCTCCTTGTTTTCTCACTGGCCTTGTTAGATTATTTGCATTTAGTGGACACTTTCTGTGTTTTTACAATGTTATACAAGTATACAGCTGGATATTTACTGAGGCAATTGTGGGTTAAGTACCTTGCCCAAAGGTTACAGCAGTGCCCCAGCAGGGAATCGAACCGGCAACCTTTCGGTTACGAGCCCAGCTCCTTAATCACTAAGTTACACTGTCGTATGCTGTTTATGTGTGATGTCCAACTGGGTCAACAGGTAGCAGAACATCCACATACAAACTGTGTCATTTTATTTAAAAAATGAATTCAATAATAAATTAAACAATAATTTATTGAAATTAAATATTAAAATAATTGTTTTTTAAAATAATAAAATAAATGAACATAAACAATAATAATAATAATAATAATCTTTAATGCAGTGTTTCCCAACCCTACTCCTGGTGGCACACTGTCCTGCATATCTTCCTGCATATCTTCTATCTATCCTTGCTCTACCTACCTGACTGAACTCATCAGTGGCACGTTTGATTAGCTGAACACACCTGATTTAATCAAGCAGCAAGGATAGATAGAAGATATGCAGGACAGTGTGCCGCCAGGAGTAGGGTTGGGAAACATTGCTTTAATGTGCTGAGTGAATGTAATGGTAACTACCACGTGAGGCAGTGGATAGGCCATGACGGAACATTCTTATGAAAAAAAAGCAAAAAAAAAAGTTGTCTTTTTTTAATCAAAATTGCTGTAAGACATGGTTTAAATCCTGAGTGACAACAGACCAGTTTATGTTATGACCAGTTTATGTATAATTTATCCAAAACGGAATATAGCCTAATATTATCGTCCAATACGAATATATGTATGATAGCATAAACACTCTAACGTTAAATAAAATACACGGAAGCAATCAATTTGTTTTGTCGTTATTTCTGTTTGTACAATGAAAATTTGGTCCGCACTCCGTTAAACTCGATCCAAACCGGTCAACGCGCACCACCGGTCAACGCGCGCACACGCAATTCCCTTTTGAAGAATGGAAACCGAAAGTGCCGCGGCGCTGGAAGCGACGTGGTGAGCTTGTGTATGCTCTGGATTTACAGCGTGGAGATCTGCTCGCAAAAACCTGACAACAATGGTGGGTGATTTGCCATAATGGTCTGATAATTACCAAATAGCTCAACACTGTTTTTAACCAAAAATACCGTATCACAAACCCGAAGTGACATGTGTCCGGCTGTTATGTTTTCGTTGCGTGTTTCGTTTACGGCACAAATGCACTCAGTACTTAGCCAGTTAATGTACAGTAGGTGCGTAAATGCTTAAAAATACTTCTGTTTCATCTGTACGCCCAGCAGCAGTTCGCATAATGAAGTGCATTGTAAAATCTTGGCTTGTCTGGGAGTTGATACTAGAACTCTATTCTATCAGGAGGGCGTCTGTATGTCTTAGCCATGATATTTGCAGAGTATAAGTTTGCCCTGATATACAGTTGAAAATATTGTTTTGCTCAAATAACTTGCTCTAATGTTAAACCCTATATATAGAGTAGTTTTGAGTGTTGTTAATGATTGGAGACACTGTTGATAATGACCAGGTCCAACTGACTGTCAGTACCATGTATTGTTGGGAAAATTTCTGGGGCCTTCTGGGAGGTTCCTTAGGTTTTAGTTTTTAAGGTGTATTAAAATGGGATGGATGCTTATCATGTTATGTTTGAAGAACTTCACTATATATACATAGTTTATTTATTTTAACTTGTAGCAAATGGCATATGTCTGTTTTTTTATTCTTTTACCCCTTTATAGAACCTTCTTAGGCAATGCCAGTTGCACATTGGGTTAGTTTCATCTTGCAATCTTTGTGTTTGCACAGGAGCGCAGAGCGCGGAGAATACAATCAGCTAATACACATGTATGCCAGTATGACACTTTTTCCACACAGTGCACCACTGCAAAGTACACACTTATTGGATGATAGGAGCTGCTTTGCTGATGTCATCTCTGAAGCATGCAGACACCTGAAAAGTCACAGGGTGTAGAGAGTAGTGTGAAGAGAGGACCCTAAGAGAGCTGACCTAAACACTGTACCCCTGGCAGAAGAAGATGCAGTTTGTTCTGCCACTCTGGGCCCTCGGTCATTGTCAGAGGATGATATAGCTAGGATTAAACCCGGGCTATAGCGCTCAGCCTGCACTCAAGATAAATGCCTTGCCGACTCAGCCTCTTAGGAGGCCAACGTGCAATTCTGATTATGTTGTGAATGATTTTCCCCTGTATGTCTTCTTCAGAGTGGCCCCTCAGATGTGGTGAACCACCAGCCCGAGCTGCAGGCCCTGGTGTCCAGTCTGTTTGACAGCCCCGAGTTCAGCGACGTGCAGCTGGAGGTCAACGGGAGCCAGAGTTTCCAAGCGCACCGCCTGCTCCTGGTCACCCAGAGCTCCGTCTTCAGGACCATGCTGTCCAGCCCCCACTGGAACAGCTCCAAGCAGGACATGGTCAGCCTGGTTGAAGACGAGCAGTGTGTCCCTCACTTCGCCGGCTTCCTCCGTTACTTCTACACCGGGACAGTCGAGCTCGACGTCGACAGCGCCATGCCCGTGTGCGTGCTGGCCGACAAGTACGACATGGCGGCCCTCAGGGAGTGCTGCCAGGAGTTCATGGTGAGGAACGTGGCGTCCCCGGCGGCCTTCAACCAGGCGGTGCCGTGGAGGCGGTACTCCGCGCTGGCCGGCCTCGCCCAACTGAGGGAGGCCTGCGACGAGTTCCTCGCCCGGAACGTGGACACGGCGGCGCGGTCCCCCGGCTGGGCCTCCATGGAGGAGGAGCAGCTGTGCGCCCTGCTGCAGCGGAGCGACCTGGTGACGGAGAGCGAGGCAGCGCTGCTGGCCGCCGCCGCCGCCTGGCTGAGGCCGCGGCCAGAGCGGGCCGCCCACGTGCTGCGGCACATCCGGCTCCCGATGATACACCCGGACGAGCTCTACCAGTACCAGGCCCTGACCCCAGGCGGCGACGACGAGGTCCACGCCTACATCCAGAGGGGGAGCCTGATCAGCTACCAGGCCAACTCGGTCAGCGTGGAGCTCCTGGGCCGCAACAACGACCTCACGTCGGCTCCGTTTGCCATGAGGCTGTACAAATCCCAGAGCGCAGGGAGCAGCTGGGAGATGGGGAACTACACAGCCCAGCCAGCAGGAGAGCACGGCCTGAAATTTACAAGCGTCTGTCTGCAGGCGAGGTGCAAATGGCGGATTCGCTTCTACCCTCGAGGACAAATGGTCCCAAGGATTTCAACACTTGGTTTATATCGTGCACAAAGTACCTATAGAGAGGAGGTCTTTGTAAACGAAACCTCCCTGGGCTGGACGGTGGACTGTGGCATGGGATTGCCGCACCACAGACACAGGCTGAACGTGCTGCTCCACATCTTCCAAAACGGGGAGTGGTTTGTTTCCGACATCAAGGCCTTCGACAGCATACCGGGGAGTGAGAACGGAGTAAGGGACCTGATTCCCGAGCCGGAGAGGCAGCAGTACACCGCGACAAATAGCATGCGGCTGCACTTTGTTGGGCAAACAATTTGGACGAACCCCACACCGGAACCAGAAGAGGAGAAATCCGAGGATGTGCCAGTTTTTCTTGTATCGGGGTTGCCGCTGTGAAGAGTCTCGGCCTGTGAGGAGGGCTTCGGCGGCCACTGCATTGCAGTTGCGTTGCAATCTGTTGATGACGCTCATGCACATCGAGTGGTGTGCCTGGCCCTGCACACAAACAGAGCCCCATAGGTTCAAATCCCAAACAGGGGACCACTATAACATGTGATAAAGCATATATGTAATGCACCATGTGTCCAAAATGATAATTATACATTTGCGAACACTGTGCCTCAACTTCTGCTTCACATCTCTGTACCATAAAAATTAACAACAGTACAAGGGTAGTCACTGCTTTCAGGGTTATATGTATGAAGAGTACCACTCTGAGGAAGGTCTCGAGGTGGAGTTGCGTTAGTGTAAGAACCTTTGAATTTCAGTGCACGCAATAGCCCTGCAACATCTCTTTCGGCAATTACAGGAACTGGCTAACACTCATAATAGTAAATAGGTATTGACTGTACTTGTACTTTGCAAATGGTCATGTTCGTTTCAGCTGTATTCTGAACTTTGCACTGGACCCTGCACTTCTGAATATCCACTAATGCCCATTTAAGCCTTGCAGAGTAGCAAGTCATTTGGCAGGCTTCCTAATCAGCACCACAGGAGCTTGGATTGTTTGTAAAATATTGATGATATTATGGAGGCATTTATTCACATGCTATAGAGGCAGACAGGGGTTATTTTAATGGGACATATCCACTGCACTCTTTATACAGTCCATAGGGTGTAGTTCAGATTCAATGTAATGTACCGCCAAGTCATTTATGATATATTTGGAAGAATTTTGTATAAGTAAATTGCTCATGTTCATCCCGTGCACCACCTCATGCAATAGGAAGGTTACGGTTAACAGACTAGAATGCGCTAAACGTTAAGAAATGCGTCTTTGGAGCAGTTATCATTTTCCGCAGGGAGCTCCATAATTTGCACTTGTGTTTGGATTCCACCTTTAAAAGTGATCATTTAACACTAAAAAGGCACAGGAGGGAATATATTTTATGCATGTCAAAAATAGTTGAATATCATCAAAATATCATGTGTAGTCCATTTTATCAACATTTACTAATATTAAAGAGTAACACCCACAGTCATCCATAGCCACTTGTTACCAATAATGTTAAAGGTGATATCAGTCATAAAGCATGATTAAAAACAGTGGTCTTAGAAATGATGTCAACTATGTAATAAAGGGTTTTGAATGTTCCTGTGCTTTATTGACTTATGAAGTTTAATCATGATTATGATTCCATTATGTAGTCTTGGTAATCTCTCCATAAGGCATTCTTTGACTGTTCAGTCAATTGTTGATGACCTGTTTGTGGCATTTGACACCTTCCATTTTCAAAACAGGAGGAGTTATTTGTTATCAGCCCCTCTCGTTGATTCAGAACAGGGCAGTTAATGGTGTATGGGCTTCTGACAACGATCCTCATGCAAGCCTGTGTGATTTGTTTCCTTACGAATCACCTTACAAATCAGACGCCTGCCGTTTCTGGGCAGCTCTGAATCTAAATCTAAATGACTTAAAATGTGAGAAATGATGAATGATTCAGTATGCTTGCACAAACTGAAATGAGCACCGTGTAAGGAAACACGTTTGTTATTTCATTAGTTATGAAAAACACCTGCTCTAAAATAAATTAATGTAAAGCTGAGAGGAAATCAGTGAAACTTTGAATCAGAGTGAATCAAGTACAGTGCGACAGATTGGTCCTGTTTGCCCCCTGGTGGCCAACAGATGTTTGCACACAACCTGACAAGAACGCGGCCTTGCAAACCAGCTGGGCAAACATGGTAACAGCCGTGCTATAAACCGTGAGGATTTACGCACAAAAGCAGAGCAGTAAAAATTATCTGGTGATCCACCTGCTCAGTCAGCGCACTGAGGGCGTCTCTCATTACACAAGGGACGAGCAAGTAACGAGCAACGGGGGGCGTTCAGTGCGTATGTGCTTAGGCAACTGTCTTTCACCAGCTGTATGTCCGGCTGTCTGAATAACCCAGGCCTGATACGCAGCCTATAAGCGATGCTACCAATCAGTGTGTGTTTCAAAAGGACATCTGTAACAATCACACTAGAGGAAGACCAAATTCATGGTCATAAACTGAGCTTGGTTTTTTCCCCATGAAGTATGCATGTATTAATTGTGTAATATTTAATCAATTTCACACATCGTTGTTGCAGAAAATAAAAAAAACAAATTTATTTTTTGGAAAGCGCCCAAACATTGACATCACATCACAGCTCCCTCCCGTCCTGAAGCCCGTTCTGATCAATTTCATTCGACCACCGGCCCATCGTGGTCCAGAGGGAAGTGTGTGAGATGCAGTCGTTCCTGCGTCACATGATCTCCTTCAGCAAGCTGTGTGGAAATGACCCAAGTAGAATGGGCCTACGTGTGATGCTGTCGGAATGACCGAGTGACTCAGAGAGAGGAGAGTGGGGAGGGGGTGGTGAGGGAGGCACTGAAAGGTTACATAAATGTTATGTCCTGAGAAGTGTTATATATGTGTTCACTTGATTCATGGGACACGGTTTTGGTGGGTTTGGTCAAGAGGAGAGAGATTTGGGCTGAGGGATAGTCTTGGATCAGGAGGCCAGGGGTACGGCAGGTTTGGGGGAATCGTAGGCCATGGAGATTGAGAAGAAATGATGGGTTGAAGGTCAGAGGAGGTGGAGGACTGGTAGAAGAGGGGCTCAGGTAAGGATAATATACAAGATTAGAGAAAACATAAGAATATCACTACCAATAGCCACCCACAACAGGCATTGCATAGACCCCAGGCGGCCTCTTTCTGGGGCAGCTGTGGGAGGAGACGGAGTTGTGCTTGTATATGGCCCGGTCCAGATCCACCTCCTGGCCCTGGATTTGGATCCGCCTCAGACAGCCATGCAGGTAGGGGGAGCTGCTGTCTTCTGTGCCATCTGCATGGAAGAAGCACCCACCAAAGGTTCAGCCATTC